>LQNS02277997.1:1289173-1302809 GCA_001587735.2 Parhyale hawaiensis | reverse complement strand
GCCCAACACAACGCCCATATAACAAGAAAGAAATGTTGCCGAATCTTACAGCAGAATATACCTCCGGCGAGGGAGGTTGAGAAAAAGTAGTTCGAACCTCGTAGAAGTTCGGGCCACTACAACCTAAGAATATGAAATCGTATTTTTGGATATATAATATAAGGTCATAAAAAAGTCATAAATATTTATCCTGAAAAGTCATAAAAAGTCATAAAATTTTCCTAACAATCTTCAGTAGACACCATGTAAATTAAGTTAAGTTAGAGGGCGCTCATCGTACATCGAAACCATTCATTTCTTTACAGCACATCTGAAATTAGTGTGAGTGTAGTAGTAGTTGGTGTAGTTGAATGTTGCCCAAATTTATTGTACAGTCTGAAGCATTCGTCAAATAATTGGTGCAATTATGGTGCGCAAATTATTTGTTTAAGGAGGGAATACAATTAAAGTGAGGCTCCTCCATAAATATTTAGGCACAAGTTTTCTGCAAATTCCGCAACACTTCTTGTGGGGCGCTGAGATTGCACGTCACATTCACCGCAACACGGCGTGACACCGGGTAACACTGTGAGGGTAACACCGGCGTCTGATTGCAACACGCCCCAGGCAGAAAATGAGTTATCCAGAGAAAACGGGTTTCCCGTTTTTGAAGAATTGGGCGTAGTTCGAATGTGTTTAAGCGACTACCTGGCTTCAGTTTAATATACACTAGTAAACTTCTTTGTAAACAGACATAGCAATATGCTACGTGGGTCATAAATTAGGTAGGGGTGTAATAAGCTTTGTGTTGAAATACCATAGTGATCCGAAAAATCGTTGGAGAATTATTAGCAAAAAACAGTGTAACACGGCCAGCGAAAACCATAGTAGGTGCTCGCTTGTTATTAGTGTTCATCTTAGATGTGCCCTTCTGTTTACTGAGGGAGATTCGTTTGATCAATAAGTAAACGACTATTTAGCTACCTAATAACGATTGCCTATTTCCTAATATTTGTATTTTTGTTTGTATAGACTATGATAATTACAGCATTTAATATATCAAAGGCTCAAACTGCGTGCCTGCCATTAGTGTCCAGCTTAGATGTATCGTATCCTTCTGTTCATAGAAACATGTGTTCCACCAATAGTTAGGCTCTTCATCTAATAATAAAATGTAGTTATGCCCAAGACGCGTGTTCTGTTGACAGAGAGGACGAGAATGAAATGGTGACAGAGGTGGTACAGAGTGTATTGTCACAAGCCGCCCCTTCTCTGGACGGCAACAGTCCTGGCGTGCACATCCAAGTGGCCCTCACTTCCCTGCTCTTGCTTGCCGAACTCAACGAATGGTTTGCCTACCACCCGACACTGCTGCCCAACGTCCTCACCTTCTGCACCCACCGGCTACACTTCCCTCCACTTGCTGCATTTGCTGCTAGGGTGAGTTACAGCTGCTGTATCTAGTATGCCTTTGTTTTCATTGGTAGTTTGATAATTTAATAGAGGCCTTTTGTTGTTTTTGCATTCTTATTTTAGTTTGTGCTTGTAGCATTCATATTTTAGTTTGTCAGTATTAATAATGAAGCCTTTCGTTTGGCTGTTGGTTTTCAACACAAGTTTCTTGGAATGCTATTTTGCTCTAGCCAACTCTTTTGGCTTTCGTGCTGCTTTAGCCATGTAGTTTTTTCTCCAAGTTTTACCCTACTTTTTTTTTGTTTCGTTATTTTTCCATCCTTTTGGGAATTCATAATTTGTATTTGCTATTTTGTTTTTGGTACCTACACGAATTTTATTTTTAACTTCTTTTGACTTCTTGTTAGCTACTCCAGGTTATTTTTTTTTTTTTTATCCATAACAATTAATTAAATTGTAGCGATCCGTGAGGAAGAGTTTTACTCTTGCTCTGTGTTTTAGTTTTGCCAGGAGATGCTATTTGCTCTACTTTTCTGTGACGAGCTGCGTAATACGTTCGAATTCAAGGGCGGAAGTTGAAGTAGGTATAGCAGTGAGTATATGCTGGAAATTCCCTCAAGCTACCTCGTGTGCTCTTAGTTATGTCTGACCCTGGCATGGCAATGTTATGGCTCATTTAATATCACTAGGTGTGGGACACCTTAGTGTTTGCCAATCGCTGGCGTGGCCTCTCCATTGCCACCATTGGTTTGGAAGTTTGTCTTGACGTTGCTTGTTAGTTTTGGCATCTTATGCATCACAAAGTGCTCCACAGTTAGCTACTGTTATCCTCTTCATTCTGTGGTTTGCTCTTGCCCTCGTCTTTTTTTATTTTTGCACCGCTTTATGAAAGTGTTCGCGAGAAGTCTGCCATTATCCTTCGTAATTCGCTTTCCTCAGGATAATTGCAATATTTTGCTCCTGGCAACAATCAGCCTACAATGAAATACTCTGTATGGCTTTATAACGCCTGTAGCCTTTACCCTTTGGTTGCTCTTTTATTATGTTTGCAGTTTACTCTCTGTACTCGTTTGCAATCAGTAATGATTTGTTTGGTTCACGAGTTTCCGTTGTCCAACTAGCTCTTTTGATGCGTTTTGAGTTTTTTTACTCTACAGAATTTGTGTCTGTCTTAATCCATGCATATGCTGTAACAGTTGTGAGCAATGTACGTTCAGTAGGTAGCTATTACCTATTTTTCTTATTGATGTGACATCTTTAATAATGACTTGTGTTTCTCTACAAACTCGCGTAATAGTTTGTGCTATCCTCGTCCCTAGGCCATTTGCACTTTGCAGTGTTCGGGGGTCTGCTTTGTGTAATCAGTGTATCTTGCCAAGGACGTTTGTTTCTGCTGCCACTCTCAAATATCTTCGATGGTGCCCGTGGTCCCCCCTTTCTTTAGGCACGTTCATCGTACGTAGCACAATGTGTTCGAACATCTGGCCGCGTCTTTGACAACACAACTGCGTTACCAGAGATTTTTTAATACTGTTCCTATGTAAAAATTTTGGATATCCCTTTACAGTGATAACATGAAAAAGCGGTGCACATTTCTGCTGTTTATGAGAAAGAAACAATATATTTTATGTTTATCATCGCGTACAAAGAGCATATGACTAGCATGAACCCTGATTTAGAGCACACCGATGGTTTGCTGGCTTGCATCTTTGTACGATTGTGGATGTACCTATTCCTACAGAGGAGCTGCTGCATTTTGTGTGTGTTGCTACCCCTGCTCTCACGTCTCACCGACCATTGTTGGGCTACGTAATGAATCAGATTCTATAGATTGAGTTGCTGTTGTTAGAATGTTGAACCAATTTTGCTTGTCGATTTAGGTACCTATTGCTAATTTAATTTTTCTAAAAAAAGTAGACCCCGTTTTTCAGAGTTTTGTGCTATCAAGGACGAAACGGAGTTCAAGTACGAGATCTCGAGGCTCTGCATTGCTTTGCCATTGCAACATTTCAATGAAAAGAAGTGAAACTTTGTAGAATACATCTCGGTATTTTTATACGAGTACCTATATGGCGTATGGTAGCTACTTACTGTGTAGATTGTTCTCAATTACTTTCTTTATTCTGCTGTCATTGACCACAGGATTGTAGATTATCATTATTAGCTAAGAAGGTAGCTACCAATTCTCGAGCATGGTAGTTTGCTAAGATGTAGCTATTTAAATTAAAGAATAGCTGTTCAGAGTTTCGAAATAAGTGCTGCATATTTCTGTTTTATAAATTTAAATGAGTAATGGGTATGTTCTGTACAAAACGAAAATGAAATTCTTATATATATTATGTAATCCATATTATCTTGTTAGGCTTTTCTTGTTCACATATATACCGCAGTTTGCAGTTTAATCAAATAGATAATGATCATTTTTGCATTTATTACGACGAATGCAGGTATAACTACTTTATTATGCTGTGGCAGCTTTGAGTTAAATTTCTTCAAAGAGAAATATTTCTTGTTAACTATCCAATATTGAAAGGAACGCCACCACCATTTTACTTTTGTTAATGTAGTATTTGAAAACAGGTGGCTGAGACATGGAGTATCTACACTCCTCACCACCATCACTTGTCTCCATCATCACCTCCAACACCTTGCACTACCACCTCCACCTCCTACTCCTCTTCCATTAGTGTCAGCGCCTCCTCTGCCAACCGTCCCGTCCGGGTCTCAATCTCTTGTCGTTGTTTGCGTACGCTGCTCTGCTCAGCCCGTCTCTCCGAAGGGACATCCGTAGTGTCATCAGCCATTGCGTTCGGCAACTTCTGCCCCCTGCGGTCTCCCCGTATTCTACTCGTTGCGCAAAACCTTAGCACACGTAACACTGAAGTGGAGCTTCTCATCCTCCTGTGTGACTCAGCCGCTAGCTTACACACTGCGCTGCAAGCAACGATGTGAATCGTTGCTTATTATGACCTCCGTATGCATGGGAGTTGCTTATATCTGCCCTGTTTTCAACTGGGGACACACCTTTCTATTGGTATATGTCCCTAAGACGTCAGTTTGGGATTTTGTTTCATTTAATGCAGAGGAGCCTCAAGTTAAGTAAGGGAAATGAAGCCTTAGAGAGGGCATTTGTAGTTAATGCCTCTGGTTAACACAGATATCAGTGTAAATGCACTTGCTAGTTACAAACCAGATATTTAGCTAGCTAAATTTTATATCACTCTTGTGTACTTATTTCGTAAACGTGTTATACTGATCAAGTAAGCTCTAATGAATATTTCCAAATTTAAACATGCAGCATAATGGTCAGATGCAAAGTTGGGCATATATAATTGAGTAGTAGGCTCTAGGATAGTTGATGGATGATGCCTGGTATACTTATGTAGGTATATATCCTATGCTACTTGGTCAATGGTCATGCGGGCTGATGATGAGGCATGTATCACTAGCAAACTACTCACTCTCCTACTATAGACATAGTAGCTACAACGAGTTTCCGCTTTTAGCCCGCATGTTCTTTTTACTGTGTATGAAAATGTCTTTGCCCTTTCCCATAATTGTTTTCTCAAATATTGAGATACGTAGCTTCTAAATACCATCAAAATGCCTGACAATCTGTGATTGCAAATTTCTCCCCATTCAGTCCCCTCAATAAGAACCATCGCTTTAGTATCCACGACCAACATTTACATTGCAGTCAATTCCTTATGTGACTCCTTTCTGCAGGCCCTGGATGAGATCTGCGCCAGCTGCCACGCACACATAGAGCCCCACTTCGATGGGCTGATGCACATCGTGTGTTCCCTGGACTCCATGGTGGTGTCCAACGCGGCTGTGGTGGGCCTGCTCAAAGGTGTCGCCAGTGTGCTGAACCAGTTTCCCAGCGCTGCAATACAGTCCCATATGGATAAGCTGTGTGGCATGCAGGTGGAGCATCTCAATAGACTTCTGCAGGTGTGTATAGGGTTATTTAGTTTATGAGCGACGTGGTGTGCTGCTCTTCGTATGAGAGTTACGGTGTGGGGCATGTCGATTTACTATTGCCGGTGTTTTTGGGCCATTTGTGGGTATACGATTGGGCCTAGTGTTGTCCAAACTGAGTTACGCAACGTAATTCATGAGGGTGCGTGAACAAACAAGGAATACGCACTTACAATCGCTACAAAGTGATTTTCAAGCATTTTGTTAATAAAACATTTTTATTTGTGCAATAAATTTGAATTTATTCACCAACACTCGTATAATGCCATCTTGTCATAATTAATGTAGCTACTATTTGGACGGTTAGCCTAAACAAAACTGAGTTTGGTCCGCCATGGTGAGGTGAAGGGGAGGGATACGTAACAGTAGGAGAAGGTAATAAAGGGTACAATTGGTGAAACTGTTTGGACATCACTGCGCTAGGCGACGATGTTTCATCATATAATTAAAGCTGAAGAAAGTGTCAAACTCATTAGGGTAACATGTCTAGTACCCGTCCACCATTCTAGGAGCCGTCTACTTGGCACTGAAAACATCCTATGTAAAAACTAGGTAGCAGTGCTAGAAAGCCGTACATAGGCTTAAACTGTAGGCTAAGTAGTGCCGCACCATCCCTGGAAATGACGGGCGAAAAAATAAAACAAAAAAAAAAGTTGGTGATGGTTTTCACATTTTTTTTTCACTAAAAACATGAAAAAATGTGAAAACCAGCACCATTTATTTTTGTTTCATTTTTTCGCCTGTCATTTTCAGAGATGGTGTGGCACTACTTAGCCTACAGTTCAAGCCTATGTACGGCTTTCTAGCACTGCAAGTGTTCACACAGGAAGTTTTTATGTGCCAAGTGGACGGCTACTATCATGGTTGACGGGTACTAGACATGTTACCCTAGTTAATGTGCTTACTGCTGGGGCTGTGTGTGTTTTTACAGTGGATGCCTTTAGTGTTGATGTTACTCAGTATAGTTCAGCTGTTGAGCTAGCATATCGGTACACTGTCATGGATGTATGACAGTTCCTTGCAGAGACTATTTCCCTCTGATGTATCTGTGAGACCTGAGTGACCCCGTCAGGGAACATAAGATGAGCAGTTGAGTTGGGCTAGATTCGCCCATCCTATGTTATTGGGAATCGCGCCTCCTGGGGGGAACCCATAGGTAACTTATCCAGTCCTTAGGACTTTTTTTCGTGTCCATATTTTGCTTCTCATTATCATCCTCATACTGATGATGATGCTTTATTTTGTTCTTCTTTTCTCTCGACTTGCTGTTCCCATGCGCGTTGATCCCGTCGGGAACACCATCGTTGCTTGGATTTCACTTTTTAATATACTGTATGGTCTGTCCCTTATTTTGCCTCTTCCCATGTTACATTGCCTGTGTAATGTAGATGGAGGCTTATAATTTTTAATATAATGCAGTCATGCAATGATAGCTGAATATTGAAGTGGGTTATAAGCCTTTCAAAATTGTATCTGTGCAGAAGAACAACAACACACCCCAACAGGCTGCCTATGGCAGCGCTGATGACCCTATCGTTTGGCTGGACCGTCTCAGTGCTGTATTCAGGCACGTCAATCCTAAAGTTCGGCCTGGAGAGGATCATCCCTGTCGGGATGTTGTCATGAAGGTGCGTCAAGTTACCATTTGATTATTTTATGCGCAGTTGACCGTCTTGTAGCTAGTTATCAGTTCATGTGAATGACTACTACGAAACAGTTTTTACGAGCAGAGCGTAAGCGCTACCTATATAGTTCTACTGTATATAGGTACTTTATTATGAGTTTTGCATTGACGATGTCAGAAGTTTCAAAGGGTTAAAGTCATTACTTTTTCTGAGCCTCTTCATACCTGGGCACACTTCCCGCCCTCCCCATCTGTATTGAATGTTCTACAAATGCGAACTTAGTGCTGAAAATGTTGGAGTATTGATCATGGGTACATATATTTTGTGGAGAGGTGCGAGTAGTTCTAATGTGTCACTGATTGGTACAGCCCATCGAGATGAGCTAGTCTCATGAGGTTCAACTGGGCGTTGACTATTAGACGATGATGTCAAACGGTGAGCGTTTAGTCTTAATACGACTGCGCAACTGTTACAGGTCTGGCCGACAATATCAGGTATAATGGAGCTGTACAGCAGAGACGTTCGGGTCATGGAGCACTGCTGCAGATGTTTGCGGTTTGCTGTCCGATGTGTACACAAGGACAGCGCTCCCATGCTACCGTCGCTCGTCACCACCGTAAGTCTCACTAATTTGGTGATTTTCCGTTACTACTGACACGTTTTTATATGCCATCAGTTTAAGTCAACGCCACTAGCTACCTACTTCCCCCCATCTTAGAGAAGATTTAGATCACTTTTTAACCACAGTCCCTGACCATCCCACAGTTTACGGCCTGCAAAGTCCAACTTAATTGAACGTGAAACGATTTATCCCGTTAACAAATAGTTTATAGCTAAATCTTAGATTTTACTATCTACACATTTAACCGACAATAGCCAATGTATGTTTTTCAGAAATGGTTCTGAAAAATTGGTCTTAATAAAAAACGCCTTACCTTGCTGATACTGTATTATCTCGCTACAAAGGATCATTTCTTCTGTATGCAGGCAACTGGAAAGCAGATGAGTGCTTCGTTCGTATGGTTACTATATGTACATAGCTAGATCATGTAGAATCCAATAATTCCGCCGAACTTATCTATGCAAAAGGATCGAAAACGGACGATAGCACAGCATTTGCTGTGGTACATTGCAATAGGTACCTAACATCATTCATCTTAACTGCATCCATTTACACTCGCAAGTTATATGGTAGATCTATATGCCCTTCTAAAGGCTATCTCGAGAATGAACAAGCCGACGCTGTGGCTGACGATGCTGCTCAAATTCAGCGATCATCTGCCAAGAAAATACTGGCTTCTGTCCTTGAAATATGCATGATATTGCGCTTTCTCTACTCAATGAGATGATGAGTAGGCAGCAGAGCGGGAGAACAGACTGCTACAAATCAAACACACAACCATAGAGTTCCGGTTCAGCGGTTGCCACTACCGCTCTTAGGACATAAAACAAAGTCATCTGCGAATATGACACGCACTGTGTCCGCGCGTATAGCTTATGTAATGGCGACGTTCCCCCACCCACACACAACCAACCACGGCTGCCTTACAACCTCCCCGGTGATGGTGGTCCTGTTACCTGTGGAGATGCCGCGCATTACGTCAATTTCTACTACCGAATCTGGTTTACTAATGCAAAACTACCGCTGTGATCAGCTGATGGCTATCAGTACCCGGCTCATCTTTCTTTGATTTTTTCATTGAAATGCGTTTATGATGTTGAAGCATAATTTTATACTGTAAATTTACTAGTAAAACTGCGCCTCACTGCCTAGATCACGTCTCATGACATTTGTGCTCTAGTAAAACTAGGAAAATAATGCAACACGTAAGAGAACACTTGTAGCGAAACAGCTGTGCATGAGTAAAAGATTATTCTTAATCGACACCTATTGTCTTTTCTCTATTATCATGTATCTGGTTATATATTGTCCTTAGGGTACAAGTGGTTTCGATAAACGGTTATGGTAATTTCAGAGCATGCAGGCCCTGATCCATCATCTGGTTGTGAAACCAGTCCCCAGAGGTCACTGTTTTAGCATCATGAAAAATGATTGAATTTAGTTCAGAGCTGTTCGTTTCTAATTCTATTCGTTCAACAAATTGTGAAATCTGACGTCGCTTTTGGTAGTATGTTGCAGCAATTCAGCAGATTTTGAACTTTATGCCATTTCAGTTTATTGCTATATTTCCCCTGCTCACAACGCCGTAACTTCCTCTCATCTTACAGATTGTGAAACTGTACGCGAATTCGGGCCACTCCTGTTTCGTTTATTTGGGTAGTATCCTGGTGGACGAGTATGGGACGGAGGAGGGCTGCATAACTGGTCTCATATCCATGCTGGAAGCCTTTACACCCAAAACCTTCGAGCTGTTGACGCAGTCGCAGGGCTTTAAGAATCATCCAGACACTGTCGATGATTGGTTTCGGCTGTGCACTAGGTAAGGCGGATGTTGAACTACCCTAAGTATTTTTCATATGGAGGCTGTCGTGTCTGCCGGTGATATAAGATGCTTTCTTATCCTATCTTTCGTACGTAGGCCGTCATGGTATTGAACGACGTAGGATGTATTTCTATTCTGTCTTTCGTAGTTGTGCTGTCATGTTTATGAACTGTGTAAGATAGGCCTAGGTACTTTCTTTTCCGTCTGTTGTATGTATTGTATAATGTTAGGTTTACGAAATAGATACTGAATGTGAGATTTTTTTGTAATCGCCTGTATAGGTTCGAACATTCGAATGAGTTCATGATACAGGGTGTACAGGGTAATTGAGGTGCTCGAAAGTAATTGAATGAGCAAAGTGCTCGAAAAGTAGCTAATTGAAAAGTGCTTGAAGTCAAGGCAAGGGGCTTGAAAAGTAAAATGGACTCCATTGAAATGTCATGTTTTATTTTCTAGATTCCGTAGGTTATAGGACGAGTGTTGCAATGAGGAAGTTTGACATTTCCTTGGTCCCTAGTGAAGGTATCTACCTAGTTTGGGTTCTTGATTAAAGGTGGCTGTTGGATGAACTAAGTTACAGTCCTGGTGTCTATTTCAAAAACACAGCTACACCTTGAGTACAATTGTGGTGAGGCCTAGGCCGGTCACCATAGAACTGTGCTCGTTGACAAATGGAAGGTGCTTGAATTCTTGCTTGATACGGTATCGTAATTGAAAAGTGATTGAATTCACTTTTGGATCGCTTGTAGACACTCTGTGATACGTGCATGACCATTCTAAAAACTAGTTACGGCTTTACTTCTTGAATTTTCCTTAGCTTTGATGATCTTGGAATTGCTCCGAACTGTGATCTCCGTAGCGTGTTGTGGTGAAGCACTATTGCGACCGAATCAAGGAAAGGGTCAGTCCGCACTTTAGCAAACTCGTGTCCGCATGTTGTACCTCTGTTTGGGGATGTCTATAATGCAGGATTGCAGACTCAGAGCCAGGCATTTTGGGACGGACAGGAGTCGGAGTGGATAACTTACTGGACCCTGAAATCAGGGTTAGACTTTCTGCCCTGATATTTATATAGATAGCTATAATATTTTGACATTTTCTGGAACCGTCCCAGCAGCATGGTGATCTTATTGTCTCACCTTAGCTGAAGCTAGTCCTGGAACATCTGCCAAGGGCATGCAATGTTGCATGTTAATTAAACCAAGTGTATTGCGTGCAGCAGGAGTGATCTGACATTCCTATGTATGTCTTATTGCCCCAGGTTCTTGCAGCGTTGCCCCGTCCCTTTCCTGCAGTGCCCTGTGGTGGGCACAATCATTGAGTGCGGGCTACAAGCTTGTCTGCTCGATCACAAAGACGCCAATGCTGCTGTACTCAAATTTTTCCAAGTAAGTGGTAGAGTGTATCGTTATTTATTGCCTATTTAGAGTACAGGCTACATCTTTTCGTCATATATAAAACAGCGAATTTGTGCTGATTTTGGGGAAGCGTAAACTAACTTCCATAATGTTGATAAAAGTCAGCGGAACCCAAGGAAATTTCGTAGTTAGTTATATTTTTTATTTGTTAATATGTAGCTACATGGGATGTGCGCCCTGAATGTTACTGTACTTAGCGTGACTTCACACCGCTCTTCTAACCTAAATCGTCTCGTCTAAACTTACACTTGTCAGTTGACCCTTACGAACTCCACACCTAACATGGTTCATCTACCTAAACGCTTCGCCTTAGCTAACGCTCGTCGTCAATCTAGTGCACCATAGGTATCGATCCGTGTTTGCAGCGCGAAACAGTGCTGTTGTATTTCCCAGCTGGGGTGTGAGGGCAAAGTATCTTTACCCTTGTGTTTATTTAATCTAACACACCTCATTTCACCTATTACACCTCGTTTAACCTAATACACCTCATTTAACCTAACACACCTCGTTTAACTTAATACACCTCCTTCAACTTAATGCACCTCATTTAATCTAACGCACCTCATCCAACCCAGCATACCTCTTCTAACTTAGCACACCTCATCTAACCTAGCCCTCCTCATCTAACCTAATGCACCTCATCTAACCTAATGCACCTCATCTAACCTAATGCACAACAAATTAACTGTGCAGATTCAAACAGGCAGACCATTTGTTTTGTCTGACTACATGTATTTGCTTACCTTCTGTGTTTGCCATCCATTCGTGCTTACTGGCCACGTGTGTTTGTTGTCCAGCAGGTAGTGTCCTTATTTTTGTTGAGAGATATCTTAGTTCATTGAATCCAATAGGTGAATTTTCCCCCATCCAATACTTAAGTGTAATGTGGAGACGAGGTGGACGGATGGACTGTAGTACAAGCTGAATAATGTAAATAATGCTTTGCCTGCACTCGAGTACTTATTTGTGTCCCTGAAGAAACTAATACAAAATCTGATTAACTCCCCTCATGGGACATAGGATGGGCCATAGGGTGAGTTTAGGTTCGGCCTTCCTATTTTATGGGGGCAGCACTCCCCAAGGCGACCCTGTAGGTTACCTTAGCCATTAGCTAGGCCTTCAGAACGTCTGTCTTTCGTGCCCAGTCTGCTTTCTTCTCATGTCTTACTCCTACTGATATCTCTTCCGTTCATCTTCTTTCCCGCGCGCGTTGATCCTGTGGAGGAACACCTTCCTACATGGGTTTCCCGTTTCTATCATCATGACGTATGTCCCTTATTTCTTCCACTGTTAGATGACCTTTGTTGTGGAGACGGAGGCGTAAACTAAACTAAACTCTATCGCCCTGCGGCTACATACCGTGTTTGCAGCGCGAAACAGTGTTGTTGTATTTCCCGGTTGGGGTGTGAGGGCACAGTATCTCTAGCTTTGTGTTTATAACCTTCTCACGGTACCTATGTCATAAACAAGTTCGCGGTCGAAGTAACTTTGTCTCTCTAACTTGCCTCGCAGGATCTGATAATGTGCGGTGTAAAAGGATCCGGTTCTCAAGACTATGATACGCGGCGGCAGCTGGTAGAGACCGCCCTGTTGCCACACGTGGCCAAGCTTGTGGACAACCTCATCACAGGGGCGGTCTTTGTCCTGCCGCCCTACATGCTGCATGAGGTTGGCGAGACATTAATGCAGGTGAGATCAATGTTATTCTTGTTATGGTGCAGGGACCACTCGATACAGTGGCACGTTTAGCTTGCAAGTCTTTCTATTTCAGTATTTTATAGGGCGATCTTTGCTCCGACATTCATTGTGCGTCTTACGAGCTTTACGTATGTTGATTTTACGGTGGTATAGCGTGCACGCAGCGTTGTAATATTGTGCCGCAGGACATACGGGCGAGGTTCGCTTCGCTTATCCTAATGTATGAGCAGTCACTCCATCCCCCAGAACGACTGCAGTCGTTTACTTCAGTCTCTCTTATGTCGGCGAGCTGCTTTCCTTACGTGCCCGCCTCGTTTCTCTCGTTTTTTATACCCTTGCTATCTTTTGTACTGTTCCATCTGTTCTTTCATTTTCACATGCTTAGGTAGGTACCGTACCTAATTTTGCTCGTACTACATATTCCTTGTTTTTCCTTTCTACTCAAAGCATATGCTGTGAGAAGGTAGACTGAAGCCGAGTTTGCACGATGGTTAAATGAACGAGTTGTCTCAACCAATCGCCCGCAAATTTAAAACATGACTGTGTTTTCAAATAAAGTTACTAAAATGTTAGACGTCAAGTCACTTGTGAATCTTCAAAGCGAATTACAGCTCAGATCTAGGGCGTTGCGCTTTTATGCTGTTTACGCGGACACACCTATGCATTTGGACACGGAGCTGAGCAAACTCGGCTCATTTGGCTGTTGTGTGAACATGCCCTAATGGGTTATCGTTTGGATTGGCACCGCAGCTATAAACCCAGTAGGCTTGCTTTGTCTGGCACTTCTGACGTGTGCGTCGGCTCCGCCGTCTACTTGCATCGCTCTGCAGTACGCTTGCCTTGCTGTACAGTCCACTTGCCTTCTTTTGTTTTCCACTTGCTTTCTTTTGCTGTCCACTTGCCTTCTTTTGCAGTCCACTTGCCTTCTTTTGCAGTCCACTTGCTTTGTTTTGCAGTCCACTTGCTTTGTTTTGCAGTCCACTTGCCTTCTTTTGCAGTCCACTTGCCTTCTTCTGCAGTCCACTTGCCTTCTTCTGCAGTCCACTTGCCTTCTTCTGCAGTCCACTTGCCTTCTTTT
>LQNS02277997.1:1235054-1247024 GCA_001587735.2 Parhyale hawaiensis | reverse complement strand
AACATGTGCATGTCGCCCGATATTGTAAAGCTACTCGAGGGCCCCAACGACAAGTTCAAATATCTGTACCTGTGTTCTGCTGACGAGGATCTCGAAATTGTAAAGGCATCTTCTGGGGCCCTTTGTATGGTGCTCGGGGAGAGCAATAAGCTTCCTAATAAAATATTCGAGGTGAGATCCCCATTGTGTCATAACGGACTCGCCGCCTTTTTGTACTTATTTTAGGGCCGGTGTTTACCCTAATATTTTAAAGCATGCCCGTGTAATCCCTATCTTTAAGTCCGGCAGCTCAAGTTAATGTATCTAATTATAGGTCTGTATCTGCCTTGTCTATCTTTAACAAAATTTTAGAAAAAGTTATTCACTGTAGATTATCAAATTTTCTTTCATCACATAAGTAGTAAGCAGTTTGGTTTTCGAACAATATATAATACATGTACCACTTTAACTATATTTCATCTTGTAACTGACCTGATGAGCTTCCATGATAAAACATATGGCATATGTCGCGTCGTCGATCTCAGGAAGGCGTTCGATACTGTAGATAAAACTCTTCTACTAAAAAACTCGATCATTATGGCGTTCGGAACGCTGCAAATGCACTGATAAAAGTTACCTGTCTAACAGGGACCAATGTGTGCTCTGTAACGGTGCCAAATCTCACATTACCGATTACCTCAGGTGTTCCTCAAGGGAGCATTCTAGGTCCGGTACTTTTCAAAGTTTTTATGAATGATATAACTACCCTTGGCGTGAACTGTGTATTGTATGCGGATGATGCCGTTTTTACACCAATAGTTCTAATTTGCAGGTTACTATCGCCGATACACAATATTTCATCTGTGTATTGTCCGAATGGTTGATTCAAAATAGATTAACAGCCCACGAAAATAAAACCAAATTAATACTGTTTCCTCCATGTACTCACCCACAGCTGCCGCCTACCTTCTTTAATAATAATCAACTAGAGCGGGTGCCTCAGATAAGGTATCTTGGATTGATTTTGGATGAGCGGCTGAAATTTGAAGTCCACATCGAGGAAGTAGGGCGTAAGCTGAGCAGAGTTCTTGGTATAATCTATGCAATATGCAACCATGTTGACCGTGAATCACTAAAAATGGTTTATTACTCATTAGCTCACTCAATGTTGGTCCAGGATATCATCATCTGAGGTGGAGCCCCACGTTGTCATATTCATTAACTTGAGGTAATATTGAACAATATACTTACGTGAATACTTCGCGTTAAACGTAACGCTAACAATATTCCTCTATTGAATTGCAGTGATATGTACTCTACTCTGAAAATGTTACAATTTCAGAAGGTTTTCAACTATTCCTTACTTACATTTTTTTGATTCGTGTTAAATAATCAAATCGAAGCATTTCAGTCCACTTATATTCCCCAACAAAATTACGAAGTGAGACGTTCTGTTCTCAATCTCCCTAATGTGCGTGTTGACGTTGAAAAACGCTCAACAATTTTTCAAATTGCATTGCTTCTCAATACAATTCCTTTGTATTTATTAGACCCAATTTCTGACAATATATTTAAAAAGTTTTAAAGAATATTTACTGCAATTGTATTAGCCTTTGTTTTGATGTTGGTCCAAAAAGTTATGCTTAACTTCTAGTGGCTATGCAGATACATCATTGTAATTGTCTCTTACTCACGTAGCTACCTACCAAATCGATGATTGGCTTTTAGCAATGTGTCTGTGTGTAATAAACCTATCAAACCTGTGTCCCAGGGAACCCCCATAAGTTACTTGAATTACTAAATAAATGAAAAACCATGTTTCTGTTCATTGTATGTTTTTATGTGCTAAAGTTTTCTATCAGTTTAATTAGTAGCTACCTATGTGTTTTACCAAAATGCTAAAAAAAAAATAGTTTTGTCATCCAAACACTTCATAGTCGTATATGGTTATTGCACCTGCATATTGTATTTACAGTAGTTATGGGCGTATGTATATGATTATTTTCCTGATATCTCGCTTAACTTCCAGGTTGTTTTCTCTTATTGGTGTTGAGCCTTCGTTACTGTAGGTTGTACGAGCCATAGTTCTGACGAATCCCTTCAAGGGGCATAGTATGGACCATGGAGTTAGGTTAGGTACATTCGCTCATCATGTGTTGTGGGAAGCAAGGGACTCTTGTAAGATACCTTAGCCTTCAGCTAGGTCTTCGGGACGTCTGTCTTTCGTGCCCACTGTACATCCTTCCCATTTCATACTCAAACTAGTCTTGCTTTCCTTTATTTTTCCTTTTCCCGACTTGCACGTTAATCCTGTGTAAGAACACCCCTGTGCATTTGTTCCACGTTTCTTTTGACGTGCTGTGTGTCTGATTTCTTTCTCTATCTATTGATGCCATAACAGCGAAAAAGGCTGACTTCAACGTTTTAGATGTAAAATATATAACAATAATGTCATCACAAAAAAATTTCAGGAGGGTTTATTTGTTAGCGCAGTGCACTGAAGATCATTGTTTTGTTCCCCAGGTGGGCGACTGGTCAGAGACGCTACTGTTCCTGATCTCGCACAGCGACAAGGACGTGCAATACCGCGGTGCTGTTATAATCAATTTACTCGTTAATGCTGACAAGGACATCGCTCGTAAAATTATCGAGACTCACTGCAAGGTTTGTGCTCTACTGCAGTAATGTTGAATATGCGTAGAAGAGGTGGCCCGATCACAAAATTATAAAAAGGAGTAAAAGGTCGGAGGCCATAAGCCTGCCGCCTTTTTTTTTTTGGCTGGGTCGCCAGTGCCCATCTCTAATTAACGTAATACACGATTTGTTCCGCAATAATGTCAGAAGTAGCCAGGGCAAATTTTGGGGCTCAGGAGTGGGAGTCAGAAACTGTCGTGAAGTCGGTGAAAATTAGCCTATTTTGTTGAAAAAAAAAAAAAAAAAAAGTTAAGTTGTTGGGGTCCCAGAAGTCTGAGTCGGACATTTTCCATCCGACTCCGCAACCCTTACTCAAGAGCCATTGTTTATATCCTAATTTTTCCCCCCTTAAACGAGCGACGTGATAGGGTTTATGGAATTTCCAATCTCTTGTATTTGTCCTGTACAGGTAGAGGACATCTGCAGCCTCACAACTTGTCAGTTTTACTTTTGACATAAAGGACCGCAGTTTTAGTTATTTTGCTTTCTGACTTCTGCATCAATTGCTGCCTTCGGTTTTCTCTCCTCTCTATAATTAAAGTTGCAACTATTTTTTTTCTCGATTCAGTTGTATTCTGCTTCACGTTTGAAATCCCTACAATGGCACGGTTGAAATTTCATTTTAATCACGGACTGATAATCTAAAGGCCCTTCTGTATAATGGATGCGAATATGGTGTTATTCAAAAAGTGTTGGGAGAAAATGGGTTAATAACTTAATAATGTTGCTTCTATTCGTCTGGTACACAGGAGGCTCTATTGGCGGTGTGCCAGTTAGACAATCCAGAGGTGGTGCACCCCAAGGCTCCGGACTGCGCCCGAGCGTCCATCGCTGCCTGCGTCAAAATGGAGCTCATCTCTGATCCTTTTGCTACCGAATAGCTGCGAGAGAAGCTAGGATAGTTGCACCGGTACACGGCGCAGCATACGAGAACTTAAGCTGTTATACTTACTGGCAATCCGCAACACCACTGACAAGTTTTTTCATTACTTTGAAGTTTTTGGCCATCAAGTTCGGTTCACGAGTATCTGAAGGGGTAAGAATAAATGTAAGGTTCTGTTCACTGATTACATTCAGAGCAACAGTAAAACGGAGTAGAATGTTATATAGGCGTCAATGAGATTGCGGAATGTCGCTAATAGTGGTTATATCCCATCGTGCCTTTTGTAGCGGTTCTGTAAGTTTTCTAAACCGTGTCAGTATTTATTTCAATTTGATGGACTGTCATCCGTTGTTGCTAGGTACTTAGATTTGTACTCCATTTTATAGGAGTGTGTAAAGTTGTCAGCGTTTTTTTTTTTTTTTTTTGAAGTTTCGACTACATGTTAACAAAAAAAGTGTGCAGGCTTTGCGCTTAGAATATTCAGAGAAAAACCGTGCATACCTATTACGAATTGCGCCAGTGCGCTCATAATGCAGCCAACTTAGATCATAATTGAACACCAGTGCCTGCTTCATTTTCGTAGATATTCTTGTGAATTTCAGAATATTTGTTGTGCCAAATCCTGATACTCGGATACACGCAATCATTACTGCAGAACAATGCCTAAGAGTGGAAAATTATACGACGTATCACCCAGAGCCTGTAATACTATAGAAAAAGATCAGTCACAAAGTTTAAGGCAGAGGGGCAGTCATGATGGTCTTCATGCTGTCCTTGATGATAGCCAAATTGGTCTTCCAGCTGGTGACTGTGTCCCTGAGGCTCTCCCACTGGGTCCGCCCGAAGGTTCGCTGCGCAACGTTTGTGGCATTAACCTTCTTCTGGCTCTGATCCATTCGCGCTACAACCAACTTGGTTTTCAAGGCTGAAAAACAGTTTCACAAAATTATTGTAAGTGCTTTGCTATAAACTTTTACACCAACTTGGTTTTCAAGGCTGAAAAAGTTTCACAAAATTATTGTAAGTGCTTTGCTATAAACATTTACAAGATTAAAATTTATATATTATGCTGTTGTGCCGCTACCAGTCTTATCTGCCGAGTTGAAAAACATTAAAATTGCTATTTATTATTTATAAGTTGAATGAGGGAAGATTAAATGTATCACTATGTAGAAATACTAGACGATGCTACGCTTTACCACCAAAGTGCTGGTTTGCGCGACTTGACGCCTGAATGTCGCTACTGGTCTTGTTAGACTGTCCCTACAATTGTGTATCGGCCTAACAAGGCTTGATCACAACGAAAGTCCAGATACAACGCGTAGCTGTCGATCTCGCCAAGCCTAGAATTGTATAACCAACAAATTTGTGAAACTAACGCGTGTGTGCAATGTAATAAAATGTAGTTAAACAAAACCTTTCTATGCATCATAGTTTCTTTGATTTCTGTTTTACCTACCGAGCAAGTAGAATAAGGCCCCCAAAATAAGAGTGTTTGTCACACGGTGGGGCTTACGCATGCTGTGGCGCGACACAGAACAGTCGCACGTTCAACTAATGAGCAGACGTTCAAATGGCATGAGGTCCCGACCCACAGTGCAAGCCGCTAATATTAACGAAGGGTGACGGTGCACTCGTCTCAGAAGCGTAGCACGCTACTGTTCAGTTGCCCCTGACGTTAGCTAACTCAGTTCAATTTGCCCTAATTTGTTGAATAACTGTACGCTTCGTCACGTACCACGTCCATATTGAACAGATTTCGGATTTATGACGCTTAACTTGACGACTACGAAACGCAAAATAGTAGAAATGAGCCACAGGGTTCGGATAAGTCATTGCTCCTAAGAAAATGACATTTGAAGTTGATATTCTGCCCTCTAGTAATTAATGTAATTTATCAACCCAAAAGTCCATTGAAATGGAATGCATTCCTGCAATTTATAAATAAAAATGTACCGTACCGATTTCATGCAACTCCCACGTAATTATTCAAGAACTCCACCGTGTAGGTTAATGTCGATGCCCACCTTCAATGATAAAAGGCTCCACTTGCTCTGGCTGCAGCTGCAATTGTGATTGCAAATACGAGAAGGACATCTCCGAAGTTTCTTCGGCCAACTGGAGGAACGTCAAGAGTCGCATTTTGCGAATGTTCGCTTCGTGGTCCAAACCTGTGAGCAAAAGTCGAAACATGAAAGCAGTTCGCACAAATAACTTGTCAACACCATCGTAACGCGACATGAACGTACAGTTAGCCGGGATAATGATTATTATGGATAATTCTTTCATAAACACGCTAATCAATAGCGGGCGCGCATCAACACTACTTATTGGACGAACAATTTACTAGAACTCGGAAGACCCTTCACGGTGAGTGACTTCATAATACAAATGTTAGAAGAATTCCAGAAAGCATAAATACCAGGGGCGTGGATAGGTTAGCAAGAAGGCACCCGTCACTTGTCATCGGCGCAACTTCTAAAAAAAAAAAGCGCCAAATCGCGAGTTTTTATGTTCAAAACGGAGAACTAGACCAGTACAGCTATAGACTGAGAGGAGAGGTTCCTCAATAGGAAATACGTCCACCTCGGGCAGTACACTATATTATAGTGTCCTTCCAAGCAATGTATAAGTGAAGGTCACAGATAACCCCAGCCACCCATAAAGGTAATAGCGGATAAGCAAACCACCCGGTCCGAGGTCTCTGACCTCAGTTGATTTTACAATTTATATTACTTGAATATGGTGCTGGTGCACTAAAGCAGAAGGTGATGGCCTGAGCCGCTGCGGTTCAGCACCTACAACTCTGAATTTTCAGGAAGAGGGGAAGGATACTTCTTAACTTTTCTACGACCCGCTTCTTCGTTATGCGCAACTTTCTTTGCGTCTGCGTAGGCTTGAGTGAACTAACGAGGAGCAACACAATTGAATCTGACCCCGGCCCTGGACACCCCAGCTACGTCACTGGCAAAAGCTAAGTTTCACAGAACTATAGTTACTCACCTATAGAGGAAATGTACTCCTTGTAGTTGCTGTAAAACTGCATATAGCCTGGCAGCTTCTCTCCTACAAAGATTGTCAATAAATCATGGATTCGTTCCCCTTCCAAAAACCGCACCGGCTGAAACNTGTCACATTCAAATGAAGCTATAAGTATTTGTTCGTAGTTTTGGGAGGAGCACCCTCCACAGCTACGAATCCACCTCCAGGTCTCAGGAATTCTTGGTGGCTAAATCTCTAGGGGCCATCCTAATTCATTTTCTTTTATAGTCCATCTTAACTTATCGCTACAAACCCTCATGGATGGCGTCTTTTTACAAACCATTCATAACCCTTCTTAGTTAATGTCTCCGACGAATCATTTTAAACTGACACCAAGGCAAGAGTTCATAGAGGGCCGAGGCGTGAGTCTCAGCTACTCTCTTGGAATGGGCTTGTTGGTCCGTTTAGTGCCAGCTGTCTAATGTAATCTAAAACAAGAACACCCAAGGGCTTAAGACCATCGTCCGCGGGGGGGGGGGGGGGGCATATTCAACGCAATCATTTTTGAAGGCCAGCTAATCCTAAATTTTCATATAAATGCTCTGTCCAGGAAGATTAGGGCACAGCCCCCGTAGGATGAGATCCTTAATAATAACACAAGAAAAATGAAACGTCTCGAGGCGTACGACAATCTGCCGCGGTGGAGGCAAATTCACGGCCGTCATTTTTGATGGCCAGCTATGCCTAGTTTTTTTGGTATGAGTCACATCTAGGATAACCCACCAAACTGCCTGCAAAAAATTAAGAAGATTGATCAACTCCTACGAGTTTTTGGGTGGTCAGACAAGTATTTACAAATATATATATATATATACAAACATATATAGACTTAAATCTTCAACAAAAACATTATCACCTCTCTCATTTCGTTCGTGGGCGTGAAAATGACTAATTTTATCTCAACATCAGAATACGGAACCGATAAAACTTCACCACTAGCTAAAACCTTTCGATGCTTACATCGTAGAGCTAATTAAGAATGAAAACATGCTCATTCACGTTCGAAAACATGAAAAAACAGAGTACCGAAGCAATAAAAGAGAATTTAACAAGTATTTAATTATTGTTATACTGAATTGTTCAAGCTTCAGTTTCCACAACAACGGCGATTTTATAAGAAGAAATAAGGAACACGTAGTATGTCAACAGAAACGTGGAACCCATGCACCAGGGAGTTCTCATACAAGATCAACGAGCACGAGAACAGCAGCTAAGTTGGGAGCGAGGAGGAAGCATAGAACAAAGGACTATCAGTAAAGCGGAAGGACTAAGCATTGGGTCTAGCAACCAGGACTTTCAAAATTCCCCGAGTTTTCCCTGATTTTGCTTAAATCTCCCTGAGTATCAGATTGTCGATTTTCCTCTCAAATAATGTGATTACCAATGGGTTGAATGGGACTGAAACCGTTACAAATCACTCACAATATTAGGATTTGCTGCAAAATGGAGCTAGACAGCGTCCACCTTTCCTCGACAACTGCAGAACAAATAACCCGCATATGGCTCGGGCTCTGGGGAGCGCCACATTCATAAAGATAACCCCACAAACTGAACACCATATACTGCCCTGCAGAAATTCCCTGAGTATTTTGATTCCTGGTCCCCTATTCCCTGCTTTCCCTGAGGGATACTTTTTCCCTGTTTTCCAGACTGCCAGACACCCTGATTAAGTACCTAGGCCTTCAAATATCTAGGTACTGGAGAAACGAGGAATCTCGTTCGCTCAAGAATTCAGTTAGCTTGCTATATCCAAATCACCATAACACATATAATCAGTATTGTAGTAGTACTAGTAGTATAATTATAATCAATGATTATTGACACTTCAGCATCGTCAGCTCAACTTGCAAGGGAAAGTCAGAACATCTCGCAACACAGGGGCGCCGCTCTCGGCAGCTGTCATAGGGTAGGTATTCTTATTGGTTAGCTACATAAATTGGATTCGAACAATGACATGGATCACGTGTCTGCAAGATCAATTAATGAACGATTGGGTAGTGTATTCCAAACCAATGAATACTGCAGAGCTACAATAGGTATGATGAATACAACCCTACACACTTTAAAATTTTGTTCAATCTTCAACTAAAGGCTGATATTAGATTTTTAATAATATAATTATGAAAGTTAGGCGCATAATAGCCTGATAATTTGTTTTTAGCAAGAACGGACCTAGATACGACGATAAACCTACTTTAAAAATTACACTCAACAGTTGTCACTCAAGATCTAGAAAAAAATTGAAAAAAAAAAAATAAAATAAAATGAGCAGATAATATAGCACAGAGCATCAAAAATGCATCTGCCGTCTATAATACACATCAACAGGATAACAAAACTTTGCCATGATATTCCTGCCCTTTCGAAAAACAATGACGGAGGTCAAACCTTGAGAGCAAGGAGATGATCCATGATGTAGGTGTTTGGATCAGCAAGGGAAGCTATGATGCAGCGGTGGGCGTCGTCTCGGGCTTGCGAAGCATTTTCGGACGTGTAGGTACCGAGTAGCTCCAACATAACCTTACTGGCTGCCTCTCTGTCAGTGTTGGGAAGACCGTCAACATCAGCAACATACTGTGACTTCTGGTATAGGTACTTCAATATACTACATACATAGCTACGTACCTAGTAGGGAAGTAGTGTGGATAAAACCATATAATTACCATTTTATTTTTTTTCTGTATAAGCTTCAATGTTAGAGTTTCAAAATGTATATATCAATTGCTCTAACATGTGTGATCTTACCCGTTAGACTATACAGACAGCCCTGGACAGAATGACAAAACTATGAAGTACACTAAAAAAGGACGAAAAATGTGTTTAAACGTATTTTATTGATAATACCACTTAACACACTGAGTTAAATATAGCATTAAATACTTCATTTGGCCTCCTTTGGATTTGATCACAGTTTTTATGCGTTTTAGCATGTTAGAGAAAACATTAACATAAGTGACTGCATCAATTTTGAGTCATCCATCCTTCATGAAGTTTGCATTCGAACTGCTGCTTAGAGGAACATTTATGCATCGTAACTCTTCCCCTAAGTGGGATCACGGATACTCGATGGGATTCAAGTCGGGGCACTGAAGGGGCCAACCGCCCATGGCATTTAGGGAACTATGGCTGGGCCGATCTAACTGGCCTAGCTATGGCACATTTCGGCTTGAGCTACAGGTGCTGTGGAATCAGATATGTGAAGGGGTCGACTGAAATTACTTACTAGAATAAAAAAATCGAACTCAAGACGTAGCTAAATGCTTTTGTGACAGCAGCGGCATATTTGACGCGCCCTTAAATGACATTACCGGAGTTTTAGGCTACTTACGACATGTTGTTAGCCAGCAGCGTTTGGTGCAGAAGACGCAGCAGCTGCTGCATCTGCTCGGTCGAGGGGGGAGGCTGGGCGCTCTTGAGTGTGTTCTTTAGATCATCTACGCCTCTGAACACGAGGGCAACCTGATGGACAAATGGACTCAATGGAGCACCAATGACAAACCAACGCAATGGAGGCCCACCTAATTTATTTACTAGAAAGAGAAAGCTTTATATTCTTCAATAAGACGCCGTGATTTTATAGCAGTAGGCAGGCATACTACTCAATAATAGCAATTTCACAATAGTACAAAGAATACAGGGATAACAATCAACTCAAGGGAGAAATGATGCAGCTAGGTACCCTGACCACGAGAAGAGAATTCCCAACTCTCAGCCACTCAATGCCGGTAAACTCGCTAAACAGCAATTTTGCCATTAAACGGTTCAAAAAGCACCTAAATTTAGTGAATTTGGCACTGAATTGGAAACTAGGCATCAGCAAAATAATAAGTGAAAAGTAACGACATAGCTACATAATCGGCGCAACATCAACATGAGCGCAGAACACGCACCTGCCCGATCTGGCCCGACACTTGGATCATGGTGTAGTAAATATGGTACCTCATGCCCAGGTTTCCTGGCAGAGCATGGAATAAAACGTTTAACCTGCAATGGGGTAAAAATTACAATTAGGTATATACATCCAACCCAAATTAAGTAGCAGGGGCATAGAAGAGCTACAGTACCTAGTGAACTGAGTTGTACCAATCAATTGACGGTATTTGCAGATTAAGAGAACAGCTTCACCTCGTGGGTTCAAGAGAGGAAAAGAGAAATCTAATAGGTGAAACATTTAAACAAACACAAAATGTGGAATATTTTAATAAGAAAAGTAGCTTAACCCTATTTTACTCGGACTTCACCATTCACAGTACAAGGGTTCTTCAACTTTACTTTTCCTTGCTGTACTTGGTATCCAATGAAATATGAAGCTCAAGATTATGAACTCATTGCTATTACTCCAGTATGAACACCACCTTCTTGTTGTTGATGTTTTATGTGTTGATGACACTCTACTCCAGATAGCATCCAACCTTTACTAAACCCATCAGGTCCATCAAGGGTTGCCCAGGTTTCGTCGGTGAAAAGAACATGATTCATGTTGATCTTAATGTATTTCTCCACCCATTCCATCCTCAAAATTTTATGTTTGGGGTCAGAGGAGGCAATTTCAGTGGGGATTTGACAAAGCAATGGAGCGAAAGCTATAATTTCTTGTGGTTTTAGACACTTCAGGAAGCCCAGCAGCCATAAAATTGATTTACTTGCTTATCTGGGTCTTTTACATAGCTGATGAACCACATTTCTCATGTCTCTATCAGTAACAGTCCTTGAATGCCCAGCATTCACTCTTTTTTCCAGTGGTGAAGGGTCCTTCAAGAATCTTGTGTCAATATGGCGTCCTATATTACATCAGGAGAGGTGCCTTTAGCGGTTTTTTTTATGATAATTACTTTCTCCTCGTTAAGAGTTATTCCACATCCCATTTTACCAGATATACAAGAAGCTATTATTGTTGTTCTCACCTCAAAATGAGAAAAATGCAAAGAGTTGTCATTCAAGAGAAACAGCAAAATGTAAAACTGAATAGTGTTGCCATAAGATGCCACTATTTCCCTGCAAGTTTCATGAAAATTTGATTATGCTAAAGCTTCTATTTCCATTCAAGTGTATGGCATCAAATGAAAATTTGGAGTCCTTTAAAATGTGGTAAGGATGATTAGGGTCAACTGAGAAAAACAAAATCAATACAGCACCTACTGGTCTCAAATTGCTTTTAAATTACTTGTCTTGAGTAACAGTTCCAAGGAAAAATAATTTTGCACTTATGAAGGTGATAATGTGTAATCAAAATTATGTCGTATGCATGTAGAAATGACGGATCCGTGCAGAAGGGTGTCTGCAGGCTGCATCATTGTGAAAGGCAACAGCATACCACTAAAGAAGAGCATAAACAGAGCAAGGCATCATCAGTATGAGTGTGAACTTGGAAA
>LQNS02277997.1:1146312-1158757 GCA_001587735.2 Parhyale hawaiensis | reverse complement strand
CGTAACCAACAAGTAAATTATTAACAAGATGAAACAGATCCGCCGTATATACAATGAACAACAAAGGGCCCAGAACACTACCCTGTGGGACACCAGAAACCAAAACCAAAAACTCACTCCTCTTCCCATCGACAACTACACATTCATGTCTGTCAGATAAAAACCGATTACTTATCGCAAAAACTGAACCACCAATACCCATCACTTTTAGCCTACGGTGCAGCCCAAGGTGATTCACGCGATCGAAAGCGGGACTGAAGTCAAGCTTTACCAGTCTTGCCTCATGACCCTCATCAAGAGCCAGCTACGACACATAAGAAACATAAAGCAGAGCATCACAAGCTCCCAAGCCCTTACGAAAACCATACTCTGTTGAGGAAGGACACCCTGCTTCTCAAAAAAAAAAAAAAAGCGACCCAACCTCAACGCAACAAACCTGTCATTAACTTTCGACAAAACAGGTGTGATCGAGATGTTTCCTACGTCTTTTCTACGCTTTTTCGACGTCTCTTCTACTCCTTTTCTCCGTCTTTTCGACTTCTTTTCTACGTCATTTCGTCGTATTTTCTACGTCTATGCTACGCCTTTTTGACGTCTCTTCCACATCTTTTCCCCGTCGTTTCAAGTTTTTTTACGTCTTTTCCACGTCTTTTCTAGGTCTAATCTACGTTTATTCTACGTCTTTTTTTCACCTTTCGACGTCACTTCGACGTCTCTTCGAAATCTTCTCTTCGTCTTTTTGACGTCTTTCCTACGTTTTTCCAACCCTTCTCCACATCTTTTCCGCGTCGTTTCGATATTTTTTCTCCGTCTTTTTACGTCTTTTCCACGTCGTTTCGACGTTTTTCTACATGTTTTTAATATCTTTCCCCCGTCTTTTCTACGTGCATTCTACAGCTTTTCGAAGTATTTTCTACGTTTTTCAGCGTCTCTATGACGCCTTTTCTATGTCATTTCTACTTCGTTTCTCGGTATTTTCCACATCTTTTCGACGTCTTTTCACGCAATTTCTACGTCTTTTCGAATCGTTTCGATGCCTTTTCGACGTGTGTTCATCGTCGTTTCGAGATCTTTTCCACGTCTTGTCTACGTCGTTTCTACTTAATTTGCACGTAGTTTGTACGTCTACGTGTTTTCTACGTCGTTTATACGTAGTTTCTACGTTTTATACGTCTTTTTACGTCTTCGTCTTTTTATGTCGTTTCACGTCATTTCTACGTCATTTCCTCATCTTTTCTACAATTTTTCGATGTTGTTTTGTCGTTTCAACGTTTTTCTACGCCATTTGTGCGTCATTTGTACTTCGTTTCTACGTCGTTTTAATTTTTACTGGAGGGCGCACGAGCTTATACGTGCATCAACAGGTAGTGCACCTCTTAGGTACATTAGCTAGCCCTAATTTTCTTGCCACGTGCTCAGGTGGGTGGTAGTTTGATACTCTACCGATTGATGCATGGACCTGGAACCCTTAACAAATTATGACCCACCATTGACTGATTGAAAACTGAACAGTACGGAGGTTTAACCCGCCTTGGACGACTGATACCTGATTTGACGGTAGGCTACCGTGCTGCTTCCACCTGATTTGGAAGAACCTTGAACGAATGTAATGGGGAAGGACTGCGCTTGTGCTCACACATTGCTCCCACCAGCGGATGGAAGATCACACCTGTCAATTAACACGTCTTTATGTAGGCTTATAAAACTTGTTCAGGTCGTGTATACTTATTTCTTGATACCGTGTCCCTAAATAACATAATCGTCTCTTTGACTGAGATTCTTCCCTCTTTTTTTCTTCTTTCTTCCCGAGTCCTCTGTCTCCTTCTCACATAATGTTAACAGCTCATAGAGCGCCGAAGCGTATGTGTCGGTGTCTCTTTGAGCATGGGCCTGTTGGTTCATCTACTGCCGCCTACCTAATCCCTAATCTAAGCTAATGTAATCTAATAGACATTGCGCCCATGAAATGGGAGATCTTCACTGTGTTTTCTTTACTTACAGCGACCTTGTGAAGGGCGTTAAATTTTAGTTGCACACAGTCTTAGCTCTTCCACTTTTTTCTTGTGTTCTTATATACAGTAAATAAACTACTTGCGAAGCGAGATCTGTGTCATCTCTGTAATCCCGCTTAGCTGAGCCCGGACAGGAAAAAAAATACAAGAATAGGCCTGCGCTTGTTCACCCCGAACAACTCTAGAAACCATCGTCCACCTTGCTCTCTGCCGTCCAGTAGTAATACTCTTGGCAAACCTCTTACAATATTTCGTCTATTTTCTAGTAATATTGTGAAAAAGTTCACTGATCGTACTTGACGACACACCAGATATGCATGTTACGTGTTAGATAAAAATCCTCACACCGCCGGTGTCTGATCTATATCAGTCTGCACTATGACACAATCTTATCATTGCTGGTGTGAGCGTTTGTGTCACGTGAGAGAATATTGTAGTTCCTGTTGGTTATATGTTCACTGTTCAGTGTACGTTTCGGATGTTCATTTTGGGTGCCTACGCCGGCGACCCATGTGACACAAACGAACTGATAACGCTAGCATCATTTTATTGACTAAATTGTTAACTTTCTGATAGTATGACAGGCGAGATTAGCTACATGGAGTGTTTTTCTCAGAAATCTTCTTGACTTGGCTCTGCAGGTTAGTTTGATGTACGTTGAGCTCCATAAAATTCAAAAAATACTTCCTTATATTGTACAAAAAACGCAAGTGTAGAAAGAGAGGGCGAGAGAAATAAAGAAAGAGATTTAGTACGCCGTACAAATGGTAAGGGATATTGTGATGCTACAGAAGTGCACAAAATTGCCATGGTTTGCCCATTAACCCAAGTTTTACCAAGCGATGCTAACCCTTATCATAAGAATGCAATGGGACAATGATTCCTTGGAGCAAAATAACGCAGCCTGGTATGAAAAGGCATACCATGGGTCGGACCACCTTAATTGCTAGCCTAGTTTTATTCGTATGGTGGGCCGCCTGCAAATTACCGTTAAAATGCTTCATTATTAAATATTTCTTACGTATTGCAAGCATTACATATCTTGTAATATACATACAACACCGTAGCCTACGCCTAGGTCACTTGCTCAATTAAACATATAGGTACTGTATATTCTGCACCCCGCAGGAGCTAAGAGAACATCTGCTCTGAATTGCTTAGTTTTTCGTGGGTTTTCAGGTTACACAACGCCGACAATTTTTCAGGCTGATGATGCTATCGATATTGGTTGTGTGCTGGCTAATGAACTAACTATTGATATTGGCGGTGTACTGGCTGATGAATTAATAAGATAGGCTGTATTGGTACTTACTGATTGACGAGACTGTTGATATTCACTGAGTTCTGAGCAAGCTATTAATGTTAGGTACCACAGTTACCAAGGTTCAGCGATGTCACGAATTAAGTAGCAGTAACGCTGAAGGTGCTATCGCTTGGCAACACAGAAAGCTAGTTAATTGAAGCTCACTAGGCGTAACTGATCGGAAACCCGACACGGGAGCGCTGACTTTACCACCATCAATTAAGTAGCAAGCGTTAGATCCAAGTAGATCATCATTGAGACCTTAAAAAATTAATTAATGTTCACAAATTAAAGCTTTCTCCCGTCTCAAACGGAATCGGATTGCATACAAAGGCTGCAATGCAATCCAAAGGATCGAAACCAACGCTCAGGTCTGAAGTTCGAGCAAGTCAAACTTAGTGAGCCCAGCCGGTTTCGCCTCACCAAGTAATGACGCCGTTGCTATGAAAACTGTGTAGATACAAGCGGTTTATTTACGCAGTGTCTTGTTATCCGCAAATTGATCCAGGACGTTACATCACGAGCAGGAGCACCTGAGCGTTGCCATGACCTACATGTAGCCCTCTGCGGGCACTTGTACTAAAGTTGAACCCTTGAAACTGAGACTTCCCTAACCTAGACGAGTGTTAACCCGTCACTGCGTTTAAGGAACGTTCGAGTGGCACGTCAAATTTAGACTTCGAGGTTTGACTTGTCTGGGACTTCAGACAGGTGCGCTGGCTTGATATGATATTCAGGCAACGACTCTTGATCGATTAATTTGCCTTGAGAGTTTCAAAAGCTCAAGCTTAATCCGCGAAGGGGAGCTATCAGCAGACGCAGGGTAATCGGATTACTTTTAACGCTTTCAACACGTATTATAGTCTTAAAGACAACGGTAATGTCTGGAGCTACGAACAGATTAAGTCTAGGAACATCCATTTCGATAGCCACTCCATTGCGCTCACAGCTTACTATTTACGACTGTACGAGTATGTATTTGTATCTAATAGTGTCAGTCCTACGAGAAATAAACGATTAGCCCATTAAGGTCTACTGAAAAATGCTTACGTAGATATAGCATTAAGGAGGTGGCCATACATGCCATTTGAGGGGTGAAGCCATGCAGTAGAGATTTATTTTGTGCCACCATGATAAATGTAAAACTGAAGTCAACTTGACCTCATACCCTTGTTGGGAAACCCACACGCACTGGTTCGTGCTGCAGATATAGGCCAGCTTACCCCAGAGGCGTGTACGGCTGCATTCGACCACAGATTACCCAGGGTTATGACACCATCGACGAAAGGCTCTTATGCAACGACTTGTATCCCCGACACTTCCCATAGTTGGCTAGGGTCAGTACCTCCGCGACAGGCCAGCGCGGTGGGCATCAAATGCTGACTAAGCACCACAAATGGCACACGGCTCCCCTGCTTGGCAGGTAGACGCAGACCAGCAACCCTCAGTGGCACCGAAGGCAGCATTCTTAGCACGTCTCTACTGCGGCGTGTACTACTGACCAGCGAAAGCAGAACCCCCCCAGAGGTAGACTGTCGCTCTTGCATGCTCGAGGTCGGGGGTTCGCATCTTCGTGAAGGAGATACATTTTCGATACTCGAGTTTGCGGCGTCTGAGTTTTTGACAGTCACAGCCTGCAGCGAGGTCACTAACCTAACTAAGAATGCAAGCTCTTCGAGGATGGCAGTTGTCTCATTTGCCTTTCGCTATGATTCCACAGCTCATACAGTTTGTGGTCAACTGCAGCAGTGCACTTTTCTAGGACCTAACTGGTATTTATCTGCAGGATGAACCTGTACATGCGAATTTACTAGTTGGGGTGTGCGGTCTAGTCGACTCAACCAAGCGGACCTACCTACCCTGTGACTCGGCGACTTCAGTTAACCCCTAAGATTCAAACAAGACATCTAACTTCGTATCGGCAGTTGGATGGTTGATATTAGATGATGCAATCTTACTCGCCTTGTACGAATGACAGACACTATTCGCCGAATGTCAAGCGCGATAGATTGTCTAGAATAAACATTTGCTCTGTGTACCTACTGCATAACAACGACTTTTCCAATTCATAGGTTGACAATCAAGAACAACTTCAAATTATTACTTAAACTTTTCCAGCTACGTAGGGTATGCGGCTCTTGATCAAGGAGTTAGTCAATTATGTGTTGTGTTAGTGATAGGTCGGATGCCAATTTTTGGGCATCCGAGGATGCGGATCTTGTCGCGGATTTTACAGTTCTGGCATCCGTGGATGAGGTTATTACCATTTCATTATCAGCTGACGCGGATGTTCAAAAAAATGTTGGGATATCCAAAAACACACACACACCCGTACCTACACACACCCACACCTACACACACAGCTACACACACACACCTACGCGCACACACTCCCTCACGACGGCAGTTTGTACAACACTCAAAAGAAACAAAAAATCAGATGGTGCTTTGTAGACAGGGACAGCGCTTGCACACACTTCAATCCAAATGGGAATATGCAATTTTCTGTACCGTGGATGAGTTTAGTGTACATTGATAAACCCGCACGTTCGCGCCGCCTTTGCTGAGGATCTTTTAGTGGATTTTACTGTTCTCACATCCGCGGATGCGATTGCGTATATTGCCATCTCTACATCGGCGGATGCAGGTGCGGATTGTAAAAAAGGTGCGGGTATCCGCTCATGCTCCTATTCGCCCCATCACTATTATATGTTACCAAGAAAGTCGATAGCACCACCGGAGAAATATAACGGAGAAATATATACTAGTTGAAAAACATAAAAGCACTGCAAAAAGATGCCTGCTAGGCCCCATAGGAGTGTATAGCTGCACTCCACCAAAGATTATCAGAGAGTCTCACTGACGGGAGACTCGTGGCATTTGCTACGTCTCGACTGCCCCTGTAGCTGGGTAGAGTCAGTGCCTAACAATTGAGTATGATACCAGAAATGCCGGCGCTGCAACACATGAGTGCCCCGACAACTCACCAGCCTGGCCCGGAAGGCGAACGTGCAAATTCAGTACACAAACGCAGCACTCTAGCTTCCAGTCCTTGCGAGCTTGTTGCGTGAGAATATCAAACAAGTTTTGCGTAAGTTGTTGCTTGAGAATCAAGGGTTAACGTAACGTTATTGTATAATTAGTATTTCACTCACCTTCTTTACCATGCACGTTATACGGTGCCTGACGTTAACCACCACACTCGCCTCCACCACCGCACTGTGGGCCACGCCACTTGTGTAGCTTTGGGCCTGCTCATATCTGAGGGGGCTGAAGTTTTTATCTAATCTCCACTGATAGCGCCCACCTCTGACATAGAGGAGAACACTTTATGCGTATCGCTTTATTTAGCCTGAATAAATCTTATTTCCTGGGTATACTTTACGCTGTAAGCCTGTGCAATAAACTGATGAAAATGTCTTAGGAACGGTGGGTGTTTTGTTTTAACTAAGTAAGCTACCGCTTCTATACCAACATTTATTTTTGCGTAGGACAATTCCGCGATTATGTTGTTCCATATACGACTTTTCGGTGCCCTTCGTATCTGACCAATGACTATTATTCACGAGACAATTCCGTTCGCATTTCCACACTTCCATACTTCAACGCCCAACAATTTATCACAAAGAATGCAACACATAGGCAGTTTAGGAAAGAAACGACGAAAAATATTGATATTGTATAGGCTACGTTCGGATAATATAATGACGAGTATACCCGTCATTCATATTTACGCGTTCACTCATTCACTCGTCCAAATGATTTGTAGCGTCATTGTCAGCACAACTTTGTGTACCCCACAAAAATTTAGTAAAATACTAACTTGCAAATTAGTTTCCTCAGCAAGGGCCACTCGGTAAATTGAAAATATCTCTTCAAATGCTGTTGAAATAAAACTCGGAGAACGATGTACTTTTCTGCTATTTCTAGGGAACAGTAACACATTCGGGCAAGTAGATTAGAGCACGCGTTGATATGGATGCCTTGTGTACTCTTCGGTCGAGCTAGCGTAGGTATGATGGTATGATAAGTTAGGTTATGTAGGGTTAGGATAAGTTAGTTCAGGTTAGATTCGGTTTCCTTTGATTAGGTTGGGTTAGGTTAAATTTCGCTAGTTTATAATACGTGGGGTTCCAGTTTCTAAATATAGAATTGGATAGCTTAGATTAGATTGAGCTAGCGAGATAGGTTAGATTTAAGTAGGTAATGTTTTCTTAGGTTAGGTTTGGTTGAGGTGGAGTAATTTACTTAACCGTTCATTCCTTGCGCTCACATTTACGTTGCACTTCCAATAGGGCCATCTGTGCACTTACAACATTTTCAGGTTACTCAGTTTTCTGGTGTTAAACAGGAGTACACTGATTCTAATCATCAATATGACGATAAAAAACATTTTTGTCGACTTGTTTATGATTTGAAAACGCTATCGAGGATAAATTTAGCATTTATAGATTTTGTTACTGAACTTGAATGACACAGCGTGTCCAAAAAAAAGACATGCTTCATCCTTCAGTCTCCAGCGTTTACTGCAGCTGCTTCTATCAAATCAACGCGTCGCGTCCATATTGACTGAATACGTTACGATGAGAGACGTCAGAACACGGCCTTAGTAAGGTTTAATTTAGCTTGTGTATATGAGTTTACTTTGGGCTAAATTGAGTTTAGTTAGATTCGATTCTATAGATTTAAGAGCTTGCTAAAACCATAGCATATTGTTCAAATGCGCAATGCTTGATCTGTTTTGAAATGTCCTCTTCCCGATCGTGCTTAATCCGACCCAAACTAGCCTTATCTAACTTCAGTAAATCTGACTTATCTTGACTCAAACTATCCTAACCAAATGAATAAATGATTCCTCACGTGGTAAGTAGTAATGGCACTGTAGGGCTTAAAAATACTTCTCCATAATATGCAAAATTGCGGTTAAATAGGAGCGGAAGAACACTTGAAAACCCAGCGGTACTGCTTGTTTTCAACAAGCTGCCTCAGAGTAAATAAATGATGAATAAATAAAATAAATTGAATTCAAACTGCTCTCCTACGTACCGTAGGGCTTTTAAAAGTATTCTCGCCAAATCGACCTTGTCGGTCGGTTCAAATACTGTTTACGGCTCACCTTCTGCTTATAGAATTTCTTCATTCTTTTTTTCTCATTCATATTTTTGATGCATGCAGACTCAAGTTCGTATTTTGATTTTTGACTATGCTAATTGTATTGTCCAAAATATGCCAATCCATGTATGTGATACCGTCCGCTCCCGTCCTAAAGTTTAATGATCAATGTGGTACCCGGTCGTTAAATACGGCACGGTAGAACTTACTATGATGCTCTTCCATTACCTCCGGTAAAGAGGGTAAAGAGGCTATGTTATCGTCGAATGTGTTTGTTTGACCGCCATCAAAATAATTCGAAACGTCGTGGACAGATCTTTACCAAGTTTACAGGGATTGTTAGGCGTGTTAAGAGTAACAGATGGATAACTTTTGGTGAAGATTCGTTTAGTTTCTTTTTATTAGTACCATAACTCAATAAAATTTTGAACGTACTTTTATAAAACTCGCATGAGTTGTTAGGTATATCACAAAAAGTAAATGATCAAATTTTTGTGATGATCTGTTGCTTATTTCGTTTGTTTGTCTCTGTGTTTGCATTTTGTTTGTTAGCAATATAGTTGAAGAATTTATTAACGGATCTTTATGAAATTTGCAGGAACTGTTAGTAATATTAAAAGACATAAATGATCAAATTTGGTGATGATCGGTTCGTCCGTTTGCATGTCTGACTAATGTTTCTCAGCAACAAAATTCGAAAAGTTATGAATGGATCTTCAAGAAAATCACAGAAACTGTTATTATTGTCAAAAGGCACAAATGAGCAGATTTTGGCGTTGATAAAACGAAATCTTAGTTTCAGAACCAATTTTACTTTTTCGTTAACATTGCCTAGCTTGGCGGAGGTATGAACTTAGACAGTGCTCTAGTTGATCATACTTTCAGTGCAAATTTGGTTGTGACAATAACTGCAAAGTAAAATGGTCATATGTGTACTGCGCGCTTAGTTTCATTTCTTGGCTTCGATGGTATGTGACGAAATAATATATTTTTAGCAGGCAATCGAGCATCACTCATGACATGAACTGTTTCTACTTATCACTGATACACAATGATATTTATTAAATCGAAATATTATATTCAAATGAAATGTATCATAATGAGAGGAAATTTAGCACAAAAATAATAGCTACAGCACCGAAACCCGTATTCTTTGTTCGGATGAGTGGTTCTTTTCTAATTTGAAGTATATCTAACCACAGGGAGTAATCTATGTAATAATTCTGTTTGAGGCTCCATCCGTCCGTAAGTCCATCCATCCATCCTTTCATCCGTCCTTGTGTCTGTACGTGACGCTTTTCAGTATTAGGCAGGAGAGGAAGTTCAATTTGAAAGAAGCTCTGAATTCCGCTGGAACGAAGTTCAAACATAGCTGTCTTTTTAAGCGTTTCTCGAAAAAATTTTCAGTTACTTTCGAAGCAAAGACATGAAGATCGTTTCACTCGTAACTGATCTACCGCTTTTCCTTTCTTTCACAACATATTATATTTGCTTTACGTGTGGCGCTCGACGTTCTTAATAAGGCCAGCCAGATACGTATTTAAGATACGCTGCTAGAGAATGGAGCGGGAAGTGTTTGATAAGTGGGCTCTAAGATATTGTTTCAAGCGAATGTGCGATGTCTAACTACTCAAATACAATATCTTGAGAACAGAAGGTTAGGCTGCTTAAGAAACTGGCCTAGTCTGTTTGTTGTATATCTATCACATTAGAGAGAGCGGGAAAATCATGGGCTACTGATCAATAGTCAATAATCCCGTAGTCGTAAAAAAAATCGGACACGCTGACAAAAGATTGAGATGCGTAAGATGATGATCGGTTAAATTATCTGTAAACAGTATAAAACAGAGCGTAGAGAAGGCATGCATAAATCTGCAAGGTTCACAGGTGAATGAGGCTAGAGTCAGCTAGATACGGTGTGTTAGGTAGACGGGGGTTCGTCAGGCGGATCCAAGATTAGGCGGGGTAGGGTAAATTACAGGAGCACTACCTTGTGTCAAATGAAAGTAGGTGAAAGCATCATTCAACCGTGGAATTTTCACGGGTCACGCTAGTTAATTATTATTCCCTGTTCTAACCCTGTATTTTTGGATATCAATAAATTTATCTATCGTAAATTCAGAGCATATGAATTTTGACTTCCGCATCAACTAATAACTATCTTTATAACTATATAAGCCTACTACTCATTGGTGTTTCTTGTGTTGCTCGTTTTTTTTTTTTTTTTTGCTTGAATGATCCTGCATTACTATGGAAAATTCAGCTTTTTAAATTATTAAATAATTGTAGGCCAGTGCAAACTTCACTCCGTATTTTACGGCAGACGCAGTAAGACAAGTGTAGAGACAGAATGCGTGTTGGCGTACCTTCGTTGCGGTTATTTCTGGTGAGTGGATACCCTACCCTCTAAGAGTTAACGATTATTACCTTCATATAGCAGTTGTCCTGATTTTCTAGCTAATGCTATCATGAAGTTACCGAAAGCCGCCATGTCATTCTTCTCTCCCGTCAAGCCGAGTTCACACGTCTTTTTATCTCAGGCGAACGAGCACGATCTGTGCGTCAACCTCTTCTGTCGCTGTCGACACGTAGAAGCATCTCTCTTTCAAACGAATGACACCGCGCTTTCAGTTTTGAGATCGTTTCTTTTCCTTTTTGTTCATAATTTGCGTCTGTCTGAAGTCACATTCATATACCATAATGCCATAGTCTGATTTCAAGTGAAACACTGTATTTCTAGAGTATTTATAGTCTGATGAACGGATAGAAGTAGAATAATCACACAATAAGAAATAAGGAGGTAAGGGGCAAAACTCGCAGGGGAAACAATCTTTGTGTGCAGTCACACATTAGAATGCTATGCTTTCTAAACAAACATGACGTCTTTTGCATGCTCACAGTACAACATTTTCCGGTTTGTTGAGATTTGTTCATGATCTGTGAACGCAACAAACGAATAATTCAGTATTTCTAGGTTTTGTTTACTCAACATGACTGATGCGCTAGCGCGTGGAGAAAACGAACATTCTTCATCCTTCGTTGGTGACCGGACATATACGCACACGACAAATCTCACAGTGACAAAAGCCCACACGACAAAAGCCCACACGACAGATGCGCACACGACAAAACCTCACACGGACAAATGCGCACATTGACAAAAGCGCACACGGCAAATGCCCACAAGACAAATGCGCACCTACTATTTTTTTCGTTCTACTGCTTCTTAGATGGCGCTGCCCTGCTAATTGAAAGACTACGAATACAAAGAATAGCCAGAATCTTCTCCGCAGATTCTAGAACTATTAACCTGCGTTAGAGGTCGTGTGGCCGGCTGTGGGGAATCGAATAGGCCAAAAACCAACATACATTCTAAATATATGTATTGTGTTGTTGATCCTGTCAATTAGTGTATTCGATTGAAGGGCTTAACAATTTCGACAAATGGCTACCCATGCAAAATTGTTTGAATTCCAGGTTAGAAGATTTATAAACAACATGAATGATAACAGTGATAAATTGCCTCAGGAGCGTACAAAGTTTTATATGGTTTTACTTATTTGGAAAGTAGTCTGGGAAACTTAAATGTGACCATTCATTTATACTTCACAAATACCGCGCTGAAATAGATTTTGGAATAATTCTCAGCGATGATTTCACTCTAACCTAATTGTTCATGTTTAAGCTTGTTCTTGTCAAGCCTTTAATCCCTACAGTTGTAGAGTTGTTGAGTGCACTAGAAAAAGCATTCTTGCTAATTCTCTCTTAGCTCATCCATCTCAATTTGCTGTTTGCATACACGCTGAATGTTGCAATGTCCCTGTAAAGCTGAATGATATGAATGTGTTGAGGGAGCGCATCTGACCAAGTTACACTGCACATTTTAGCGTTATTATGTATTCTTAAATTGAAACCTCGGTTGAACGCTAGCCAGGCAGCTTTCCCATTGAATATTGTAAAATGAATGTATGTTCGTTTAACAGTACGGTTCCCTTATATCGTAATATGTTTTGTTTTT
>LQNS02277997.1:1073107-1088168 GCA_001587735.2 Parhyale hawaiensis | reverse complement strand
ATATATATATATATATATATATATATATATATATATATATATATATATATATATATATATACATGTACGCTGAGAAATTGTCCCAAACTCGATGGAAAACCCCTATAGGGTTCCTGCTGCGTGATCGAACGCTCACAGGCGGATATTTTCCGTCCAAACACGGGAAAACGTGTTGGTGTTGGAGCAACCCTACTTCGAAAGTGATACTAACGTCAAGCTCTGGCGACAGTTTGTCTAGTTTTATCTTTTACTTGCCTTCCACCACCGGGGTTATCGGCTGCTCAACAGTGTACACAACCGCCCCTTGACAGTTGACTGGAGGGCCCAGGTAGAAGGCGTTGCTTCCGTAACATGTTCCTGACTCCAAAAAGAATAAGTTGAAGCCTGGAAAAATGACGAGAGAATAATTAAATTGTTTCAGAGCGAATACTCTTATTCTCACCCTTACACAAGTTTGAAATCTATTACTCACAAAATTCTAGATACTGATGCGTTTTTTCCCTTTCTTCTGTTTATGAATCCGCAGGTACGGCTTTGGCATGATAACTATTACACTATATAAGAAATAACTTGCCTAAAATCTAAGCCACATATCTGCTGATTCTATAGTCTACTTTTATAACATTTTAAAATTCCTCTAGCACCACCAACGTACAATTTAAAGCGTTTCAAACGCGTTAAACTGTACTCACGGTCACAGAATCTTATGTTTCAAGAACGTGAAACGCTTCGGAGTTCCGACTTCCGTGTGCAGTGAGCCTTCTGTCACCAAGAAAAGCATGGAATCAAAACTTACCCTATAGGATTGAAACATGTCACCGAAGATATATGGCTGCTACGTTCGGGCTTCAGTGAATATTTACTCATTTAATATAGGTTTTCTAGCCATCTACGGGACAGGTCACATGCTGTCATGCCCAATACTGCTCAGTCACCTTACATCGTGAACTGCTTTTGTGCCCCGCAAGGATCAATCTTAGGACCTATTCTGTCCTCAGTATTTGTCAATGATATCCTCTTGCAAAACCTAATGACACTCGCTCCTTACCTGCCAGTGATGTCCAAATTGCAATTTCCCTCGCACTAAATAAAGAAGAAAGTATGCGCAAAAAAGCGGAAAATCTCCTGTAAAAACTTAAAACTTAACGCAGACAAGATCCAATGCACTGCATATGGCACTCTACACCTCTGCTAGCAGCTACGTCCTTTTTCCATCAGCTTCAATATCTCAGTTATTCAGCTTGCTGACCTTGATAAGACGTTTGGAGTGTGGATAGGTACATATTTAACGTTTACTCCTACATTCAGAAATTATACGCAATTGTGAATGGTACGCTCCTCTTTTTCCACAGAATTAAGTATTTTTCAAACGAAAATCACGCCTAAAACTCGTCCAGTCACATATTCTCTCTCATTTTAATTACTGTAGATTAAAACACACTTGTGAAAGCGGTTTTCAACTGCTAATTTACCAATCGCAATCATGGCAGTCCGTACATTGCTAAGAAAGCTCCAATGCCAGAAATTGACTCAAAATTAAATTACCGGCAATAACGAGACCAGTGGACGATCTTTCAGGCAAAACAAACTGAAAGTGAGTTCTATTCGCAGTAGCACAGGTATAAAATGGCCTTTTATCTCTGGTAATTATCTTTGGAACGATATTCCGGCTCTGATACAAGATGCGACCGATTTCAGTCGCTTCACCAAACTGACGCTATCGCATTTTGAGAATTCTGAAAAATTCTGCTAAACATTTGCTCAGCGAACGAGACAGTCACTCACTCTTGGCGAATATTCCAGCTGGTGTGTATCTTTTCTCACTTGAAAAATTTCTACACAGACATTGCTCACGTGTCAATAGTATGTAATTCCATTAAGTTTAATCAGTACCACGCCTCCATGTTCTTAATATTACTCATTATCTTGTTCTATTTTTCACGTCTAAAACAAGAAATGTTTCACTAGCAGCCTCCCCTGCAAATGTCTGCATAATGTCTTTACTGACGATTGGATACTGACTATCCAGTTGTGTGAATCTACACACCAACAATCAACTTTCTTCCCATGTTAGTGTTAGGACAGAATAGCTCAAGGGGCTGCTCTCTTACATATTGGGCACAGCATACGGGTGAGAATAAATATATTTTGTTTTGTGTCGTTTTTTATTTCTAATGAATTTTTTTTTTAGATTATTTTTAAGCTAGTTAAATGTGAAATACTCGAACATCGATGTCAAACTTACATTGAAAGTTGGCACCATGGGCAACTAAATAATCAAAGATAATATTAGTGACCCTACTGAGACTCTCGAAATTACTGTGTATAAGAAACAGAAATTTTCGAACTGGGGGATGAAGCGATAACTTTTCCTTGCTCTTTGAATCATAGTTAATGTCATAGCTAGTTTGATCATTCGTGAGTTCGGATTAACTCTTGCAATAATCTGTTCACGCTTCAATTTCCCTGCCATTTTATAGCCTAACCTGAAAGATTTTTTTCGTAAGGTATTGCTTAATAATCGCAATGTAAAATCTAAGTAAGCGACTGTAGAATCCAAAACTTTGTACGATTACTTGCCGTTTTTTATCGATCGTACTTGAGGGCCCAGCCGTCAAAAATGACTGGAATGTTTCTGTGATGAAGCTTCTTATTGTTCCATTTCCCAGCACAGGTTTTGCCGTAAAATAAATCTCATACCAGCAAGCGTGATCTTCCAACATTGAAACGCAAGTTGCACAGCCATGAGTTTTCCGGCCAACGATAGATCACTTTACGACTGAAAATGCTCTGTTACTTCACAGTTGCCAATGCTAGATCACTTTAGGGCTAACAATGCTATATCACTTCACAGTTGCAAATGTTAGATCGCTTTAGGACTGCCATAGGTACACATTATTTCACTGGTGCCAATGCCATATCACTCCACAGTTCCCAATTCTAGGTCACTTTAAGGCTGCCAATACTACATCATTACACGGTTGTCAGTACTAGATCACTTCACAGCTGCCAATGCTATATCATTTCTCTGCTGCCAATGCTACATCTCTTCATGGCGGTCAGTACTCTATCATTCAGATCATTTCCCGGCTGCCAATACTATATTACTTCGCTGCTGCCAATGCTATATTCCATCACTGCTTCCAATCCTGGATCACTTCATGGCGGCTAGTGCTTCATCACTTCTCTGCTACAGGGGCTTCATCATTTCATGGCTGGCAGGTGCTCCAATTCACCCATCAGCTCTGTTGTCTCTTCTGATTTTCTCGCTTATCCCGTTTACCAAATAAGTTTCATTGATACCTCTATCAGTTGCTTACTTGGCATTTCATTACAAATCGAGCATACCTACCACGAATTTGAGAATCTTCTGTTCTACAACATGAGGCTGTTTATTTCACTAACTACTACAAAATAATTTGACTCTACTGCAAATATCTGAGGATGTCATATACAGTTGCTTTACGTAATTATACTTGAAGCCTTAATATTTTTGTGAATTTGTTGCGTATGGATGTTTTACAAGTATGTGTAGGTTTGTCAGTCATTTGTGAATGCAAAAGAATTAAGTCAAATAGCCTAAACAGAGTATAAAAAAGTAATGAGAGAACACTGAAAAATACGTCTACGGCACCGTGCAGTCAGCTTCAGTGGCTGGAATCGAAATCTCGTTTTTGGGCAAGTGGCTCCTCAATGTGTGTGCTCCGTGACATAATATATACGTTACATTTATCAATCTCGGAATGAATGAATGCCGACAATTTCTTGCAATTTAGCGGGAATGAGTATTTTCGGTGCAATACAGTACATTTGCAGTAATTCACCGTTGTCCGCAGCAGCATTGGAGCACGACACAATATCGTACGATGCGTCAACCAGAGGAGTTGACAGGGAGCGGTAGCAGTCACGCGAATCCTCAAGGATTGTCTGTCTCTGGTACTGGTGGCCAGACTTGGTAACAATGGACTGCATCTTAAGTACTACGCTGCGGGATGAGCAGGTGTCCATTCCAGTGAGGGATGCTGGAACCCGAACCTGCAATAGTCAGACTAGTGAGTAAAGTGTGACCGGGAAGACCAATATCAAATCAGCAACGACGGCGATGAAATTTACTCCCCCCGCGGGTGAGGGTTTTACGCCACGAAACGTTCTAGTTCGAAAATATCTTGCGGCTACCGCAAGATACATGTAGCCGCAAGATATTTTCGAACTTGAACGTTTCGTGGCGTAAAACCCTCACCCGCGGGGGAGTAAATTTCATCGCCGTCATTATTAATGGCCAGCTAATCCTAGTTGTTTTTTAGCGTGAGTCACATCGAGGACAGCCCACTAAACTCCGTGCAAAAAATCATGAACATAGCTCAACTCCTACCTATTTTTGGGTGGAGAGCAAATATCATCGACGATATTTTTTTACTGTCAGTTAATCCTAGTTTTTTTGGCATGGGTCACATCAAGGGTAACCCACCAGGCTCGCTGCAAAACATTTCGAACATTTCTCAACGCCGTCGATCACTTATTGGGTGGACAGAGAAAAATATATTGATATGTATACATATATATAATATATATATATATCGTTACGGCCTATTAGATGGGCAAGAATATTCATATACGGCCTGTTAAGTGACCGGCGTCTCGATAGAGGTATCAGAAATCCTGGCCACCTAACGGTCTTTTGGCTTCAAATAGTGAAAAAAAAACACTATAAGCACCGTGGATTTATGCAAATTTGGTCTCATTTTAAAGAAAAATAAGTCTACGTTCCAACGCACGCCCACTTCTTGATAGTAAAAACATAATTTTTTTTGTGCTGCCACCATCTACCCCGACCATCCACCGTAGTAACCAACCCCTTTACAATGAGCTCTCACCCCGCCAACCTTGTAGGTTAGGCAATCCAGGACTGGTTCCGCTAGTGAAATATGAAGTTTAAGACATAGTGAACCCGTATATATACCTACAATACTTAGGATTTTAGCAGAACCAGTCCTTGGTTGCCTAACCTACAAGGTTCTCGGAGGGGGGTGTATCTCTATCAGGCCAAGTAGATACATTGTCTACTGCATTCTGCTTGTAGCACTTATTCGGATGTAGACCTTGTACCTTGGTGTCTGCATCTGTCAAGTAGCATTTTGCTACTTATTATTGGATCATATCTTCTAAGTCTTGTATAATAAGATGTAAACAAACAAGAAAATCTTAACGACATTCCTTCACCCCTCTGCACTGTAGCCTGATAACATTATTCTGCATTGAACTCCACTCTCACAACTAAGTACGGTGACGAACTCAACTAAAACTCACGCACACAACTTGAATATATTACCTTTAGGGATGTTAGGAGGAACAGAAATATAACTTCAAGTGAAGAACCGTTCACCATATGTTCGTCTGCTTCTTTCTTCTTAGTGCTATAACTCAAAACGTTATAGATGGATTTTTATGGAATTGACATGAGTTGGTAGGTAGCTATATCACGAAGATGTAATGGCAAAATTTTTTGATTTGTTTGTCCGTTTGTTTGTCTCTATATTTGATTTTATGTTTATCAGTAATATAACTCAAGTTATGAACGGGTCTTTATGAAATCTGCCGGAATTGTTGGACACATGATCACATTTTGAATGATCAGTTTGTCCGTTTGTGTGTTCAACTAATTATAACCCGCAAGCGAAGTGAGAGAGGTGATAATGTTTTCGGTGAAGATTTAAGTATACATGTATTTCGATATGGCCTATTAGATGGCCACGAATATTCCAATGCGGCCTGTTATGTGGCTGGCATCTCGATAGAGGTACCAAATATCCAGGTCACCTAACGGCCAGCTTTGTTTTAAATGACGAAAAAAACATCAAAAACCCCATAGATTATCGCAAATTTGGTCTCATTTTGAAGGAAAATAAGTCAACGTTGGAACGTATGCCCACTTCTTGACAGAAAAACGTCCAAATTTTTTTTTGTGCTGCCACCATCCACCCTAGTACAGCACCCCTTCCAATGAGCTCCTACCCCGCCAACCTTGTAGGTTAGGTAGGAAACGACTGGTTCTGCTAGTGTTATGTGAAGTTTAATACATAGTGAACCCGTATATACACCTACAATACAATACCAGTCCTTGTCTACCGCTATGAGGCCTATTAGATTCATATATATCTATCTGCGAATATATTTGTCTGTCCACCCAAAGAGTGGTACAAGGAGTTGAGCAGTGCTCATAATTTTTTGTAGAATCTGGTTGCTTGACGTAGATGTGAAACATGCCAAAAAACTAGGATTACCTGACCATCAAAAATGACGGAGATGAATTTAGTTGTCTGTCCAACCAAAAAGATGCGGGATTTGAGTCATAAATATAATTTTTTGAAGGCAGCCAGGTGGGTTGACTGAGATGTGAAAAATGCCAAAAATCTTGAGTTACCTGGCCATCAAAAACGACGGCTTTGAATCTATCACTTCACTCCACCCAAAAAAATGAAAATTAAGTTGATTATTTCAGAGAGTCAGGTGTGTTGAGCGAGATAAGAAAAATGCCAAAAATATACAGCACCCTGTCCATAAAAATAACGGTATTGAATTTGTCCACACCGCTGGAGATGGTCTTATGCCACTAGGCGTTCTTGTGTTTGTCAGAACATAACTCAATAAGTTACCGAGGGACCACCAAGAAAATTACAGAAGCTGTGATTACTATCATGAGGGACAAATGATCAAGTTTTGGTGATGATAAAGCAGAATCCTAATTTGAGAACCAATAAAAAATTTCGTTAACGTTACCGTGCTTGGCGGAGGTATGCGCTCTCAGAGCGCTCTAGTTTAGTATGGAGTGTATGAATACTTACGGTAGTATTGAACAGTTAACTACCGTATATTGTTTGACGTTGAAACGAATTGCTAAATAAACTATGGCTATTAAAATAAAAGTAGCCAGATCACGTAAATCCTAATTTTCTAGACTGTAACACTGCAACATGAATCTTGATTCCTTTTATTTCAAGACTAACTCATTTAGTTGTATTTACTGACGAAGCTATAATGTTAATTCACGCGTTTCACATAGAAATATTTTTCATAGCGAATTTGGCTTAAATAGTGCCAAGAAAAAAAAAAAACCTTCAACACTGAGAAGAACAATTGAATGTTTGACATTCATTGATTATTATTTTTGCCATTATTGTTCTTAGGATTTTGAAAGTTATGCCCACAAACAATATGACAGTGCTATTAAAACTAGCTGAGCATTACGTCAATGAATTAAATTATAGATAGGTTGCTCTCTATCTTGTTTCTTCAATTGCCGACAACCCAGAAATCGCTGAGTATGGAATTGGAAACAATTTCATTTAATGCCAAGATCGCATCTTACCATTCAAACCAAATTTGTTTCTAATGTTGTCAGATGGATCTCTCTTCTTGATTTTTGCTTATAAGAGTCAATGCAATATACCAAAAATTCCCTATATTGGATGCTCACGTAAGCTCCTCTCATCCGTTTAGGGTAAAATTATTGAGTCCGGCCGTCAAAATTTGCTCTATAGAGTTTGTGATGCTGCTTCGTAATCAGTTACTTTCGGGGTACCAAAATTTTATAATGAAAGATACTCTGTTCCTGAGAATCAATAAATAAGGTTAGTACTCAGGGAGTAATAATAACGGGAGGACCAGCCATCAGCTAATCGAAAAATCGTGACGTCACAGCCCGAGCGACGCTCCACCCTATGACGTCATTGTGGACAACACGCGCTCTAAGTTAGAAGTAAAAGCAGAGCTTTCTATCAAGTATGGCTGATTTGTAACCGTATATTAACGTTAAAAATGCAACATAGGGAACATTTTGCTCACATGAATCAATAATTACAATTATCTAGACGGTTTTGCAGACATTTTCATGTAATTATTACTCCCTGATTCTGCTCAACCTAGAAGTTGTACTAAGAGCTCAATATAAATTTGAATTGCAGGGGTTATTAATTAATATCTAGATTAATTGCTAGGTATTTCTCATCATACAATGTACATAAGCCTGTCGTGCTGCTGCAGCAAACCACTGACTGAATAACTTGACTTGAGATTATGGTAGAAACGTCCTTAAAATGCCAGTTCCCACGACATTCATCTCAACTTGTTAGCTCATCCACTTGTCAGAATGTGTTAGGTACTGTACCCTAGAAATAGCAGAAGAGTGCACCGTTTCTGAGTCCACAGAAAAGCTGAAGAGGTGTCAGTTACTTGCCTAGTGACACTTGTAGAGGAAAGTCATTTGACGGTCCACATTTTTAGTAACTTTTTGTGGCGCACAGAAATCTGTGTTGACAATGGCGCTACAACTCCTCTTTCCGACGAGTGAATTATATACTGAAGAACATGCCTGTATTATTAGTCATTTTAATTCTCAAATATGTTGTTTTATTTATTTTTCTCATTTGTATCTTGTTTTTGACGACTCTGTATTTCACGTTATTTGATGAAAGTACCTGTGAAACTGCTTAGTTCATTGCAATTATTGATTCATGCCAGTAAAATGTTACCCACGTTGCATTTTTAACGTTAATATACGGTTACAAATCAGCCATACTGAGTAGAAAGCTCTGCTTTTACTTCTAACTTAGAGCGCGCGTGGTCCGCAATGACGTCATAGGGTGGAGCGCCACTCGGGCAGTGACGTCACGATTTTTCGATCAGCTGATGGCTGGTCCTCCCGTTATTAATACTTACTAGCTGTACCAGTGAAATTTTCACAGTCTACCGGGCCTTTAATTTTTATGCATACTCTGTGTTCCCTTTATGGAGCTTTCCAAAGGTGCAAACCAATCTCATTCTGTTCAACCATTAACCTCTGCTTCACCCCCATCCCCTCCTTTACCTTACCCCCACCTCCTTCCTACCGAAACATGATGCAAACGTTTGCGTCACGAATTGCATGACATGGTGCAAAATCCATTTTCAATGCCCATTATTCATTGTGCTCCCTTTATGAAAATAAAGGGAAAATATCTTTAACGCAATTATAAAACGACCTTTCCCAGTGGTCGAAAGATTACTGACGCTCGCCGTATCATAGATACCCAGCTTCCCGAAGTCATCGAATCTCTAATTTCCTTCCGTCTATTAGTGATGAAAAGCGTGACACACACCGCAGGTAGGTAGGTAGGTGGGTAGGTAGGTATAGGTAGGTAGGTAGGAAGGAACAAGCGTATTAATATATAAAAGATTGGTAAGTACATGCAATCTTTCACCGTTGTTTTACGGTCGGATGCACCAATATCGTTAATATGGCATAGTTAAAGCGATAGACGGCGTGTGCAATATAGTTACAGAATTTTGTATCACCAGCGTCTTGGATGCAGCTTCTGCCAATCTCACTAGGCTAGTTTCAAAATATTTTCACAGTAATAAAATTTATTGAGGATGCAAAATTCAGTTACATGAGTATGAGGTTGAGCAAAGCTCTTTCCTTCTTTTACGCCTAAGCAATTCTGTTCCATAAAAAAATATGCGCTTACGACAGTGCAATATACAATACGAGGAGCTCTGACGTGCAAATACCGTAGCTTTCGTGTGTTGGAAAGAGTTCATTGTGTACCCAACAAATATTAAATTTTCCTACGGACATTTCTCTTGTAATAAAATTAAGATCAATTAGTAAAATGTTAGACTGGTACTTTCATGATAATAAACATTTTATTATGAATTCTCTCTACTATAGCTAAGGGTTCTAGTTTTGGCCTACTCTGACATACTTTAATATAAAAGCATCAGATTTTGTATTATGTTAAGGTTAATTATACAAAAAGAGATCATATGTAACGAGTTACGAAGTAAAGGTCGTTACTGTAACGAGTAACGGTAACGCCTCGTACAATTTTACAGCAGTAACGAGTAACGGTAACGTCCTCTGATATCATGTAACGGTGCCCATCACTGATTGCATGACACATGGTTATTGCAGCACGGAACACACATGCAAGGAAGCAAAGAGTGTAACGGAAGGACTCAATGGGACAAAAATAAAACTTAGCCCTGATCGCACATCTGTGAATGACGTCACAACGACGAGTTGAAGTATTTGAGTGTCTGACCTCAGGCCCTTGTAGGTTGGACTCTTTAATTCTAACCGAATAGTTAAGCAGTGTTGTGTTCTTAACGCGAGAGAAATCAAAGGAATAGTTACTGCTCAAACTTTCTGTTCCCGACGACGGCCATATTACTATGTTGTGTGTATGGGTGCAACCCTAGTACCTGGCCTGTCAGGAGGTGGAGATGAAATAAAATAGGTCTAGGAAACGCGGTGATATGTTCAAATATGTTTTATGAAGAGCATTGTGAACTGAATACGAAATTCCTTCAAAGAATTTTAATCAGGGTGCCATAACAGCCCAGATCTTGCCTCTGATTCCACAAGTCTCCGTTGCCATTTTTTATTTATAATTATGTTTATTGTTCTAGTAGTATATGTTCTTTTCATATTTTTATGTGCTTAAGGGATGAATTTTACAGTTGACCAAGACTTTCATAGTAAAATTAATTAAAATAGTTATAAGCTGTTCAGCCGTTCCGTTCGGCGAAGTTGATGTAATTGATGACGTCACTTATTGATGCATATAGTTTATTGTGAGACTTGCCGTTACACGCTTTGCTTCCTGGTACACACTGTAGAATTCTCCACAAAACAAAATTATTTCGGTTTCCACTCTCAAAACTATTAATTTCATATGATTTATCAATAAAAAATCAAGCCTTGAATGCCACCGAAAGGGTTCCGATCAGGGAGTATAAATTGGGTTCACTGCAACGTTCAGAGTCCAAACAACTTCACACCACGATGCTTTGCCCAGTATTCATTCACTGGCAGCCATATTGGCCTTTCTGTGCATATATTAAAATGTTGGGTAGAGGTGTAGTTTAGATACAGCGGAGATTTTTATAACTTAATCAGCTAATATGAAGCATTTTAAGACTTTTTTCAGAGATGACGTTGTCATCACTAATGCTTAGTTTTTGAGATATTTGACTTTGGAGCTTCCAGTGTTTGTGTTTTCTTTGGGAAAAAATAACTGGCGACCTCATAGGAACTTAGGTATGTTAGGTAAAGTTAGTTCAGCTAATGTAAGGTGAGGTTAGGTAAGGTAAGGTAAGGCTAGGTTAGTTAGGATTACTTTAGGCTCATATGGGATCGCCGGTTCGTTTTTGTCATAGAAAAACATTCGGAACTTCAAAGTCAAATATCTCAAAAACTAAGCATTTGTGACGGAAACGTCATTCATGAAAAAGTCTTAAAATGCCATATAGCTATTACTTAAATAGGGGATTAAAATTATGAAAATATCCGTTGTAGCTGAACTTCGCCTTTACCAAATGTTGTCTCTCTAACGGCACATAGCGAAAATGCAGCTATAAATAACGAAGAATTCTCCAGCTAACAGCCAAAGTACCTAGGTACACGAGAGGCCATTTAAACCGGCTGCCGTCGGATGAAAAACCGAAACGCTAAAAAAATAGCTAGGAATTGCTTTTAAAATTAGCAACTTATCAATTTCGTTGAATATCATATTGCATATTTTCAAACACATTGAACATTCATTACTCGAATGTGATCAATAAATGGCTGTATGAAATGTTTGATGTCTCTGGTGGATTAAGCTTAGCACATGCTTTCGGTTTTTCATATCATGAGCTTTCTCGCTGATGCTGCCTGTACGCTTTAACAGCTGTGTACATTTTACAATTGCTCTTTATATGACTAGTATTACATCTGACCACAAGTCCGAGCATAGCATTAGAGCATGTTCAAAAAACAAAAACCTATATTCTAAAATTTATTGCTATTTACTAAGCTATGTAATAAGAAACAAATTTACAGTTTGACAAAAACGGCAGTGGTTTGTGATCATGGTGTTGAAAATATTTAAGTTTTAAAGCCACATAGTCATTAAGCAATGATATTTGAATGTAACAGTACCAATTTCAATCGCTTAAGTAGAAAATGGGTCAAAATATTTTAACACATCTCCTACAGTGCACTGGAAAGGCCCACTTGCACCTGTAGCTGTGATTGGTTTAGGAGAGCGGGCGGTCACGGTATGGTGAAATAATATGTTACTTAAGTTATATCTATCTACGTCAGTTGGCTCCAATTTTATTTACGTTCGCGGGTCTCAGTTCTATTAACATTAGTTGGTCCCAGTGATACATATTCAGTTCCGTGGCCCCAATTATGGGACGTCTATGAGCGAACTCATGAGATGGGTAAGTTGTTCTTAATATGTTAACCACATGTAAATGTCCCAGAATTGTGGCAGGGTGTTCAGTCTTACTGTCAGGCATATGGTCTACGGAGTTCAGCATCTCCTCATACTCAACTAGCGGAACTATGCCAGGAACTTTGTGTTGTTGCAAATATAATCCATTTACAATACGAGACACTTCCATCTAACGTTGCCGTTTGAATGACAAAATATTGATTTCCTAGTCTTTTTAGAGCTGGAAATTACACGTACATGTCGAACGAATGATGTCTTCAATCCTTACCTGGACTGGCACGTCATCGAAGGCCAGTGCCTGAAATAAAAAAAAAAGATAAAACCGTTAGTTCAGTTACTAAAAAACTTGCCACTGGATAAAAATACGAAGCAAAGTAAAGACAGGTTGTAATCAGGTTTTCATTCCCGTATATGATAAGTTCATTTCTTCTTCAGCTTAGCTTCTTCGTAGCGGTTGATGCTAAGATGACTGCACCAATCTAAATCTTCAGTTATTCGTTGCCACAAAATAACCTACCTATGAGTGGAAGAATGTGCAGTCTGCATTCGAAATGTTTTTTTCTAGAACTATTTGTGGTAAGTTCACTGCAGTGGGCTTTACTATTTGTTTTGGTCACTGCTTGCTAGTAGCTAACCATTGCTATGAAACCCGACGCTGGATAGAATACAACTATGCCCGAGTAAGACTGGTAGCTCTCACATCCTCTGCTCATTAATTAAGAATGTAGTGATAAACAGGCGGGTGCATCAGTTTTTATAGAAAATTAGTACGTAATTCAAGCAAGAACATAGAAGGATATCATCGCTATATCAGGGCCGTTATTTATTGACGGTCCGGCACACTAGAGAAAATTCAGTCTTTACAACGAGCTTGAACCTGTAATATTCCACAGAGCAAATGTATATACGTTCTTCATTCATGCCTGCTGAATATCACTGCTGACACAGTGATTATCACTTTCCAGAAAGTGAGCGTAATTTTTGAGAGAATGAGTTTCACTTTGTTTTTAGATTTTACTTTAGAGAAATTGAGTTGAACATTTGAAAACTAAGTTTCGCTTGTGATGCAATGAATTTCAACTCCGATGCCCAAAATTTTCCTTATTGCCAACTATCAATAGAGCACTCTGAGAGCGCATACCTCCGCCAACGAGGCAACGGTAACGAAAAATTCAAATTGTCTCCGAAACCACGATTTTCTTTGTATTAATTCCAAAATTTAAGCATTTGTGCCTTTTGATAGTAATAACAGTTTGTACAATTTTTTTTGAAGAGCCGTTCATAGCTTTTGAGTTATGCTGATAACAAACATTATGACAAACGTGAGTCAAACATACGAACTAATCAACCGATCAGCACCAAAATTGAATCATATATGTCTTTTAACATTACTAACAACTCCTATAAATTTCATAAAGATCGATTCATTATTTTTTGAGTTATTGTGTTTAAGAGCACAAAATTAAAAAACAGTAACAAACGAACGAACAAACAAACAAACAAACGAACCAAAAATTTGGTTATTTATTCTTCGTGATATACATAGCAACTCATGTAAATTTTATAAAAATCCATAACTTTCTGAGTTTTGGCATTGGCAAAAATGAGGCAGACAAACAATCAAACGGATGGACGGATCTTCACTAAAAATTAATCATCTATTGCTCCTAACATACCAAACAATCCCTGCAAATTTCGTCACAATCCGTTGATAAATTTTTTAGTTATCTTGGTGACAGACAGAAAGAGAGACAAACGACGAAAACGTAACCTCCTTGGCGGAGGTAATTAGTTACGTCACCACAATTATTTACATATAATTTTACTAAGAGCTCATCAGTGTCACGAGAAACTTATTCAAGGAATAAAAAGAGGTTACAACGCGATCACAAACGTTATTAAAAACCAAACGTTCGGATTCCCATAAATCCATCATCAGTGTTTTCAAAATGACAAAGTTCAAATTATGAAAGGTGACTGAGAGTCACAAAAACAAATCCATTAGAGGTACCTAACCCTTAAAAACGAATTATCTATGAAATTATAGAGAGCTTCACAGCTGATGTGTACACTGATTAAGCTGCGGAGTACGCTTGAAAATGCATTCTAAAATATGGAGGTCAGCAGTGGTTTGCGTTGTGTCTAAAATAGAGAAAAATCATTGCTCCTAAAACATGATCACTATTGATACAATGGTCACAGATGGAAGATTTGGTGGGTTATGATAAAAGTTGACTAGATCAAAAAGAAATTCCTCTGTTCCTCTCTATTTCGACGAACAAGTTGAATTTTGCTCCTGCCTCACTGACTTGCCTGTCGGTGGTGAAGTGACAACGGCTCAACATCGCACTAAGGGAGACCCAGGTTCGATTCCCAGACTGGACGCTAAGAATATATCCTGCGTGGAGCATTCCAGCATCGAGAGCCCAGGCAAAGCTCGGCGAGGGATCCCAAATTGACTCCCAACACCAACTGATTCTCCTATTAGTGTTCACGCTACCAGTCCTTCAAAATTGTAGAATAAAGGCTAAATAAAACCTCGCTAGGTGTATCCACTGCATGCGAGACAATAAATGATGTTTATTTTATTTATTATTTTTTTTAATGCTTTAGAGAAACAAAGTGTCACTTCCGTGCAATAAACTTTACTTCTAGCGAGCAAAATGCTTTCCACCTTGAACTACCCAGGCAACATGAACTTGTTGATGGAAGGTTCCCTCGGCATACCAACCTTCCCTGAGGGTCGAATATTAAAAATGATTCACAGGGAACATTACATGGAGTTAAGAAAATGACCATAT
>LQNS02277997.1:1042853-1055410 GCA_001587735.2 Parhyale hawaiensis | reverse complement strand
ATAAGTAGCATAAAACTTTCTCGTAATAGTCCCATTTTTGAAAAGCTTGAAAAGGCCATGTTTCTCCATCACCAGCATTTTGAGCTCATTTGTCATCTACTTAGACTTTACCGTTTTCTTTTGGCAACTATATTTCAGTGGAAATGCTTCAAAATTAGCTTTCAGTACATCTAAGTTTTCCTCTCGAAGCGAAAACTGCTACGTCAAAAAAGACGGCAATCTATAGAAGAAATAATTGTGTGTACAACATCGTGAAAATTATCGCTTCGCGTGCGCATCGTTGATCATCAACTGAATTTATACGTCATGAACTGGGAGCAAATAGCTAAGAGAAGCTGAAAATATTTTTATTGTTTTAATTTCAAAAACTGTTTCCTGCAAGAAGTGCATTCAGATAAAGGGATAACCTGGCCTATTTTTCGCCTATTTCATTAAGATACGGTCACGAAATAAATACAAGAAGCATTTTAATATATTAAGATTATAGGTAATATTTATTGTATGCCGCTTTAATCAGTAATCTCACTGCAGAAACTTTTTATTCCGATCGTACCAAATTCTCCATAGAAATGTACCAGAAGTGGCTTTGTTTGAGCCATTTCTGGCTAAAACCGTTACCGTTTTAAAAACTGTCTAAGTTCAGGCATCGATAATGCGGTAATTTTCAGCCGATTACGGTAGCGGTAAAGCGGTAACGATTTCAGGTGAAGCGGTATTACCGCTTCACCGCTTCATTAGTCCGGTAACCCACCTCTGCTAGCCCTAATACTACTCTTACAAGACAAATGTATGTCAAGAATACAAAGTACTACACCGAGAACCAAACTTCAATACGCTCCATATAGTGGAATCGTTGCTGATACAACAGCATGAACCTCGCATGAACGCACAGTATACCGACACAATCAGGGTACTCAAACTTTTCACCGATTCAGCTCCACCGTAAGCTAGCTCCACCTTTATTAATACACTCTCGCTTCACCGCCTGCTCTGTTTTCTTTTAGCAGCAGCCCCATAAACATCTCCGAAGCATAGCTCGCTGACTGCTATATATATATACGTATATATTTTTTATCGATCTTATCTGTTGTTGCCAAACAGTGTTGGCGAAACCGGTCAAATTTTAAATGCAGGACCAATTTTTCAAGTTTATAGATAATGAAAGCATAGAAGGTTTAAAAAAAATTGATGAAAAAATAAATGATGGCGAATTTGGTCATTAATTTAACGAAATATATGCATACCATAAATTTACATAAATATATGTACGCTGAGAAACTGTCCCAAAACTCGATGGAAAACCCCTCTAGGATTCCTGCTGCGTGGTCGAACGCTCACAACCTGGTATTTTCCGTCGAAATACGGGAAAACGTGTTGGTTTTGGAGTAACACTACTTTTAAAGTGACACTAACGTCAGGCTCTGTCGACAGTTTGTCTAGTTTTATATTTTACTTACCTTCCACCACAGGGGATATCGGCTGCACGGCAGTGTACACAACCGCCCCTTGACAGTTTGCTGTAGGGCCCAGGTAGAAGGCGTTGCTTCCGTAACATGTTCCTGACTCCAAAAAGAATAAGTTGAAGCCTGTAAAAATTACGAGAGAATAATTAAATTGTTTCAGAGGGAATACTCTTATTCTCACCCTTACAAAAGTTTAAAATCTTTACTCATAAAATTCTAGATACTGATGCGTTTTTCCCATTCTTCTGTTTATGAATCGGCAGGTACGGCTTTGGCATGATAACTATTACACTATATAAGAAATAACTCGAATAAAATCTACGCCACATCTGCTGATTCTATAGTCTACTTTTATAACATTTTAAAATTCCTCTAGCACCACCAACGTACAATTTAAAGCGTTTCAAACGCGTTAAACTGTACTCACGGTCACAAAATCTTATGTTTCAAGAACGTGAAACGCTTCAGAGATCTGACTTTTGTGTGCAGCGAGCCTTTTGTCACCATGAAAAGCATTGAATCGAAACTTACCCTATAGGATTGAAACATGTCACCGAAGGTATATGGCTGTTACGTTCGGGCTTCAGTGAATATTTACTCTTTTGGTATAGGTTTTCTAGCCATCTACGGGACAGGTCACATGCTGTCATGCTCAATACTGCTCAGTCACCTTACATCGTGAACTGCTTTTGTGCCCCGCAAGGATCAACTTTAGGACCTATTCTGTCCTCAGTATTTGTCAATGATATCCTCTTGCAACAACCTAATGACACTCGCTCCTTACATGCCAGTGATTTTCAAAATGCAATTTCGTTCGCACTAAATAAAGAAGAAAGTATGCGCAAAAAATGGAAAATCTCCTGCAAAAACTTAAAACTTAACGCAGACAAGATCCAATGCATTGCATTTGGCACTCTACGCCTCTCCAAGCAGCTACGTCCATTCTCCATCATCTTTAACATCTCAATTCTCCGGCTTGTTGAAGTTGATAAGACGCTTGGAGCATGGATGGATACATATTTAACGTTTACTCCTACATTCAGAAATTATACGGAATTGTGAATGGCACGCTCCTCCTTTTCCACAGAATTAAGCATTTCTTAAACGAAAATCACGCCTAAAATTCATCCAGTCACATATTCTCTCTCATTTTAATTACTGTTGAAAGCCGTTTTCAACTGTTAATTTACCAATCGCGATCATAGCAGTCCGTACGTTGCTAAAAAAAAGCTTCAATGCCAGAAATTGACTCCAAATTAAATTACCGGCAATAGCGAGACCAGTGGACGATCTTTTAGGCAAAGCAAACTGAAAGTGAGTTCTACTCTCAGAAGCGCCGGTATAAAATGGCCTTTTATCTCTGGAAATTATCTTTGGAATGATATTCCGGCTCTGATACAAGATGCGACCGGTTTCAGTCACTTCACCAAACTGACGCTATCGCATTTTGGGAATTCTAAGGAATTCTGCTAAACATTTGCTCAGCGAAGGCGACAGTCACTCACTTTTGGCGAAAATTTTGCTGGTGTGTATCATTTTTTACTAAAAAAAAATTCTACACAGACATTGTTCACGTGTCAATAGTAATTCCATTAAGTTTAATCAGTACCACGCGCCATGTTCTTAATATTACTCAATATATTGTTCTATTTTTTCACGTCTAAAACAAAAAATGTTTCACCAGCAGCTTCCCCTGCAAAATCACGTTGTCTGCATAATGTCTTTACTGACGATTGGATACTGACTACCCATTTGTGTGAATCTACAGACCAGAAATCAATTTTCTTCCCATGTTAGTCTTAAGACAGAATACCTCAAGGGGCTGCTCTCGTAACATGTTGGGCACAGCATACGGGTGAGAATAAATGCTTTTTTTTTGTCTCGTTTTTTATTTCTAATGAATTTTTTCTTAGATTATTTTTTAGGCTAGTTAAATGTGAAATACTCTAACATCAATATCAAATTTACATTGAAAGTTGGCACCATGGGCAACTAAATAATCAAAGATAGTATTAGTGACCATACTGAGACTCTCGAAATTACTGTGTATAAGAAACAGAAATTTTCGAAATGGGGGCTGAAGCGAAAACTTTTCATTGCTTTTTGAATCATAGTTAATGTCATAGCTAGTTTGATCATTCGTGAGTTCGGATTAACTCATGTAATAATCTGTTCACGCTTCAATTTCCCTGCCATTTTACAGCCTAACCTAAAAGAATTTTTTTCGTAAGGTATTGCTTAATAATCGTAATATAAAATCTAAGTAAGTGACTGTAGAATCCAAAACTTTGTACGATTACTTGCCGTTTTTTATGGATCGTACTTGAGGGCCCTGCCGTCAAAAATGACTGGAATATTTCTGTTATGAAGCTTCTTATTGTTCCGCTTCCCAGCACAGGTTTTGCCGTAAAATAAATCTCATACCAGCAAGCGTGATCTTCCAACATTGAAACGCAAGTTGCACAGCCATGAGTTTTCCGGCCAACGATAGATCACTTTACGGCTGAAAATCACTTTAGGGCTAACAATGCTATATCAGTTCACAGTTGCAAATGTTAGATCGCTTTAGGACTGCCATAGGTACATTTTTTCACTGGTGCCAATGCCATATCACTCCACAGTTCCCAATTCTAGGTCACTTTAGGGCTGCCAATGCTACATCATGTCACGGTTGTCAGTACTAGATCACTTCACGGCTGCCAATGCTCTATCATTTCTCTGCTGCCAATACTATATCTCTTCATGGCGGTCAGTACTCTATCATTCAGATCATTTCCCGGCTGCCAATACTATATTACTTCGCTGCTGCCAATGCTATATCCCTTCACTGCTTCCAATCCTGGATCACTTCATGGCGGCTAGTGCTTCATCACTTCTCTGCTACAAGGGCTTCATCATTTCATGGCTGGCAGCTGCTCCAATTGACTCATCAGCTCTGTTGTCTCTTCTGATTTTCTCGCTTATCCCGTATACCAAATAAGTTTCATTAATACCTCTATCAGCTGTTTACTTGGCATTTCATTACAAATCGAGCATACCTATCACGAATTTGAGAATCTTCTGTTCTACAACATGAGGCTGTTTATTTCACTAACTATTACAAAATAATTTTACTCTACTGCAAATATCTAAGGATGTCATATACAGTTGCTTTACGTAATTATACTTGAAGCCTTAATATTTTTGTGAATTTGTTGGGTATGGATGTTTTACAAGTATGTATAGGTTTGTCAGTCATTTGTGAATGGAAAAGAATTAAGTTTAATAGCCTAAACAAAGTATAATAATGTAATGAGGGAACATTGAAAAATACGTCACGGCACCGTGCAGTCAGCTTCAGTGGCTGGAATCGAAATCTCCTTTTTGGGCAAGTGGCTCCTCAATGAGTGTGCTCCGTGACATAATATATACGTAATATATACGTTATATTTATCTATCTCGAAATCATTGCCAACAATTTCTTGCAATTTAGCGGGAATGAGTATTTTCGGTGCAATACAGAACATTTGCAGTAACTCACCGTTGTCCGCAGCAGCATTAGAGCACGACACAACATCGTACGATGCGTCAACCAGAGGAGTTGACAGGGAGCGGTAGCAGTCACGCGAATCCTCTAGGATTGTCTGTCTCTGGTACTGGTGGCCAGACTTGGTAACAATGGACTGCATCTTAAGTACTACGCTGCGGGATGAGCAGGTGTCCATTCCAGTGAGGGATACTGGAACCCGAACCTGCAATAGTCAGACTAGTGAGTAAAGTGTGACCGGGAATACTAATGTCAAATCTGCAACGACGGCGATGAAATTTACTCCCACCGCGGGTGATGGTTTTACGCCACGAGACGTTCTAGTTCGAATGTATCTTGCGGTAGCCGCAAGATATTTTCGAATTAGAACGTTTCGTGGCGTAAGACCCTCACTCGCGGGGGGAGTAAATTTCATCGCCGTCATTATTAATGGCCAGCTAATCCTAGTTGTTTTTTAGCGTGGGTCACATCGAGGACAGCCCACTAAATTCCGTGCAAAAATCATGAACATAGCTCAACTCCTACCTATTTTTGGGTGGAGAGCAAATATCATCGACGATATTTTTTACTGCCAGTTAATCCTAGTTTTTTTTTGGCATGGGTCACATCAAGGGTAACCTACCAGGCTCGCTGCAAAACATTTCGAACAATTCTCAACGCCGTCGATCACTTATTGGGTGGACAGAGAAAAATACATAGATATGTATACATATATATATATATATATATCGTTACGGCCTAATAGATGGCCAAGAATATTCATATACGGCCTGTTAAGTGACCGGCGTCTCGATAGAGGTACCAGAAATCCTGGCCAGCTAACGGTCTTTTGGCTTCAAATAGCGAAAAAATACTATAAGCACCGTGGATTTATGCAACTTTGGTCTCATTTTGAAGAAAAATAAGTCTACGTTCCAACGCACACCCACTTCTTGATAGTAAAAAGATATTTTTTTTGTGCTGCCACCATCTACCCCGACCATTCACCGTAGTAACCAGCCCCCTTACAATGAGCTCTTATCCCGCCAACTTTGTAGGTTAGGCAATCCAGGACTGGTTCCGCTAGTGAAATATGAAGTTTAAGACATAGTGAACCCGTATAAATACCTACAATACTTAGGATTTCAGCAGAACCAGTCCTTGGTTGCCTAACCTACAAGGTTCTCGGAGGGGGTGTATCTCGATCAGGCCAAGTAGATACATTGTCTACTGTATTCTGCTTGTAGCACTTATTCGGATGTAGACCTTGTACCTTGGTGTCTGCATCTGTCAAGTAGCATGTTTGCTACTTATTATTGGATCATGTCTTCTAAGTCTTGTATAATAAGATGTAAATAAACAAGAAAATCTTAACGACATTCCTTCACCCCTCTGCACTGTAGCCTGATAACATTATTCTGCATTGAAGTCCACTCTCACAACTAAGTACGGTGACGAACTCAACTAGAACTCACGCACACATCTTGAATATATTATTTTTAGGGATGTTAAGAGGAACAGAAAAATAACTTCAAGTGAAGAACCGTTCACCATTTGTTCGTCTGCTTCTTTCTTCTTAGTGCTATAATTCAAAACGGTATGGATGAATTTTTATGGAATTGACATGAGTTGGTAGGTAGCTATATCACGAAGACGTAATGGCAAAATTTTGTGATTTGTTTGTCAGTTTGTTTGTCTCTATATTTGATTTTACGTTTATCAGTAATATAACTCAAGTTATGAACGGGTCTTCATGAAATTTGCAGGAATTGTTGGACGCATGATCAAATTTTGAATGATCTGTTTGTTCGTTTGTGTGTTCAATTAAATATAACCCGCAAGCGAAGTGAGAGAGGTGATAATATTTTCGGTGAAGATTTAAGTATATATGTATTTCGATATGGCCTATTAGATGGCCACAAATATTCCTATGCGGCCTGTTATGTGGCTGGCATCTCGATAGAGTTACCAAATATCCAGGTCACCTAACGGCCAGCTTTGCTTTAAATGACGAAAAAAACATCAAAAACCCCATAGATTATCGCACATTTGGTCTCATTTTGAAGGAAAATAAGTCAACGTTGGAACGTACGCCCACTTCTTGACAGATAAACGTCCAATTTTTTTTTTGTGCTGCCACAATCCACCCTAGTACAGCACCCCTTCCAATGAGCTCCTACCCCGCCAACCTTGTAGGTTAGGTAGGAAACGACTGGTTCTGCTAGTGTTATGTGAAGTTTAATTCATAGTGAACCCGTATATACACCTACAATACAATACCAGTCCTTGCCTACCGCTATGAGGCCTATTAGATATATATATCTGCGAATATATATGTCTGTCCACCCAAAGAGTGGTACAAGGAGATGAGCAGTGCTCATAATTTTTTTGCAGAATCTGGTGGGTTGACGTAGATGTGAAACATGCCAAAAAACTAGGATTACCTGACCATCAAAAATGACAGCAATGAATATAGTTGTCTGTCCATCCAAAAAGATGCAGGATTTGAGTCATAAAAATAATTTTTTGTAGGCAGCCAGGTGGGTTGACTGAGATGTGAAAAATGACAAAAAATCGTGAGTTACCTGGCCATCAAAAACGACGGATTTGAATCTATCACTTCACTCCACCCAAAAAATGCAAATTAAGTTGAGTATTTCAGAGAGTCAGGTGTGTTGAGCGAGATAAGAAAAATGCCAAAAATATAGAGCACGCTGTCCATAAAAATAACGGCATTGAATTTGTCCACACCGCTGGAGATGGTCTTATGCCACGAGGCGTTCTTGTGTTTGTCAGAACATAACTCAATAAGTTACAGAGGGACCACCAAGAAAATTACAGAAGCTGTGATTAACATCATGAGGGACAAATGATCAAGTTTTGGTGATGATAAAGCAGAATCCTAATTTGAGAACCAATTAAAAAATTTCGTTAACGTTACCGTGCTTGGCGGAGGCATGCGCTCTCAGAGCGCTCTAGCTTAGTATGGAGTGTATGAATACTTACGGTAGTATTGAACAGTTAACTACCGTATATTGTTTGACGTTGAAACAAATTGCTAAATAAACTCTTGGTCATGGCTATTAAAATAAAAGTAGTCAGATCACGTAAATCTTAATTTTCTAGACAGTAACACTGCAACATGAATCTTGATTCCTCTTATTTCAAGACTAACTCATTTAGTTGTATTTACTGACGAAGCTATAATGTTAATTCACGCGTTTCACATAGAAATATTTTTCACAGCAAATTTGGCTTAAATAGTGTCCAGAAAAAAAAACCTTCAACACTGAGAAGAACCATTGAATGTTTGGCATTCATTGATTATTATTTTTGCCATCATTGTTCTTACATGTCGAACGAATGATGTCTTCAGTCCTTACCTGGACTGGCACGTCATCGAAGGCCAGTGCCTGAAATAAAAAAAAGATAAAACCGTTAGTTCAATTGCTACAAAACTTGCCACTTGATAAAAAACGAAGCAAAGTAAAGACAGGTTGTAATCAGGTTTTCATTCCCGTATATAAGTTGATTTTTTCTTCAACTTAGCTTCTTCGTAGCGATTGATGCTAAGATGACTGCACCAATCTAAATCTCCAGTTATTCGTTGCCACAAAATAACTTACGTACGAACCTACGAGTGGAAGAATGTGCAGCCTGCTTTCGAAATGTTTTTTCAAGAACTACTTGTGGTAAGTTCATTGCAGTGGGCGTTATTATTTGTTTTGGTCACTGCTTGCTAGTAGCTAAGGTTTAAACCATTGCTATGAAACCCGACGCTGGATAGAATATAACTATGCCCGAGTAAGACTGGTAGCTCTCACATCCTCTGCTCATTAATTAAGAATGTGGTGATAAACCGGCGGGTGCATAAGTTTTATAGAAAAAATAAGTACGTAATTCAAGCAAGAACAAAGGAGGATATCATCGCTATATCAGGGCCGTTATTTATTGACGGTCCGGCACACTAGAGAAAAGTCAGTCTTTACAACGAGCTTGAACCTGTAATATTCCACAGAACAAATGTATATACATTCTTCATTCATGCCTGCTCAATATCACTGCTGACACAGTGATTATCACTTTCCAGAAAGTGAGTGTAATTTTTGTGAGAATGAGTTTCACTTTGTTTTTAGTTTTTACTTTAGAGAAATTGAGTTTAACATTTGAAAAGTTTCAGTTGTGATGCCATGAGTTTCAACTCCAATGCCGAAAAGCTTCCTTTTTGATAAGTTGAATTTCACTATCAACTAGAGCACTCTGAGAGCGCATACCTCCGCCAAGCGAGGCAACGGTAACGAAAAATTCAAATTGTCTCTGAAACCATGATTTTTTTATATCAACTGAAAAATTTGGGCATTTGTGCCTTTTGATGGTAATAACAGTTTGTATAATTTTATTTGAAGAGCCGCTCATAACTGTTCGAGTTATGCTGATAACAAACATTATGACAAACGTGAGTCAAACACACGAACGAACTAACCGATCTGCACCAAAATTGAATTATTTATGTCTTTTAACATTACTAAGAACTCCTATAAATTACATAAAGATCCAATAATTATTTTTTGAGTTATTGTGTTAACAAGCATAAAATTAAAAACAGTAACAAACGAGCAAACAAACAAACAAACAAATCATTACAAAAATTTTGTTATTTACTCTTCGTGATATACCTAACAATTCATGTAAATTTTATAAAATCCGTCATAACTTTCTGAGTTACGGCATTGATAAAATGAGGCAGACAAACAAACAAACGGAGAACGGATCTTCACCAAAAGTTAATCATCAATTGCTCCTAACATACCTAACAATCCCTGTAAGTTTCGTCAACATCTGTCCATGAATTTTTTAGTTATCTTTGTGACAGACAGACAAATTCGACGAAAACATAACCTCCTTGGTGGAGGCAACTAGTTGCGTCACCACCATTACTTACATATAATTTTACTTAGAGCTCATCAGTGTCACGAGAAACTTATTCAAGGGATAGAAAGAGGTTACAACGTGATCACAAACATTATTAAAAACCAAACGTTTTGGAATACCAAAAATCCATCATCAGTGTTTTCAAAATGACAAAGTTCAAATTATAAAAAGTGACTGAGTGTAACAAAAACAAATCTATTAGAGGTACCTAACCCTTAAAAATGAACTATCTATGAAATTATAGAGAGCTTCACAGCCGATGTACACTGGCTTAGCTCCGGAGTACGCTTGAAAATGCATACAAAGATTCTAAAATGTGGAGGTCAGCAGTGGTTTGGGTTGCGTCTAAAATAGAAAAAAAAATCATTGCTCCTCAAACATGATCGCTATTGATACAATGGTCACAGATGGAAGATTTGGTGGGTTATGATAAAAGTTGACCTGTTCGAAAAGAAGTTCGTCTCTTGATTCAGAAACTTATCGATGTGCAAGTTGAATTTTGCTCCTGCCTTGCTGACTTGCCTTTCGGTGGTGAAGTGACACCGGCTCGGCATCGCACCAAGGGAGGACCAGGTTCGATTCCCGGACTATGCGCTGAGAATTTATACTGCGTGGAGCACTGCAGCACCGAGAGCCCAGGCAAAGCACGACGATGGATCCCAAATTGACTCTCAACACCAACTGCTTCCCCTATAAGTGTTCACGCTACCAGTCCTTCAAAATCCTAGAATAAAGCCTAAAGAAAACCTCGCTAGGTGTGTCCACTGCAGGCGAGACAATAAATTATGTTTATTCCATTTCATTTATTTTTTTTCAATGCTTTAGAGAAACAGAGTGTCCGTTCCGCGCAATAAACTTTACTTCTAGCTAGAAAAATGCTTTCCACCTTGAACTATGCTAATAAACTAAAAAAGGGAAATTCAAATAAAATTAATCAATTTGAGCAACGCTTGCAGTAAATTACATTACATATATTTATGACACTTTGAGGTGGAAAGGGTGAGGTACGTCCCTATGTAGATACGGCTATAATCAAGTATGTTTCTGCTTTATTACACTCCTGTGTCTGTCTTACCTGTGTGCAGAGGGCTAGGATGCAGAACAGCAGCATGGCCTAGTGCTGTACAGCCTGCAATGAACCGCTTAGATTTAAAATTACGGGGCTACATAGCGTGATGTATAAAGTTCACATAAATGAAGAATGACCATGTAGCAAGAATAAATGATAATCCAAATATACAGGGTCAAACAGATAAATTGGGGCTAGTGATTCAAGTAAGAATTGTATTTGCACTGCAACTTTAGACTTGAGTAAATTACAATGTATGTATGATTCGAATTTTCAATTTTAGACCATCGTCGATAGATTTTAATATGGAATGCAAGTGAAGGGACTTGACAGGAAATTTAAGCCTCATTGAACGTAGAGCTAGTAAGATAATTATGAATGCTGGGGGGGGGGGGGCAAATCGTGTGACTATCGTTTGGCTAATTAGAGTGACACAGAGATGTGAAATTACCAACATGAAAATGGCGCCATACATTTACTTAAAATATCTTCATTGAGTTTCTCGTACATTCTGACTTTAAAAATAGTCTCTTGGTCCGTCAGAAGAAGAAGTTGGCCAAAACTGCAGGTGCGGTAGTCCATTGCTGCTGGTACAAATTCTTTGTTCCCTGTCAGTGGAGATGTTAGGCGACGCGTTTCGGTCACTTCTCATGACCATCTTCAGGCCGAGGTGAAGGTAATGGGCGGAAGTAAGCATCTGGAGATGTTACTGGTATATTTTCAGAGAAGGATTAAACAAAGCTGTCAGAGGCAAGCAGTTGCTTCTTTTTGTAACTTTCTAGCGGTCATCAGGCTGGAAGTGCGCGCTGATTGGCTATTAGGCTATGGCTATGGCGCCTACAAAACGAATGAAAGAGCTCTCAAGCAAATTATCAAGAGCAACACTACCTGCATCAATCAAAACGATAAGCTGAAGCTCCTCATCTACTATAAAAGTTCAACTATCAGCTAACTTGTCGCATGCAAGAAATAACAGCAACACCACCCCACCGCTAAAGTCAACCAATGTCATATATGAGTATCAATGCAAACTTGGAGATTGCGAACTCCAAAACAACTCATATATTGGCATGGCAATCACAACCATGTTAAGACGCTTAACTATGCACCGAGGGAATGGCGCCATCAAGAACCATACCGAAGAGACACACAACGCCGCCCTAACAAGAGATATGCTTGTCACAGGAGCTACAATCCTGCATCGCAATGTTAATTACCAACGCTTGCAAATCATGGAAGCCTTGAACACCAAAGCCAAGCGACAAAGCATGAATAATCAGATAACTGCATCCTGCAGAACCCTTGAACTACAGTGCGTTACCTTTGATTATGCAAATACAATTTTTTACTTATTTTTCAAGATAAGTGCCAAAGATTTGAAATGTGAATTGTAAGTTAGTGCACAGGTATGTTGTAACTATAATAACAATTATAGAAGAAAGAAAACTGTTATATATTGTGGTTCTAGCTTGGTAGCGTTTAATTGGAGTTCGGATTGAGTTCGTGTTGAGTTCGTCACTGTACTTGGTTGTGAGAGTAAACTTCAAGGCCGAGTATAGTTATCAGGCTACAGGTTGATGGTGAAGGA
>LQNS02277997.1:1021894-1033464 GCA_001587735.2 Parhyale hawaiensis | reverse complement strand
GATGCTAATTTTTCGTGAGTCTTCCCGTTACGCTCTTTGCTTAATGCGATAACAGGTGTTCTATTTTTCTGTTATTATTAAAGATCTAATCTTTGGGATTGGGGACTGTGCCCTAACCTTGTTCATATAAATGACTGCATTGCATTTGCCCCCACCGCGAGTGATAGGCTTACGCCACGAGGCGTTCTAATTAAGCTATGTGTTTATGTCACAATTTGTTAGCCTACCAGTTGAGCGTTGTAAGGACTGAGGAAAGCACGATTTGCGAGGCCTTATTACGAACCCTATCAATCGTATACGAGAAATTTAGAAGTAATGTGAAACGCATGCAAGGCAGAACGCACAATAAACATAGATAACGTAGTACGGAATGTATTTAAAAATTATATACATTGTATTTAAATTCACAAAAATGTAGTTGAATACACTATTTAATTATACGTTTTCAAAAGTATTTGCAAATACATTTGCAAACAACAAAATATATTTAAAAACAATTGTATGTACATACTGCCCATCACCGGAAATCAGTTTGCAATGAAGCTTGACAGGATTATCACAGTCTCCTACTTCTGTTAATTTTCGATCGTTTTCTCGAAGCGTGACAGAAAATGGAAAACTTAATAAAAAATAAACAAACAGATAAATAGACATCGGTTTTTATTGTATTGTTGATTATTGTAAGGTGTGTTGATTTTAGCGACTACACTAATATTTACTAGAGTACAGGCGCTGCTAAAAATGACAACGAGGATTTTCTGGAGACCCATCTTCATTTAACGTACAGTACTTCCATTACTAATATGCTTTTAGAGAATACTCTACAATGGCCAGCTAAAAAATTCTCATGAGATATGAGTGCTTACTCTTTCAATTCACTAAAGCAGCACAATAGTCCCCCACCTTAGAAGAAGTATAGAAAAACGTATACATTAGCAGGCCGCAAAGCATTACTGCATTAAATTAATTCCTCGCGGCATATCATAGCTGCCGAAGGATAAGGCTTGAGTACATCCGAGTTGTTTTTTCTCTTGAAGCGAAAATCATCCGCCAAAGAAAGACAGCAAGCTGGAAGAATTGATTATGTCTGCTGCCGGTGAAAAATCATCGCTTCGTCTGTGGTTTGTTGATCGGCTACTGAATTTATACGTCGTGAACTTAGAGCAAACATATGTTCCGAAGCATGAAGAATATGATAAAAATCAGATTCTATGGCCACAATAAGAGAAGCTGCAAATGTTTCATCGTTTCTATGTAACAAACTGTTTCACGCAAGAAATACATTCAGATAAAGGGATAAGGATCTCACTTATGCCATCTTCTGCAACCTGGTAATCGATCTCTATGAAAACGCAACTTGGTTACGAAATCTGCAACCTGGCCTATACTTTTGCCTATCTATTCCGTAAAGAAGCGGGCACGAATTAAATACACGAAGAGTTTCATTATAATAGGATTTGATCATATGGATAAGGAATTGTCACATTTTTCTGTATATAGGATGCGACTTTGAGGTATATTTATTTGCTCGCATTGATGACTTTTCGCCCTTGAAAACGTTATGCGTTGAGCAAAACGAAATCTGGTTTAAATAAAATTCTAAATCTCAAAGATAGTCCAAGACGTCCAATCTTATAGTAGAACTACTGTTGCCGCCCCTGTTGAAAACTTCGATTGCTGCAGCATGGCCGCAGACTAATGTATACCTCGGAGTAGAATTCTGCTGGAGTGCGATCGTCCACTATTTCCCACAGAAGCGAGCGTTCCTCTTTGCCGCAGTCATAGATTAAGCAAGGAAGACACGTACAGGCAGTTCCTTCAGTATTTTTACAAGTAAATTGAGTCTGAATAATGACGTCATAGTCCTCACTTTGTTATTTTCATTATAATTTGGAATACAGTACACATGTTTGATTTACATAATGGTTATAATGGTTAAAGCTCTGAACCCAGGAGGCTTTTTAATAAGAAATCATCCTGGGAGTCTTCTACTTTCTACGATGGTAAGAATACGCAGTGCATTTCATTGATTAAATTGATGACTTGTTACATTTGCTCACTCTGAATGCTTGTCTCGTCATATAGAATTGTTCGTAACACACTGCTGCTATCTGAATGATGACGTCACAGGAATTTTGAGACACCGCTGATCTGCGCTTGGAAGCTGTCCGTCTGTGTTTTCTGTAGTCTGTGCTGTAGCTACTGGCTGGTGTGACGGGGAAGAGGTGGGAGGCATCAGGCTCATGCATTTCTTGAACTGTCTCAGCTTTACATACTGTCTACGCCTACCTCGGAGTAAGTATGGAGGGAGACGACATATCCAAAATTCTGCCCAGCAGCTTGCGGGTCATTTTATGGTATGAGCTGGCTGACATACTGGCTGGCTTGCTCACTGGCTGGCTGGAATGAGTGGCGTAGATACAAGCTGAGATTTCTTTTAGCTGTAAGGCCCTTGGGTAGACTCGGGCTCTTCTTCATTTTCATTAGCAACAAATATCGTCCACACGAGAAAAGTTTTAGGTTTTCAGTTTTTGGTGCGCTGGAGCTAAATGGCCTTCGTTATCTAAGTTACAGCACTCCATAAATATTCATCACTATCTGTTTCTGAATGATAATTGTTTGTAAGCAGGTGCTGCCAACCCACTCGCGCTTGTCCGAATGGCTGCTGATCGGGTGCAGGTAAAGCCATTCAATCTTTTGTACTGTATCTAAAGTGACTTCGAGAACAGAGCTCATAAGGACGCCGCCTGCAGAAGGCTCCCATGACAAAGCCACCGTGAACTCATTTTTGGTCCCACTGCCGAGGACTTATGTCATCTCCCCCTATACCTACTCCGAGACGCCTAATAAATTTTTGATTTTTAATTCATCAGAAAAGATTACTAAGAAAGCACTAGGTATCTTATATACCAACCCCCTCAAGTTTCCGTCCCTCCTGGGAAGTTAATTTATTTCTCGGGGTAAAAATTTGCTCTGAAATTTCGCGAGCAGATTCTGTAAGTTAGCTTCTGTTGATGGGGTGCAGGCCACAGACTAATGAAAACAGTTCCTTAGTCTGTGGTGTAGGCTGTTAAACTGGAGAGTAAACTGCTCCGTATAATTGGCTGTTACCCAGTCACTCAGCCAGGCTCACTGCAGGAGTAGGAAGGCATTATACTGGGAGAGTTCAATTCAGGACCATCGGCAGCCGCTGCAAGCGAAGGTGGTTACGGCTACCAAGGTGCTTCTATAGATAGGAGGGAGACAGGAGCCTCTCCCGTGAAGCTCAAGAGTGGCTTTATGGCTGTCAGCCAGTTGCCGTATGCAATAGTCGCATATCAGTGATGAGTCGCCAATGGCTGTCAGCCAGTTGCCGTATGCACCAGTCGCATATCAGTAAAGAGTCGCTAATGGCTGTCAGCCAGTTGCAGTATCCATCAATCGCATTTCAGTAACTCGGTTTGTCTGCTGCTCCCCCGTCACTTCCACCAATGAGATTCATGAACGCGTCTCACAGCCATAACAGATCTGATAGACTCGCTGGCGAAATTGTACGTGGGCCGCAGGGCTCCATCATTCTCTTTGAAAGCTCCTTGATGTAAACACCGACGTCAGCTTCTTTGCACAGCTCAGCTTTACCTCGAGATCGTACAGCCATTAGCGGTGAGCTATGAACAATTTTGTATAGCATAACGATAAAAGTATTTGGACTGGGCAGCACTAGAAAATATTAACCAATAAGTAGTAAATTTAATCTAAGAATTGTTGTACTGCAAATTCTTTACGTCTCAGAAAGTAGAATTACTCTCAAGATGAGCCATATACATTAAAATAGCTGATGATCTTGCGTGCTTGCGTGTTTCTCGTATATCACCGTTCAAAGAATCTTCGCATAAGACAGGAAGAAATTCGAGCGTTGCTGTTTATTTCGATTGTATCCGCGATGCAAAAGATCAACCTGAGCTCCGCAGCATAGATATGTACGTTAAATGTAAAAGTGATACGAAAATGCAACTAGAGTTCGTCACATATTTATTTTCCTTGCTTACAGGCAGCGTGTAGAATATTCTTTTGAGCAGCAAAGGAGCTGGTGATGGCGATCCAGCGGGTCACCAGCAGTCTATTTTAATTTTAAAAAGCTTTCTGGGTTCAGAGTTTTGTAGCCACTTAGCATTAACGAAGTTTTTAACGGCTGGTGCTATGCACAGTGGATGAAACTCTTATCCTGTATACCAACTCATGATGAAAACAAAATTACGACAGTGACGATATCATTCAGCAAAAATTTTCCTACAAAAATGCTGAAGAACTGCCAGCTTATGTCCTCCTTATGCCTGGCCACACTATATATGCACACAGTCGATTTGATGCGAGACTCGGATGTTATTTGCGCTCCCGTATCTATGCTACCGAACTGGAATATGTTTTAGAACGGTACGATCGATGGCTGCTCTTTCTAACAACCAGCTGGGCGTACAAATGCATATGTGTTCCCGACACTAGTCACTGGCATTACTGCCCTACCACCCTAAATTAAGCGTACCAAAAAGGTACTGTCGAACAAATACACTAGAGAGATAATTATAGCTTTGGTAGAAAAATTTCTGANTGATTGTACAGCTGCTAATATCCGTGTGTCATCAGCGAACGATGAGGGAACGGCAAACTTGCATTGGTGCCCCATATCATTTATCATGATAAGGAAGAGTATTGGACCAAGCACGGTATGAAATCATCCTGGAGTCTTCTACTTACTACGATGGTAAGAATACGCAGTGCATTTCATTGATTAAATTGATGACTTGTTACATTTGCTCACTCTGAATGCTTGTCTCGTCATATAGAATTGTACGTGGCACACTGCTAATGTCTGAATGATGACGTCACAGGAATTTTGAGACACCGCTGAGCTGCGCTTGGAAGCTGTCCGTCTGTGATTTCTACATATAGTCTGTGCTGTAGCTACTGGCTGGTGTTGTCACGGGGAAGAGGTGGGAGGCATCAGGCTCATGCAGTTCTTCAACTGTCTCAGCTTTACATACTGTCTACGCCTACCTCGAAGTAAGTATGGAGGGCTGGAATGAGTGGCGTAGATGCAGCTGCGATTTCTTTTAGCTGTAAGGCCCTTTGGTAGACTCGGGCTCTTCTTCATTTTCATTAGCAGCAAATACCGTCCACGCGAGAAAAATTTCAGGTTTTTAGTTTTTGGTGCACTGGAGCTAAATGGCCTTCGTTATCTAGGTTACAGCGCTCCATAAATATTCATCCCTATCTGATTCCTGAATGATAATTTTTGTAAGCAGGTGCTGCCACCCACTCGCGCTTGTCCAAATGGCTGCTGATCGGGTGCAGGTAAAGCCATTGATTCTTTTGTATCTAAAGTGATTTCGAGAACACAGCTTATCAGGACGCCGCTTGCAGACGGCTCCCATGGCAAAGCCATCTTGAACTCATTTTTGGTCCTACTGCCGAGGACTTATGTCGTCTCCCCCTATACTTATTCCGAGACGTCTAATAAATTTTTATTTTTAATTCATCAGAAAAGATTACTGAGAAAGCACTAGGTATCTTATATACCAACCCCCTTAAGTTTCCGTCCCTCCTGGGAAGTTAATTTATTTCTCGGGGTAAAAATTTGCTTTAAAATTTCGCTAGCAGATTCTGCGAGTTAGCTTCTGTTGATGAGGTGCTGGCTGTTAAACTGGAGAGTAAACTGCTGAGTAGAATTGGCTGTTTCCCAGTCACTCAGCCAGGTTCACTGCAAGAGTTGAAGGCATTATACTGGGAGAGTTCAATTCAGGACCAACGGCAGCCGCTGCTAACGAAGGTGGTTACGGCTACCAAGAAGCTGCTATAGACAGGAGGGAGCCAGGAGCCTCTCCCGTGAAGCTCAAGAGTGGCTTTATGGATGTCAGCCAGTTGCCGTATCCATCAATCGCATATCAGTAACTCGGTTTGTCTGCTGCTCCCCCGTCACTTCCACCAATGAGATTCATGAACGCGTCTCACTGCCATAACAGATCTGATTGACTCGCTGGCGAATCTGTGCATGGGCCGCAGGGCTCCGACGTCAGCTTCTTAGCACAGCTCAGCTTTACCTCGAGACTCCTGTGACGTCATCGTACAGCCATTAGAGGTGTGCTATGAACAACTTTGTATAGCATAACGATAACAATATTTGGACTGAGCAGAACTAGAAAATATTAACTAACAAGTCGCAAATTTAATCTAAGAATTTTTGTACTGCAAATTCTTTACGTCTCAGAAAGTAGAATTACTCTCAAAATGAGCCATATACATAAAAATAGTTGATGATCTTGCGTGCTTGCGTGTTTCTCGTATGTCACCGTTCAAAGAATCTTCGCGTAAGACAGGAAAGAATTCGAGCTTTGAAGTTTATTTTGACTATATCCGCGATGCGAAAGATGAACCTGAACTCTGCTGCATAAATATGTTCGTTAAATGTAAAAGTGATACGAAAATGCAACTAGATTTCGTCACATATTTATTTTCTTTGCTAACAGGCAGCGTGTAGAATATTCCTTTGAGCAGCAAAGAAGCTGGTGATGACGATCCAGCGAGTTACCAGCAGTCTAGTTTAATTTTAAAAAGCTTTCTGGGTTCAGAGTTTTGTAGCCCCCTAGCATTGTCAAAGTTTCGAACGGCTGGTGCTATGCACAGTAGATGAAACTCTTATCCTGTATACCAACTCACGATGAAAACAAAATTACGACAGTGACGATATCATTCAGTAAAAATTTTCCTACAAAAATGCTGAAGAACTGCCAGCTTATGTCCTCCTTATGCCTCGCCACACTATATATGCACACAGTCGATTTGATGCGAGACTCGGATGTCATTTGCGCTCCCGTATCTATGCTACCGAACTGGAATATGTTTTAGAACGGTACGATCGATGGCTGCTCTTTCTAACAACCAGCTATTCGTACAAATGCATATGTGTTCCCGACACTAGTCACTGGCATTACTGCCCTACCACCCTAAATTAAGCGTACCAAAAAGGTACTGTCGAACAAATACACTAGAGAGATAATTATAGCTTTGGTAGAAAAATTTCTGAGAATGGGCTATGGTATTAATTTCAAGTGATATTGAAATAGCTTAACACTTCGCTGACGTATTTATTATAATTAGCAGACTGGAAACTAAGTTCTTGCCAGTTTTTTTAGTATTTTTGAATTCATTCTATTTTTCAATTAGGGAATCAATCTTTTTCAGAAATAATATCCTCAAAACATTTGCAGTTAACTTTTTTTGTTTTCGATTTTTCTTAGTGAATTTCTAATTATTGGCAGGCAGCTAAAATGAAATGCCACGTCTACAGAAATGAGCATGTTCGACATCTCATTTTTACTTTCAACTAAGGTTCTAAGGCCGCAAAAGCTGCTCACGATATTTGCGCTGTGTATGGAGCGGTGCCACAGCTGAAAGGACCATTCATTATTGCTACACCAAGTTTAAAATGTGAAAATTTTGACCTGAAACACCCATTTCGTCCTGATTGTCCCCTTGAGATTGATAACGAACGATTAAACTCTATTTTGCAAGAAAATTCTCGTCGAACGACAACGAAATTGACACAGAAAATGAAATGCACCAATCCTGCTGAAAAGAAGCATTTTCACCTGATGGGAAAGGTTCAGCCGTATGGATCATGGTCTCCGCATGCTAAGTCACATCGACAAAAAGCTATTGCACTCTGACAGCGCATATCCCCGCCCAGCGAGGCAACGGTAGCAAAAAATTCAAATTGGCTCTGAAATCATAATTTTCTTTGCATCAACTCCAAAATCTAACCATTTTTACCTTTTGATAGAAATAACAGTTTGTTTAATTTTCTTGAAGATCCGTTCATAACTTTTTGAGTTATGCTGCTAACAAACATTATGACAAACATGCGTCAAACATTCAAACGACGAACCAACCGATCTGCACTAAAATTTAATGATTGATGTCTTATAACTAATAACTCCTATAAATTTCATAAAGATCCATTCATTATTTTTTCAGTTATTGTGCTAACAAGCATAAAATTAAAAACAGGGACAAACGAAGGAACGGATCATTAAAAAAATTTGGTCATAACCTTTTCGTGATATACCTAGCAACTCATGTCAATTTCATAAAAATCCGTCCATAACTTTTTGGGTTATGGTATTTAGAAAAATGAGGCACACAAAAAACAAACGGATGGACGGATCTTCACCGAAAGTTAATCATCTGTTCCTCCTAACATTCCTAACAATCCCTCTAAATTCGCCAAAATCCGTCCATAACTATTTTAGTTATCTTGGTGACAGACAGAAAGACAAACAGGCGGTCAAACAAAGAGACAGATAAACACGACGAAAACATAACCTCCGTGACGGAGGTAATCAATGAGACAAAATATTCGCCGGTCGACTTCTTCGTCACCGCCCAACTCATGTACACAAGTAACGAATTGATAACAGAGTCGCTACAGGACAAGAAAATGGTGACTGTACATCTTTCGATCTTCTTCAAATGCTAAGCGCGGTGTTGTTTAATACTGTTGGACAATTGAAGACTGCATGTTGGGTGAGTTTTTCGAGTCAAAACCGTGCAACAAGATTTTCTAAACCTCGTTGGTAAAACAACGAGGTATTAAAAATCCTGTTGAACGTTGGGAAAAAATTATGAGCAGCAATGGAGAATATATTATGGATGAGTTAGTATTTATTTTTGATAAACTATTCATAAAACATTTAATTAAAAACCGGCAAGGACTTAGTTTCCAACTCAACATACAGTATTTTAGTCAAGTATCTATGTAGAACGTGTGTCGGTACTGAGATAAAGTATCAAGCTTAACAACATAAAAAATGCATAAGGGTAAGGTACTGTTTTCACTTAGCACCTATGCTGAAGTGCCAGTCCTAAATAATGAAACTAGTCCATCACGGCCTCACATTATAGAGATTTTATTTATTAATTAAGCCCAAACACCAGAAAATATATGCAACAAAATAAACATATGCATGTCGGATAACATGTTGAATTCAAAGCGAAGTTCAAGCGTAAAAAAGTCAAGATTTCCTCCTACATAACATAATTTACAAATATACCAAAGATATTAAGATACGCGGGAGTAGAAGGGAAGGATGAGAATCAAGGTGATTAAACAAAACAAAGTCCGGAATTGCTGGTGCGTTAAGTTTAATTTCTATTTACGTAAGTCCACATACCTTCCAGTTTTGAAACTTGCACTGTAGCTTATGGAACACTACGCTTTACACTGCTCTGAGTACAACCTTTCACAAGAAAAGCAAAGTTAGTTCTGAGCTAGCTAATGATCTGAGTTTAAAGCAGGTCGTACTGCTTACTCGTCTATGAAGTGTAACGCTGTGATTGGTGGAACGCTGAAACACCTGCAAGTGCTCGCGCACACTATATATACGTTCATACTAAGCTAACAACGTACATGTACTTCCATCGACATCTGCCACGCCACCACACATATACTCCTATGCATAGACAAACGCGTATGTACATATATACAGGTTGTTTTTCAAATGCGGACAAATTTCAACTATAGGTAGAAAAACTCAAAATAAATCAATTTTCAGAAATGACGAAATGCCCAAAAACTCCTTAGTTTTCGAGTTATAACAATTTAAAGAAATTTAAAGCTTTGCGTAGAATACTAAATGAGCACCAATGATAGCGCTAAATTTGATCGTTCAGCACGTTTTGCGACCACTATCCAGCCCACGCGTTTATACTGAATCGATTTTGATGAATATTTGGGTGAATGACATGAGGATTATTAAGCTTACAGCCCAATGATGATTATTGTGAATGTTAATAACCCCATCACGAGTAAAATACGCTTCATCTGTGAAAAGAGTCAGCTTGGAGAAGTTGGGGTCACTTGTTCGCTGCTGCATGAACTACTATGAAATTTGTACACAAGGTCCAAAATCTGGTGATAGTAACCCTTGCATTTTTCTTTGAAACGACACGGATGTAAACTCTGACGGCGTAGTGTCCGCCATACAGTAGTGTGATAACGTTAAATGCTAAGTTTGAAACGGCAGACAATTTTCATCACCATGAAATACTTGCAGTTTTTATTGTGAAAATAATATAAACTGCTTTGGTGGGATCGGAAACGTGCTGAACTCAAAGTTAGTGTTAACATTGGCGCGCACGTATATCGTATCCTACTTAAAGCTTTAAATTTCTTCAAGTCATCATAACTCAAAATCTATTGAGTTTTGGGCATTTTATCATTCATGAAAATCGATTTATTTTGAGTTTTTCTGCCAATGGCTGAAAATTTTCCGCATAAAAACAGCCGGTATAAGAGAAATTTGACAGCAGCCTCTCTCTCTTATACAAGTTTGGTTAAAAGCAATGCCGAACTGTAGGCTTACTATATCTGTCTTCGGTGAGGTGCAATAATTGCCCTGTGTTGAGTTCTTCGCACTGGTGTTGCTGCTGCTCCGGGGCGCAGTAGCCCGAAAAAAAAACGGAAATATTCTGTAGGTCCTGGCAGTGAAGGGGGAGATGTGGTGACAGTGTGTGCGTAGGCACACCTCGCGCCGATTACTTGAACATATAGCGCTACTCTACTTGATTTATGTACCTATTGGTTAAACAGTTATTATACTCTAATATATGTAAATATTAATATGATTCAAGCATCAGTTATCTTGAGGCAGTAGATTGTATTGTGAGTGCGCTGAGTGGTTAAGATAAAATTTAATTTTTTGGAAATTATTGGTGTATAGCAGTAGATTTGGGAGCGCAAGCACACTGGCGGGCTCATGGGGATTTTAATGATGAGCAATGGTGGGTCATGGTGAGGAGAGTGCAAGTTCCACCACCCACCTTTGTGTAGCAGTTCCACGTCTGGAGATCCTTGTCGCCGTAAAGACTGTCGTTATGTTCATCTGGAGGAGGCTCTTGGGTCAAGCGACCGGGCCCAGCGATGGTCGTCCATTCATCCTTTGCCGATCAGCGGATGCGGGAGGCCTAGTAAATTCGGTACTGGTGAGCCGATGAGTATGCCGGAGCTTTAAGGAACACGCAGAGGCTGTCAGCTGAGGCTGATACGAAGGCAGCTTATATCTGAAAGGAACCATCGAGCTGCTCCCACTGACAATCATAGACACACCCACGCTGAACGTGGGAAAAATTCGGGGAGACTGTGGCAAATCTCAAATCGCATAGAAACCAACAAGCAAGTACAGAGAAAATAACTGCCAGTGCAATGTGGGAAGAGATATTACCACAAATGACCGTGATAAGAGTGTGTACAATCAAGATGTGAGGAAAAATTTGCAAAATATGCAAATTTTTTACAGACACTGTACGAAAAGATCTCGTCCATGAAAGTATCTTAGACCTTCTCTTCGTAGATAACGTACAATTGATTAAGAATATTGAAATCTGGGATACAACATTATCTGATCATAGCTAGGCTTGTTGAAATAACGACTCAACTTGGCGAACGCGATTCCCATAGACCGCCGAAAATTCGCAAATAAACTCCATCTCCAGTCTACGGAACTTGAACGTGCACAATAAAGGGATAAATTGGGACG
>LQNS02277997.1:950896-966835 GCA_001587735.2 Parhyale hawaiensis | reverse complement strand
GTGCCTCACCAACTTCCTTGGCATTTATTCGAGGTGTTTCCGTGTTCAAACCCACTCCTCCACCTCTCTTCGCTCTCGGGTTCTTTTTATTCAGGAGTTCCTCGTAGTACTCCTTCCATCTCTGCTTTATAGCTTCGACATCGTTTAACACTTTCCCTTCATGATCCTTAACCTGTTTCACTGCTGTAAAGTCTTTTGTTGCTTTATTTCGCTCTTTCACAATATTATACATTCTCTTCTGTCCATCGTTTATTTCCAAGCTGTCGTACAGCTATACATGTAATTTGCTGTCATATATGATACATATTGAAGTCCTAGTTAACTGTTTAATAGATAAGTTTAAACATATCAACAAGAAGATTAAGTCTAATTCAAGTCTAGCCCACTAACTGATCTCTGCTGTAATTATCAGTGCAGTGCCACTGTGCAGTTATCTGCTGCATCTGCAGTTACCGTGAAAGTATGACAACTGTCACAGATGTGCTGCCGGAGCATGCAACCAGTACTGCCCGGTGACATTTCATTATATTTAAATTTAATCGATATTAAAACTACTCTCAGGACTTATTTTTCAAAGAAAATAGGCAAAATAATAGTTAAACAAAAGACTTCGAGATTCTGAAGAAAAAACTTGGATATTGATGAAGTTATAAGCATTTTTAGAGGGCGGTACAAATTTGTCTCGCCTTGGCGCTCAAGCGGCTGAAATAAATTGGTAACGGATAGGGTTAACGCAATTATAAATTGACCTTGCCCAGTGGCCGGGAGATTACTGGCCCCCGCGGTATCATAGATACCCAACTTCCCGAAGTCATGGAATCTCTAATTTCCTTCTGTCTATTAATGATAAAAAGCGTGACACACGTATGTAGATACAAGCGTATTAATATTATGATCAGTTTATAGTGACCCAACGGATCACGGTAGTGTTATATGATAAAACTGTGATAATCGTGATTGTTTGTTTGCTCGTTTTCTTGTATGTCACCATGCACTCAATCTCTGATAATATACCTAGGGAATAAACTTAGAAGAGTTCGGGGATTTACAAACGGTAATGCGTCATTTGCTATTTCACTTCACAATTTATATAGCTACTTGACCACTGTATCCTGGATACGGTTCGGCTGTGCTTTTATTGCAAAAAAATATCTGTCTCTCTGTATTTTGGATTAAATAGAAAATTGAGTTTAGGATAAGTCACTGGTCACGTGTCGCGGGCATCATCAATTAACGATCATGCAAAGCCAACTAATGATGATATGTCAGTTGCAGTCCAGAAATCTATTTTATAATTCTACTTGAGGCTCCATCCGTACGTCCGTCCATCGGTCCAATCGCGTTCATGTGCCTGCACGTTGCGCTTTTCAGTATTAGAGAGGAAGAAATTAAACTTGCGAAAAGCTCCTATTTTCGCTGAAGGAATATCAGTCATAGCTATCTTCTTTCCGCTTCTTGAAAAAAATTTCAGTCAGCTTCAAAGCAGACATGAAGATCATTCTGACCCGTATCATATCTACAGCTTTTCATTTTTTCATGATGAATTATGTTCGCTTTGGCGGTGGCAGTTACATTCTTAATAAGGCCTGATGAGTAGCTAGGATACGCCTAGGCTCTGGGCTCATAACTTGACTTTAAAGTATATATGTCTTGAAGTGAATGTGAGCTGTCTAAAAAAATACAATGACATCTTGAAAATAAAGGGTTACGCTGCTGTGACTTTAGAAACGTTCGAATCTGCTGTACTTTGTTTTATAGTTGCCACATCAAACAAACAAACAAAATATCTGGGTTACTGATCAATATTCACGTGCCTTATAACAGTGCAAAAAAAAAAAAAATTGGTCTGCCTAGAAAAATTGAAACCTGCAAGATTATGAAGGGCTAAATTATCTGTAAACTGTGGGAAACAACGCTTAGAAAAGACTTGCAAATACACATGAGAACAGTGCATAATGTACCGTCGCACCTCTGTGTCTTGATCAAAACACAAGCCCGAACTCATTGCTGGCAGAAGAAATGCGAGATTCACAGGTGACATCGAAATACTATGAGAAGTTAGACGAGGTGTAAGGGAGACGAACTGCGGAACGCTAGACTGGGTTAAGCGGCGGGCATTACTGCAGTTTAGACAGAGAAAGTTACGTTAGAAGCGCTGCCTCAGGTGAAACTAAGGTAGATAAAAACGTTAATTAACCGTGGAATTTCTACGGAACCGGATAGTACTATCTAATAAGCTGCATCCTAAATCTAGACGATTTTTTAAAAGGTTTCCAGTCTCATTGTAACATAAATTCTATCATCAGACATGTTCACTATTCCGAAGCTTACTGTCACTGCCTCCAATAATACAAAAACTGAATATCAGTTATGTTCTTTTGATTTGTTCGTATATTATTATTTTTTTCTTTTGCTGGTAGATAGGATACTAGCTTTGGGCAGATCAGGAAGCAAAGAGCGTAACGGAAGGACTTATGAGAAACTAGGATGAAAAAGTGACGTCATCAATGGCGTCACATCGACAAATCCATGGCTGAGCAGCTAATGAATATTTTAACTAATTTTGCCAGAAAAATAATCGTCGTAAATTGCGAATTTTATCTTTTAAACGCATAAATAAATTACGGGGATATATTCTAATTGGGCAATAAAATAATTGCAGTGAAGGTTGATGAAAACTTTCACAGCAGTAACGGCGATATTTTGGCCGGCATAGCGACCTGGTTTCACTACTTTTTGAACTGAAGCCTTATTTACTCTTCATGTTCCGATCACAGCGTTTTCACGAAATCACAAAACATATTTAAATGTATCACCTTATTTTTCAACTTAATTAATTCAATCTTCCGCTCCTGACTTGCTAGCTACTTGAGCTGCACCCACACACAAAGCACTGAAAAAATGTTGGCACACGTACAGAAATTTCGAGCAATAACTGTTACTGTGACAGTTAACTGTGTTTCTCTCGCATACAGAATATAACGCTGCTTATATTTGTTGTTTAGGATGAAGAACCCAACCTACGAATGCCTGAGGTCCCACACTCAAATACTTGGACTCGTCGATGTGATGTAAATTGGTTACATGAGGTTACAGCTAAGTTTTATTTTAGTCCCAATGAGTCCTCCCGTAACTCTATTCGCTTCCTGGGGCAGATAACTCTAGCCAAAGAGTTTAGAATATGACAAGAGCGGAAAGTACGTGCATGTTTTTGTCTGGATTCCTGTCGCCCTCTAGTGTCGATTTTGTATCAACTCATCTGTTTGTAAATAAACTCTGTTCCAATATGGCGGCTCATAAAGTAGTACACGAAATTATCATTATTACTTAAGCATGTAATAATAGTTACCTTACATAGGTTACGTTCTAGCCATTTGAAAAGAGTCGGTATCAATTTATCACTGCTCACAGCCAAGAGCTGCAGTTACCTCTTTCAGCATGATTTCCTTCAGAGAGTGAACAAAATTTCTTGTTTAGCCTATATAGGCACGGAAAAACATAAGTCGTAATAGGTATGGCTATTTACAGTTATATTTTAAGTGTACCGACAGTATGGTATATGATGACAATAGGCCTAAGTGGAATTGTTACTCTCTAATTTGGTAATTTTTTACCAGGCCTGGTGCCTATACAGTATTGTCGTTGTACCTATATGTCTTAATCTAGACACAAGTGCTAACTCTTTACTGGCAGAACAAATGCGAAATTCACTGGTGACATCAGACTACCAAGAGAGGTTAGGTGAGCTGTTTCAGGTGTAAGGTAGACGGACTGCTTAACGGTAGACAGGATTTAGCAGCGGATATTACTGTAGTTGAGACGGGGCGAGTTAAGTTAGAATCGCTGTCACAGGTCAAACTAAGGTAAGTGGAATTTCAACGAGTCCCGCTAGTTAATCTTAGATTAGATAGGCGGCAGTAGACGAAGCAATAGGCCCATTCCCAAAGAGACACCGGAACTTACGCTCCGGCCCTCTGTGAGCTATTGCCACTATGTTGATACGATATAGACGACTGGTGAAAACAGAAAAAAAAGGGAGAGAGGGAGAAGGAGGAAGAGGGAAAAATCCATGTCAAAGAGACGATCATGAATGCACGACAAAGAGCCGCTGATATGCGGAACTTAGAGACGTCAACCTGGGTAGTTGGAGCGGGAGAGAGAAGAAGACGGATTAAGGTGGCCTCGAAAGTTTTGACCGTTAAGAGTTTGAGACTTCTGGTGGAAGAGTTCTTAGCTGTGAAGGATGTTTCTCCCAATGTATGTCAAGACGAATGTTAAACCCGTCGACTGACTCCGCTCTAACATTATCGGAAGAGAGTCTATTGCAAATACTGACTATGAAATACGGAAAGAACTGCTGACTTAAGGTCGTTCTTCGAGCTTTCAGCTTGAGTTTTTAACAGTTGTTTCGCAAGCGATCATTGAGGTCTCTTTCAAAGAGACCCGCTGTGGATACGTCGTTGAAGCCATCCAAATACTTGAATGTTGCTATTAGTTACTCCTGAGTAATCTTTGCTCGAGATAGAGATCAGACTCAGTTCTTTTAGACGACATTCATACGGCTTGTTTCTCAGCTGAGGTTTCAATTTCGTTGCTCTTCGTTGGACTCTTTCTATGTTATCGATATCTTTACGCAGATGTAGCGACCAGAATTGAACAACAAATTCTAGGTGTGGCCGCACTAATGCCTTGTACAAGGGAACGATTTAGTCCTTGGACTTGTATGCAAAATTTCTGGGGATGAATCCCAGTACTCTGCTTACAGTTTTCACACTCTTGTCGACTTGCTGACTGTGTTGTATTTTGTTTCTAATAGTCTATTGATTCCCAAGTTACGTTGTTGGGTGAAAGCAGCCAATACCGTCCCGTTCATTTTCAATGGGGTTGAAGGGTTCACCAGCCCCATGTGCATTACTGAGCATATGTCGACATTAAAGCTCATCTGCCACGTTGTGCTCCATTCCATGAGGTGGTCAAGGACTTGGAGTTCTGCTCTTTTCGTAGCAGGATGACATAGCTTAGTATTTTTTGCAAATTTACAGATTTTAATACGGATGTTAAGATCGAGATCATTGACGTAAATTGAGAACAGGAGTGGGCCAAGCACGTTACCTTGTGGAACCCCTGATGATACCTGCGTCCATGCGCTCGTCTTTCCTTCAAGCTTCACTCGCAGCTACCTACCCGTAAGCTATGCCTTGATCCATCGTAAAAAAATAGTCTCTCTTGATACCGTGGCCTTCAATTTTTTTTTCATTAGCCGTTGATGGGGGACTCTGTCATAAGCCTTTTGGAAGTCGAGATACACAAGGTCTACACCCTTTTATTCATCTTTAATATCCGTAACTTTTGAGGAAAAGACCAGTAGGTTTGTTAAACCACTTCTTACAATTCAGCCTGTCATATATTATATTCACAGACACACTTTTGTGTAACATGCGGCGCATTTGAGGACTTACTATGTTTATTTTGATGTTGCATTACATGCAGCGCATTTGTAAATTTGCTATGTTTATTTTGATATGTAATTGTATACCATCTTTGTCCTAAGAGCATCACAATGTTACGCCACATAACATGTGCAACGTATATATATATAACTGTTTTAAACACTTTTTTCTTTACTTTAATTTTTTGTCTATTTCATTTAATTATTATTATTTTATTATTATTCCGTCCCAGGGGTAGATGCGAGCGGGGCCCTTTTTCTGCCAAAAGATTGAGGGTCCCAAGTGCCTTCTCCGTTGAACATGTTGCAGCTTGCCGCAGTTCCTTCTGACGAATTTTTTTTTTCTCCTGGATAAGCTCTCAATACTCCTCTGTTTTGGGAGGTGGGCCGCTAATTGAGGTGGCCGACCTATACCACGAGGTCTCTACCTTCTTCCGTACGTGCAGAGGACCATGGAAGCGACCGTCAGCGCGGGCGTAAAGTAATAGAAACTGTGTCATCAGAGATAGAATGAGAACGTTAAACAAACTCTGGTCAATCTTGTTGCATTCTACTCTGTTTTAGTATGTCTAGTTTTAGTATTACCATTCATCATTTTTATCATAGAATGAAGACGTTAAACAAAATCTGGTGTCTGGCAAATTCTGTCCCGTGTTAGCTTTAAGCATAAAGATAAAAACACTCATGTTACGGTGTTATCTTTAAGACTAAAATTATACATTCATAGTGCTGCGCCCTCCTAATACGTTGAGTACCGTATCTGTGTGGAAAATGATTCATTTCCACTCTATTTCTTCGCGAAAATTCTTAAGGTAACCGTGACAGCATAGCAAACATTTAAATTAATTCATATCTTCTAACGTGATCTCTGCTTACATTCATTTTCTAATGCTTCACAGGCTGTTTTACATCAATAAATCATTGTCTATCCAAATAGGGAAATTACGGTTATATAATGAATTCAATTGGAAATGTGCAGCGTCACTTTCACTGTAATATAATATATTTATTCTATTTTATTTCAAGTTTGTTCCATTATTATCAATGTATGCTATTTCTCATAATACATGTCCGTTTCTCATTCACTCCTGAATATGGTTAGCTGGTCTATATATTCTAAATTCTCCATCGCAGTTTTCTCCTCTTTTTTTTTTTTTAATCCCTGTAGCTCCCTGTAACCGTACCGTGTATTAACTACTAACACGCAACTACTTACCCTACCCACTTTAGGCTGTATACTGTATTTCATACTCTCTCTCTTAAAAAAAAAAAAAAAACACACACACACAAATTTCACCCCACCTCTGTGTAACCTCTCAACGGGAAATAATGTCAATATCATCTCCTTATTTTGATGCGGGCATTGCACTAGTAGATCACAGCAAACTTAATGCCAATTGACTCCTATGTTATTTTTTATGTATTATTCTTATGTTAGTTCTAAGTATGAATACCTCAGGACACTGTGTTCAAACCTTGTTGGACACATTCTCCATATGATAAATATATGGGTTTGTTTGTTTGTTTCGGAAGCCTTGCTGAGTGTCGGATATGAGCTGATGCATCCTCAGGTGATCAGTGATGCGCTTTTGCAAAAGGCGTTCGATGGTTTTGCTGACGACCGATGTAAGACTGATAGGTCGATAGTTGCTGGAGCTTTTCTTATCCCCCTTCTTATGTATCGATAACACGTTAGCTAGTTTCCAATCCTGCAGGACTTCTCCCGTTCTTAGAGACCGATTAAATATTTCGAGCAGTGGCTACACAACGACTGGAGCCATTTCCCGTAGTCCACGGGGAGTAAGCTTAACTGGGCCAGAGGATTTGTACACATTTAGGTGGGTTATATCTAGAAGGATCTCGATCTCCGTGAAAACACATGTGTTTATGTGTTAACCCGCATCAGCCTTCCAAAATTTTCTTTTGTGTGACATTGACAAACAATTCAACTAAACTAGTGAACTACAGCTACACTTTATCGTGATTTAACTGAAAAGTCTGTAATTTGAACTGAGATACTTATTTTAAAAATTTACTAAGTCAATTGACATGGTGGACTAATTGCGTAAATAAAATGAAAATGCTGCTTTTATTTTGATTGAGAGTACAAGATTTTGCAGTGAAATGAAACGGTTTTTCTCTTATTTAAGTATATGACAAGATTTTTAAAACTTATATTTGGTAATAAGGAAAGTTTCAAAGTAACTCAGGCTAATATGGTAGTTTCTCAGCTAATGTTCGAGCATCGCAAAATAGAGACAATTATTATCATTATAGTGCGTTGGGGGAAAAATAGAGACAAGACATGAATCCAGATCTTTTGTCTGTAGGTCATAAGGCTAGCGTCGGTAGCGGGCTTGAGGATTGGTGATTTGTTCATTGTTTATGGTGATAAGGGTGCGATTAAAGTGAACGCTAAAAAAATATGTTCTCGAGACATATCCTGGGCTAAATAAACCTTGAGATTCTAGATAAGATGTTCTAAAGAAGGGAGGAAGGGACCTCATTTATTAGTTTTGCTTGAATAAACATTTTTTTTAAATTTATCAAACACTTTTCTACTGCGGTATATTAAAACAAAACAGCCGAAATCAATGACTTTATTTCACCAATGTTGATGGAACCGAGGATCGCAACACAACCAGGTGATCATGAGCTCAATACAACTCTGTTCTCCTTAAAATGATTTGGGTGAGCCCAGTGCAATCGCGGAGGACAAGAGCACTGATGGAGAGCTCGCTATCGAATCAAACACACAGGAAAATCAAAGCAGATTTGTTAACAAAGCACTACAGTTGACTTTAGAGCTTATTATTCACAGGTATCAATATATATGTATGTTATCCAGTTTCAATGTCTAATGGGTATATAAGAAAAGATAATGACATTTCCTACGTACAGTATACAGCTGCGTTCCAAATAATTGTACTCTTATAATTACCTGCTAGTAATAACTTTATTTGTTCCTGGTGTTCGCAAGACCTTCCGAGTGATCCCACCATGCACTGGAATGCACTAGCCGAATTACCACTCGCTTGTTTGCTGCTCACTGCATGATTCAGTGAGCTGAGCCAAGGCCTGTTGCTGTATCTCTACATAGTGTAGGAAGTCTTGGCTATGCCCGCATCAATCCGATATTAGTGGTAGTTATCCTAGGTAGATTCATGAGACTGGTCAGGTATGTTGGCCAGGTAGTGGTTTCCTTCAGCTAAGTACGTAATGTGATAACTTTCTTCTTTTTTGTTCGTCAGTAAGTTGTAAACAGTTTTCTCAAAAATCTTCGACTTTGGGGAACTGCTATAGCAAACTCGTTAACAGATTCTGTGTTAAGTAATAAAATTAAGAACTGTATACCTCAATTACGTGAGAAAAACATGAATCTACAGTTCTATCCAGCAGAAGGTGAAGTAAGAAGCTCTTAGGCAGTTAGTGCGTGCTCCTCAGGGGTGGGAAAGAGATCAGCAGGGTCCGTCTCCGCGTAGATTTCCACGTATGCGTAACCGCTCTTCGTGCCGCTGTCGATGGTAAATTCGGTCACTTCTTTCCCGTAATTCAGGGTTGTATCAGGAGCAGAGCTAGCTGAGCCTGAGAGAACGACGCGATAGCCGGTGATGACTTCGCAAATATCAGTTGCAGTGATTTCAAACTTCACTCCAGCAGCGTCGTTGGCAGAAAGAGACGTCGAAAAAGTAGCACCCATTGTGTCTGAAATTTTAAAGTTAAAAACNTTTTAAAAGCTTTCCAGTCTCATTGTAACATAAATTCTATCATCAGACATGTTCACTATTCCGAAGCTTACTGTCACTGCCTCCAATAATACAAAAACTGAATATCAGTTATGTTCTTTTGATTTGTTCGTATATTATTATTTTTTCTTTTGTTGGTAGATAGGATGCTAACTTTGGGCAGATTGGGAATTAAGCAAAGAGCGTAACGTGAGGACTTATGAGAAACTAGGATAAAAAAGTGACGTCATCAATGGCATCGCATCCACAAATCCATGGCTGAGCAGCTAATGAATATTTTAACTAATTTTGCTAGAAAAATCGTCGTAAATTGCGAATTCTATGTTTTAACCGCATAAATAAATTACGAGGATGCATTGTAATTGGGAAATAAAAATTATCTATAAAAAATTGCAGTGAAAGTTGATGAAAAGTTTCACAGCACTAACAGCGAAATTTTGGCCGGTATAGCGACTTCGTTTCACTACTTTTTTGAACTGAAGCCCTATCTATTTACACTTCATGTTCCGATCACAGTGTTTTTCATAAAACATATTTAAATGTATCACCGTATTTTTCGACTTAATTTATTCAATCTTCCGCTCCTGACTGGCCAGCTACTTGAGCTGCACCCACACACAAAGCACTGAAAAAATATCATCAAGTACGGAAAGTTCTAGTAATAACTGTTACTGTGTTTTCCCTCGCATACAAAATATAACGCTGCTTATATTTGTTGTTTAGGATGAAGAATCCAACCTACGAAGACCTGAGGTCCTACACTGAAATACTTCGATTGGTCGATGTGATGTAAATTGGTTACATGCGGTTACAGCTAAGTTTTATTTTAGTCCCAATGAGTCCTCCCGTAACACTATTTGCTTCCTGGGGCAGATAGTTCTAGCCAAAGAGTTTGGAATATGGCAAGAGCGGAGAGTACTTGCATTTTTTTTGTCCGAATTCTCGTCGCCCTCTAGTGCCGATTTTGTATCAACTCATCTGTTTGTAAATATACTCCGTTCCAATATGGCGGCGCATAAAGTAGTACACGAAATTATCATTATTATTTAAGCATGTAATAATAGAGTTACCTAACATAGGTTACGTTCTAGCCATTTGAAAAGAGTCGTTATCAATTTATCACTGCGCACAGCCAAGAGCGGCAGTTATCTCTTTCAGCATGATTTCCTTCAGAGAGTGAACAAAATTTCTTGTTTAGCCTATATAGGCTCGGAAATTTTTGAAACATAAGTCGTGATAAGTATGGCTATTTACAGTTATATTTTAAGTGTACCGACAGTATGGTATATGATAGCAATAGGCTTAAGTGGAATTGTTACTCTCTAATTTGGTAAATTTTTACCAGGCGTGGTGCCTACATAGTCGTTGTACCTATAAGTCGTAATCTAGACACAAGTGCTAACTCTTTACTGGCAGAACAAATGCGAGATTCACTAGTGACATCAGACTACTATGAGAGGTTAGGTAAGCTGTTTCAGGTGTAAGGTAGACGGACTGCTTAACGGTAGACAGGATTTAGCAGCGGATATTACTGTAGTTAAGACGGGGCGAGTTAAGTTAGAATCGCTGTCACAGGTCAAACTAAGGTAAATAGAATTTCAACGAGTCCCGCTAGTTAATTTTAGATTAGATAGGCGGCAGTAGACGAAGCAATAAGCCCATTCCCAACGAGACACCGGAACTTACGCCCCGGCCCTCTATGAGCTATTGCCACTATGTTAGTACGATAGAGAGGACTGGTGATAACAGAAAAAAAGGGAAAGAGAGAGAAGGAGGAAGAGGGAAGAATCCCTACCAAAGAGACGATCATGAAAGCACGATCAAGAGCCGCTGATAGCGGAACTTAGAGACGTCAAACTGTGTAGTTGGAGCGGGAGAGAGAAGAAGATGGATTAAAGTGGCCTCGAAAGCTTTGGCCGTTAAGAGTTTGAGACTTCTAGTGGAAGAGTTTTAGCTGTGGAGGATGTCTCTCCCAATGTATGTTTGTCAAGACGATTTATAAACGTGTTGACTGACTCCGCTCTAACAACATCGGAAGGGAGTCTATTCCAAATACTGACTATGAAATACGGACAGAACTGCTGACTTACGGTCGTTCTTCGAGCTTTATGCTTGAGTTTTTGACAGTTGTTTCGCAAGCGATCATTGAGGTCTCTTTCAAAGAGTCCCGCTGTGGATACGTCGTTGAAGCCATCCAAATACTTGAATGTGTCTATTAGTTGTACCTGAGTCATCTTTGCTCGAGAGAAAGATCAGACCCAGTTCTTTTAGGCGACATACATACGGCTTATTTTGCAGCTGAGGTATCAATTTCGTTGCTCTGCGTTGGACTCTTTCCATGTTATCGATATCTTTACGCAGATGTGGCGACCAGAATTGAACAGCAAATTCTAGGTGTGGCCGCACTAATGCCTTGTACAAGTTAACGATTTAGTCCTTGGACTTCTATGCAAAATTTCTGGTGATGAATCCCAGTACTCTGCTTACAGTTTTCACACTCATGTCGACTTGCTGACTGTGTTGTATTTTGTTTGTAATAGTCTATTGATTCCCAAGTCACGTTGCATGAGTGACAGCAGCCAATACCGTCCCGTTCATTTTCAATGGGGTTGAAGGGTTCACCAGCCCTATGTGCATTACTGAGCATATGTAGACATTAAGGCTCATCTGCCACGTTGTGCTCCATTCCATGAGGTGGTCAAGGTCTTGTTGGAGCTCGGCTTTTTTCGTAGCAGGATGGCATAGCTTAGTAATTTTTGCAAATTTACAGATTTTACTACGGATGTTAAGATCGAGATAATTGACGTAAATTGAGAACAGAAGTGGGCCAAGCACGTTACCTTGTGGAACCCCTGATGATACATGCGTCCATGCGCTCGTCTCTCCTTCAAGGTTCACTCGCTGCTGCCGACCCGTAAGCCATGCCTTGATCCATCATAAAAAAAATTGTCTCTCTGGATACCATGGGCTTCCATTTTTTTTTTTATTAGCCGTTGATGGGAGACTTTGTCAAAAGCCTTTTCGAAGTCTGGATAGACAAGGTCTACACCCTTTTATTCATCTTTATTATCCGTAACTTATGAGAAAAAGTCCAGTAGGTTTGTTAAGCAGCTTCTTCCATTTCGGAAGCCATGCTGAGTGTCGGATATGAGCTGATGCATCCTCAGGTGATCAGCGATGGGTTTTTGCAAGAGGCGTTCGATGGTTTTGCTGACCACCGATGTAAGACTGATAGGTCGATAGTTGCTGGGGCTTTTCTTATCCCCTTCTTATGTATCGATATCACGTTCGCTAGTTTCTTATCCTGCGGGACTTCTCCCGTTCTTAGAGACCGATTAAATATTTCGAGCATCGGCTTCACGATGACTGGAGCCATTTCTCTTAGTACACGGGGAGTAAGATTATCAGGGCCAGTGGATTTATACACATTTAGGTGAGTTATTTCTAGAAGAATCTCGATCTCCGTGAAAATACATGTGTTTGTGTGTTAACCCACATCGGTCTTCCAAAACTTTCTTTTGTGTGACTTTGACAAGCACTTCAACTAAACTAGTGAACTACAACTACACTTTATCGTGATTTAACTGCGAAGTCTGTAATTTGCACTGAACAGTTTATTTTAAAAATTTACTATGTCAATTTACATGGTGGACTATTTGCTTAAAATAAATGAAAATGCTGCTTTTATTTTGATTGACAATACAAGATTTTGCAGTGAAATGAAACGGGTTTTCACTTATTTAAGCACATGAGAAAATTTTTAAAACTGATATATGGTAACAAGGAAAGTTTCAAGGTAACTCAGGCTAATTGGGTAGTTTTTAAGCTAATGTTCGAGCATCGCAGAATAGAGACAATTATTATTATTATAGTGTGTTAGGTTAAAAATAGAGACAAGACATGAATACAGATCTTTCGTCTGTAGGTCATAAGGCTAGCGTCGGTAGCGGGCTTGAGGATTAGTGATTTGTTCATTGTTTATGGTGATAATGGTGCGATTAAAGTGAATGCTAAAAAAATATGTTCACGAGACATATCCTGGACAAAATAAACCTTGAGATTCTAGATAAGATGTTCTAAAGAAGGGAGGAAGGGACCTCACTTATTAGTTTTGCTTGAAGAAACATTTTTTAAAAATTTATCAAGCACTTTTCTACTGCGGTATATTAAAACAAAACAGCCGAAATCAATGACTTTATTTCACCAATGTTGATGGAACCGAGGATCGCAAAATAACCAGGTGATCATGAGCTCAATACAACTCTGTTCTCCTTAAAATGATTTGGGTGAGCCCAGTGCAATCGCGGAGGACAAGAGCATTGATGGAGAGCTCGCTATCAAATCAAACACACAGGAAAATCAAAGCAGGTTTGTTAACAAAGCAGTACAGTTAACTTTAGAACTTATTATTCACAGGTATCAATATATATGTATGTTATCCAGCTTCAATGTCTAATGGGTATATAAGAAAAGATAAATGGCATTTCCTACGTACAGTATACAGTCGCGTTCCAAAAAATTGTACTCTTATAATTGACTGCTAGTAATAACTTTATTTGTTCCTGGTGCTCGCAAAACCTTCCGTGTGATCCCACCATGCACTGGAATGCACTCGCCGAATTACCACTCGCTTGTTTGCTGCTCACTCCTCGATCCAGTGAGCTGAGCCAAGACCTGTTGCTGTATCTCTACATAGTGTAGGAAGTCTTGGCTATGCCCGCATCAATCCGATATAAGTTGTAGTTATCCTAGGTAGATTCATGAGACTGGTCAACAGCCAAATTGGATCATGAATGTAATGCATGGAATTATACTCTTTTGATGATTCTGACACCGATTTCACTGTCAGTTTTTTATTAGGTCAAAATTTTTAGAAATTAAATTTTTTTCTTTTATACTATTATTGTCAGATTCATGATAAAACAGGATTTTTTTCAAACCCAGTAACACAATGATCCTTTCATAGAAAAGAAGTTTGAAACATCACTGTGAATCTTTCTGGCAAATGTTATACGCACGTCTTCGTGCAACAGATTTAGCTGCTGGAATTTTGGAGCTATAGGCTCTGATTTGTCTCTGAACAAATCCAGGTCTCTGATCAAGTCAATAAGGGCTGCTTGGGTAAGCAAATGCGGGATATGTTTAGTCTCTGATTGATAGGTAGCTTATGAATTTGTATCGGTCTTACGTTCAACGTCACTTGGGTTTAAATCTCGTGGGGACAAAGGAACTGGAGGCCTGATTCGAGCCACGTTGAATAGGTCTAGCCGTAGACGGAACGTCTGGATAGCGACCTTTGCCCCTCTATTCTTCGCTGTCAATCCTTTGATCATGCTAAGGCAAAATAACAGTCCTCCAAATGATTGCTTTCGTGGCTCCCTCCAGATCATAGGTACCCCAAACTTCAAGCCATATAGGCGTTTGCCATGAAACCAATCAGTGACGTGGCGGTTACACGAATCGCTAACTGAATGCGGGACCAGCCTTCATTTCTGTGACCAAGAGGAATTTCGTAATAATTTTTTGCATATTTATAGGGGTGAAAAACTGCATGTGTAGCAGAATAAATTGGGCTCGTTTGTACATTTCCTCGACGCTTCTTTGAACTGCATGCAGGCACATTTTTATGTAAAAACTCTCATCACCTTCTAAAAGGTACCTTGAAAAAGCAAAAACATATTTCTTATCAGGCAAATAAAAGGCATTAAACAACTTGAATGTGATTTTAGTATCAATATTTTTTACCAATGCGGGGTCAAATTTGGGGGCGCCTGGATTTCGAACTTGAGACCTGACAGCGGAATTCTAACAACAGGTTTGGATTCAGCACCACAAAATTAGCTATAAATAGTTGTTTTGGTCGTTGATCCAAGAAGTCACTTAAATTTTGTTGACCAGTGTAATTGTTATCTCAGCTGAGTTCTCACTTTTCAGTCTGTTAGTTAATAAAGTTGTAGTTTGCGCCTTGCAGTTAGTGTTCTTTTGTCAATTTTGTAGTATGATTCAGTGAAGCGTATCTAAATTGACAGTCTTGAAATGAGTTGTTTGAAGGTTTTGCAGCTGATTTGTCCAATCCAAACAGCTTTGCGTCTTCGGTTGTATTGTATCATCCTTATGTATATAATGCTAAATGTAAATGTAGATAATCTATAATCTTGTTGTATCCTATTGCTGTACAAAATTGTAAGCACAGATTATGTTGGCTAGGTATTGTTTTCCTTCAGTTAAGTATGTAATGTGATAACTTTCTTTTTTTTTTTGTTCGTCAGTAAGTTGTAAACAGTTTTCTCAAAAATCTTCGACTTTGGGGAACTGCTATAGCAAAATCGTGAAACAGATTCTGGGCTATGTAATAAAATCAAGAACTGAATACCTCAATTACGTGAAAAAACATGAATCTACAGTTCTATCCAGCAGAAGGTGAAGTAAGAAGCTCTTAGGCAGTGAGTGCGTGCTCCTCAGGGGTGGGAAAGAGATCAGCAGGGTCCGTCTCCACGTAGATTTTCACGAATGCGTAATCGCTCTTCGTACCGCTGTCGATGACAATTTCGGTCAATTCTTTCCCGTAATTCAGGGTTGTATCAGGAGCAAAGCTAGCTGAGCGCGAGAGAACGACGCGATAGCCGGTGATGACTTCGCAAATATCAGTTGCAGTGATTTCAAACTTCACTCCAGCAGCGTCGTTGGCAGAAAGAGACGTCGAAAAAGTAGCACCCATTGTGTCTGAAATTTTAAAGTTAAAAA
>LQNS02277997.1:935847-947763 GCA_001587735.2 Parhyale hawaiensis | reverse complement strand
GTGTATTATTTTTAACATATTCGTCGTTAGATTTGTCTCTCGTTTAGTTCATTGCAGCTTACGGATGAAACTATGAAATTATAAAAAATCGATGCACGAAGACTAAAGGCTAGCTAAATTGCACGGTTTTTCGTCACGAACTCGGAGACTGGAAGTGATAGAGATCCTATCATTGCCTATTACCACTGCTGATCTACCACTGAACCGAGGCCTCAACCCTGAACGAACTACACGCGTTGTCGGCGACCAAGCATTTTTGTAGGGGTATTATACATGTTGAATTTAGGATTTATTGTCTCGTTAGACTGACAGTGGCAGAAAATATTGTGTTTTGTACCGTTTTGTCTCATCTAGACCACAATAAATGTTCTAATACACGAAATGGGGAAAAAGTAACAACTTGTAGTGGCGTCGTAACAAAAGTCCCAAAATTCACATCTACAACTAAAAAGTAACACTTTTGTTACGATCGTAACAGTTCTGGCAACCCTGGTCAAAACTGTCACGGCACTGCGTACACGCACCGGCATCGCGCGTACACGATTACCATCACTTACCATCACCCTGAATGTCCAGGGTTCAGACTCATGCCCCCGGGTGACACGGACGTTCACCTAAGAAATTGTAGGGTTATGAGCTTAGCCCCACTGCCTTTGTTTGTTGACACCGTGAACAATTGTTGCTCGTAAATAACGGAAATATTGCATGACAGTCAAATATTGGCTGAATTCTAGCCTATAAAACAGGTTTTCGTGTTCTTCTAGACAATTTATCTTAAGATGCAACCAAAATAAGGCTGTGTCAGAAAACTATCAGTGCCAGCTTTGTCCAGACTCTGCTACACTATGTTGTGGACGCTGAAATGACGTAGCATTCACCGCTAAATGATGTGACACCGATCGAGTAACACCACAGTGAGTGAGGTTTATTTTTTCTCATCTGTTTCCATTGGAACGCAACAGACTCAGAAAATCTCCGACCTGGTCCATTTTTCGAGTACCTATATTTTTTTAGAGCGGGGCACGAAAGCTGCATTATATATGTACATAAACGTATACTATCTAGATGAAAATTCAAATATTCGATGGTGGTGATTATGTTGTTTTGATTGTTATTGTTAAATTGATGGCGTATGCGAATGAAAGCGATAAAAATACTTTTTTTAACCTATTTAGGTCGATAGGTGCTATCAGAATCTTTCATGTAAGGCGGATTTACAATTGCTATTTCTTTGGCGCTTTTCGTACAACCAACTCAGCTGAGGAGGGGACGTTCGTTGGGGCAACGAAAGCCTTCGAGGCTTGATTTATTACGAATTTCAGACAGGTGGGCTGGCTTCGCCCGTTGAATTGGGTTTGAGGCACTAACTCTAAAGCGGCTTCCTAAGAGATTTCCAATCGCTCAACCTTGCTCCGTAAAATAGAAAAGTTCACTCGTCTCAGTGTAATCGGGCTGCTTCTAACACTTGAAGCACAGATTCAAAGTTGCAGCAGAGACAAAGCTTCTAGGTGAAACTTCGGACAGGTTAAGCCTTGAAAACTTAATTTCGGCCCCCAGTCGAACGTGCCTTAACTCGATTACGGTCGGCTTCAGCTTTAGCATTATTATGCTTGAAAAAAAAAGTGTTGTACATCTCAGCTGTCGCTCCAATTTTTTACCCCATGGCATGCGGCATCAATAAACGTTCCACTCTGTCAACTAATTTTGGGCGATATCAACTTTTGAAAATTCATATTTTAGAATTTTCAGGGTGAAATTTAAACAGCTGTAGCTACCTACGGTCAGGGCTGCGGAATCGGATGACAGAGCTGGTCAACAGCTGCGACGAAAGTCGCTAACGTCAACCCAATTTGTGCTTAAAAATTATGAAATGAACTGGATGGTTGGTCCTGGGTTGAATCCCATGTTGGAGCCATATCAGCATCGTAGAATATTTTTGGAGGAATTATTACTCTCCGCAGGTGAGGGATGAGATGCAGTATTCTATGGGCAGACATTTTCTATTTGTCTCGTACATAAAAAAATGATTCATGCATGACCGTTGTTGAACTCCATTTTCAGCGAAGAAAAGATTAGTTAGAATTTTAGGGCCAAGTTGAAAATGAGGACAGCTAGATGTGGAAGCTGCAATTTTTCGGCATCGAATTCATTAAAGTCATTCCAGTAATTTTTCAGAGTACAAATTAATGTTGTTCAGCCCTGACAGGATAATGTATGAATTTTTGGGGAAATGAATGCCACTCTTCGTCCAAAAAAGAAAAAAGGTAGAGTTTTAAAAGAATTTTCTTCGATTTACCTGATAATAAGAAAATAGTTCTGACGACACGCACTTTTGACTCCTACTTTCAACCTTAGCAGAGTTGTCTACATTGTTTAGGGTAATAGACGATGATGCATATAACTAGAAGAAATCAAGATATGTTTCAGCTAAAAATATAAATATCGCTGCAGTAGGTTCGGAAAAAAGTTGGGAAAAAGTTATTAAAATGACTGTTCAGAATAAATACGTGTTTTTAATACTGCAGTGCTAAATAATATTTTATATGCTGAAACACTATGTTCACATTTATCTGGCGCTGCGGTGCTGTCTTCAACAGCATTGGCGACCATTCATTTCAAAAAGAAATTATGACTGTACTAATGCGGACATCCATATTTTTAAAATGCATGTTGAATTTCTGATTTGGTAAACTACTACTATATGGCTCTGGGTGGCGGAGCAACTATTCCGATGATTATTACCTCTATGTGCGCTGACCGGAAGGGGGGGGGGGGGTCACACTTCACTTTCAGACGCCTTTGGATGCATATTGGGCCCGGTACGAGTATTAGGTCTGAATCCGCTCATGGTATACCATCCCCAATGGTATACCATCCGCAATGGTATGCCCATTGCGGTTACATATAGTAAGCCCACTGAACGAAAGTTCCGTAGCCGTCCAAACAGCTTTTTCAAATAATACAGTATCAGTCTACACCGCAGTATATGCAGCGGTACGGAGTCCTGATCAGCCGCGGCTCGCAGCAGCAATTACAGTGAAGGCTGCACAGTTCCCCTAAAGGATACATTCACTTTTGTTGGGCTAGAGCAAGAGTTCCCAAACTGGGGTGCATGATACCTCTAGGGCTGCGAGAGAACCTTTCCAGGGGTGCGAAATACTACTTTATTTCTAAGCCATCCAGAAATTAACTTGAATATGTGGCACAAAAGTTAGTATAAATTTCATTTGTTATTATCATCGCATGGATACTTAATAATAATAAAAAAATTGTAGAAGGTGCGAGAACATGTAAGATGTTCACCAGTGGTGCCCGGCATAACAAAGTTTGGGAACCACTGGGCTAGAGGATGATGGCAGTTGCCATTACCGTAATTGATTAGACAATGCTTGCAATCTCATAAACAACAGAAAGAAAAAGGCTCGCCGCAGTGAATAATATCGATAACACGTAGTGGAAATAGGGGGTGCAGTGCTGCAGTTCTCTGCCCACGATCCGCCACCGATCCTAATTACTAAACAGTAATGAGACAAATCAGAGTCAAAGGCAAATCGGATGATACATCCATCAGCTGTTGCGTAGAACCGAGGTATGCGATGTCTTTAGCAGCATCGGTCGACGGAGGATCTTTCCATAGGGGGCTGGTTGTCGCCAGGGTACTGCCGTCTCCCCAGCGCCACTCTGTTCCCTCTCGCTTCAGGTTCAAGACGCCCGCTGCAAGTAAGACCTCAATGAACATGCATCAAGCAATTTTCGTGTTTGTGCCGTGAATAGCGACTAAAAACGAATACACTCCGCATTAATGTTCCTGCTCGTGGCAGAGTTTCCATTGCGAAAGATAAATTACTTCTGCTTCCTCGACCGGAAAGGGCGTGCTAGGATCATCCGATTTCAGTAAAGCGATCGAATACCATCTTACTTCCCGTGATGACACAGAAGCAATAGAAATTAGGATTCCAAACTTTTTGGCAAGCCATAAACTTACGCCAATATATCCTTCAAAGTTATGGACTTGGTGTGTCCAAGGTCCGACTTCGACTCCCGGAACAAGCCAGTGTCCGACTTTGACTCGGACTCCTGTATAGCGGAGGTTGGTGAATTTGAGAGCGGTAAATGGTCGCGGACGCGGACATGTGCACTCAGTGCTTCCTGATGCTGCAGGGAAACATATAAATAGCCTGGACCGTCAACTGTCCAGCAGCATTGTACCTCCTGAACCCATTTGAGCAGGAGCAAAATATTGACCATTTCCACTGTACATATCCAACCTACCTTAGAGCCACATAGTAGAGTTCGCTATTATTGAACGATTCAACTGTATATAACCAATTGGAATATAGCTAACAAGAGGTTATCTCGACTTCTTATCCATCCCGACCAATACCTCAGTGCCAGTATTATCGTAAGAACCCACATTGACTGAGATATCTCGATTGTGGTGATATTGGATTACCACCCTTTTAACTCTATTTTAGTGGGTGCTTATGTGTCGCCACTGCCCCTTGCTGGCTCAAACTTGCAGAGTTTGCCGTAAAACCGGGCCCAGCCGTACTACAGCGAGGCCGGGGCCCCACCGAAGCAGCAAGCCACGTAAAACTCAACATATTAGCTGCTTGAAATGCGTAACTTCGGCACTGCTATCAACTGGCAGCACCAACGCAACACAGATCGCATGTCGCACCGTCTCCCAATTCAGCATGGTGCAAATTATCGAGCTATTCGACAGCAGGCGATGCTCTGACTCGGCTTTATTCAGGAGGCATTGATCAATAATTGTTGTCAAATATTATTATGCGTTACTAGAAAAATTGAAAACATCTAGATGATATAAAAAATAATAGGCTGAAAATAACGTTTAAAGTGATCTATCGACGAGAAGTATCACGTCTTGACAGTCAGCTGTACAACAGGTCAACACCGACTCCGCAGTATAATCGTTGAAGTCTGTATCAACTTAACTAGCCTGCTCTCTGTGTGGCTTCACTGATATATTTTCCTTGTTTTCAATGGTAGAAGAAGACTGTTCATACAAAAATATAACATTTACACGTGGCCAGCTATGCGGCTGGCACCCATGTTATAACTATAGGCTTACTACAGCAATAACGTCAGGGGAACCACGCACGCCAAGCAGATTATTGGCCATACCTAAACAAGTCTAAGAGATACTAGAGCACTCTGAGAGTGCATACATCTGCCAAGCGAGACACAAGTGACGAAAAATTCAAATTGGCTCTGAAACCACGATTTTCTTTGTATCTACTCGAAAATCAAACCATTCGTGCCTTTTCATAGTATTAACAGCTTCAGCAATTTTTTTTTAAGATCCGTCCATAAATTTTTGAGTTATTCTGCTAACAATCATTATGACATACATGCGTCAAACATACAAACAAACCGACCGATCTGCACCAAAATTTAATCATGCATGTCTGTACCTTCATGTACCTTTCTATTCTTCTCCTCCGAGTATTTACATCCTTAACCAAAAAAAATGTTTCCATCTTTGCAGCTATAGCAGGGAAAGAAATACGCGTTGGTAACTTGGCCTTATGAAAAGATGCCAGGTGCTGCCACACTCTCAATTGAATCACAAGGGTTAACATTTTCTAATTAAACTCTCAATAATACTCGGTATTAACGAGCTTTCACTAATTCTTGCAGCTTTAGTGTTGTATACTTAAACAAGTGTGCTATCAAGAGTCCAAAAAGATACTGATTAGGCACCAGACAAAGCAAATGTGTTCTAAACATTTTTTGAGAAGTTGTATCAATATTATCCGGAAGTATGACAAGTTGTGTCCCTTTTGCTCGGAACTGCATTTTATTTTTGAATTCTTCGAGCTGAACTACTAATCGTTAACGGTAGCTCCACGAGTCACTCTCTTAGAAATGACCAATAGCGTTCGATAATTTGGGTATAATATTGCCAACGGTATGCGTCTACTTTACTAAAATGACTGCCAATGTAAAGCCGAAACTTGACAGGATCTAAGTAGCAAAATTTTTTCATGGTAGCAAGTAGGAAGCAAAGAGTGTTACGTTCTTTGCTTCCTGGTGGCAAGCCTGTCTTGTTCATGAGTTACTGCTTACATCAAATATTGTAGATAATTCGAGTAGACGTCTTGTCTCAAGAGATTTTAGTATTTTAAAATAAGCAGTTCCAAATCAGGCAGTAATAAATAATAGGAACTGTGATAAAATAACCCGAAGTTAATTAATATCGCTTGACAACTGCGTTAAAGTGTCCACAAATTCGGCGGAGCTCCAAGTACATCGATTTCGTTTTGATGAAATACACTGAGCTTTTATGCCTATATTCGTGCCAATAAGTAGCTATCAATAATGCTTTGCATGTTTCAGTATTCACCCTTCGCCTGCAGTACTGTTCACCTAGTATCGCAGTTTTGTTGAGCATTCGCACGTCTATTAGACGTACGATGCACGTTTCATCTGTTTGTTGCGGGCAGGAGAGCAACGTCGGTTGCTTCGTGTTGCAACAAGGTACACCTGAAAGTCGTATCGCGTCGCGTTCTACTTTGGCGGGGATTCCTGGTAGAGAAAGTATATAACTAAAAAATTATTTACTGACTCTCGTAAATTATATTAAAGCTCGTAATCTTAAAAGAAGCTAAGTTATTTAATACTAACCTAATCTTCTCTTTTTTTTTTACCAAAACAAGCCTACTTTACAGTCTAACCTTATTTCTTGCTTGAATGTGATGATTTAAAAATAATTGAGTCGAGGTAATAAATATGCCGGAAGTGACAGGAGTGTTTTTTTTTTTTCGAGAGACTTTTTTCTACTGGGCTTTGTTCCCATCGGTGCTTCCTCCGAGTACCCTTGCCACTACGCAGCAACTGTTAACTGCTGACTGTAGACCTGATTACATGGCGCAATAATTGCGCAAAACGCTCCTTGCCTAGATTCTGGGAGGAAACGAGTACAATGGGGCATCGGATAATATCGAGTGTTGGTCTTAAAATTTTAGATTGGGGCAAGTCCCGATACCCGAAGCATTCTGTGGGCTGAGTGAGAAAGCGAGGTAGTGCCGGGTTGAATTCTCGTGGCATTGGCAATAGATTTACAGCGCACTGGTGTGGCTTCAGGTTTCAATTATGGGAAAGTGGAGCAACAGTCCAATTCAAAATAACATGTCACTCTCATATAAATAGAATAATAAAGTGGAGAACCAACTTCAATAGCTTATTCGCAACACCCAAGTCAAGTCACAAAACAAACTTTGAAATTCTCTCCTTGGGAGTTGAATGAACGTGACTAAAATATGCCTAGGAATAACAGTGTATTGCATGAAAAAGTTGCGTCTCATAAACAGAAAAGCTGAATTAAACTTGGAACGAGTGGTACGACTATTCAATGAGCTGGTGAGAATCGATTTAAACCAAGCCCACTCGTCCGAAACTTCAGACAAAAGCATTGGCTTCGCCCGCTGAATCGAATAATAAGCATTGATCTTCAATTAGTTACCCATGAGAGGGCTGGCAACTCAATCATGCTCTCTGAAATAGAGTTTTTAGTCGTCTCAAGCGTACTTGGTTTGGTTTAACACCAGCAACAAGATTACAGTTGCGAAATCAACCATCTTACCTGAGACTGGTCAAGAACTACAATATCATTTAGGTACTAATTAGGTCGACTTAGATGAGTCAATCTAACGAGTGCTTACAATGCTCAAGCAAAAGTATTCCAGATGGTACGTACTGAAACTGGCGCAAGGTATCAGGGATTGGAGCTGATCCAAACTTTGTATGGCTTCACCAGCAGGCGTCAGGTCTGAGCACTTCTCGAGACCCCTTGGGCCAAAATCTGTCCAGGTGAAGCACATTCCAGAGGTTGCGTTCACGTGTATTGATGGAGCGAATCCGGCAGGAAACTGAATTTGACCTGCAAACCATACACATTGTTATAATATGAAAAATATGCAGCTGTCAAGATGCTTTATAGGATAAAAGACGAAATCTCGCATATTGTCACTCCAGCTAGAAGAAGATTCGAGCTCCAGGAACTCGAATTACTTTCTTGTCGACAAGGCCTGTGAAGCGTTATCTCATTCGTACACTTGAGCTTTAATTTTTGCACAGTATGACAACTTTAAGGCTAATTTAAGAGGCGTCTCTGGCTGGGGAGTCACCTGGCCTCCCCATCTGCCTCATTAGCGAACGACTAAGATATCTGGTATGCAACTCAAAATTTGGGCACGGGACTGGGAAGGTTTGAAAGGTTTATGGCCAAGAACATTGCTTTAAGAGCAATTTACTTCACCACCTTCATTGAACTAATAACATAGCTAAATTCCACGTACCTTATCCAAGTTATGGCAACTCTACTTTCTATTTTGGTTCTGTCAATTTAGTTATCATAATTTAGATCTATTAATTAAGCATCCACTATGTATTAAGCATTAATTTTGCTATTATAGGTCTATGTATTTTTTCAAATTTTTCACATGGATCAGATCCAAATTTCTTACTAGGGATGTTCTGGAGTACCCTATCCCTGTCAGAATATAAACGCGCCTCTTGACCCAAAGGGCTGTCCCGAGTGCCTTTACCGCAGGTGATATTACATCTGGCCACAGCTCCTGCTGATAAAGTTAGGTGCTGGCACACCAAAAGCAGTTCAGTGAGAAGCTGGCAGGCTGGCAGTTTTTGAGAAACACGGAATGCATTGGAGCGCGCAATCCTAGAGCACCGAGCAGGCCACTGCCGCTATTCGGTGTGCGCGCTCCAATGCATTCCCGTGCTTCTCAAACACTGCTAGCCTGCCAGCATCTCGCTGAACTGCTTTTGGAGTGCCAGCGCCCTTATTTTGTACAGCTAGGTAGGTCCTCTACGCTTCCCCTTTCGATTATAGGACTTCTACCTGCTCCGGTGTGAGAAGCCGCAGAAGGGACCCTCTGCAAAAGTGGAGCTTTTCTCGGTCATATTCTTCTTTATTTTTCGTTTGATTGAGAGGCTTTGCTCTTTTTCCGGCCAGAAGTAGCGTATTGTACATTCTTAAACCAATAGAATTCACATGATTTCCCAGATAACTTGAGACCCTCAGGAGGATAGCCGAGATAAAACTCGCTGAGAAGCCGGCCCGAGGCGGATGGTTTGCCCGCGGCGCTAGTAAACACCTTTTCGATTACTTATACTTGCTATCACTATCCAAATTATGTAAACCTCTTCCTTGCAAAGAAACTACATTTTCCCAATCATTTTGTCGCCACTACGTAACTTGGAAATGTTTGTGTAAAATTCGACTAGTGTGCAAACTGCGGGGATCTTTGGTGGTCGGTGGGCCACTTGTCCACACTTGGCGGAGTCGACGACCTTGGGATTCAGCCCCCCCCCTCCAACCGAAGAAATCGGCTCATTCAAGCACCACCAATAATGTAGTATTTCTGTCTTTATTTGGAGGCTTTATTCTTCTCCGTAAAATTTAGTTCACTGTGTCCATGCTCATCTTTGCGTGCTCGTATAATAATTTTTTGATTCGTAAAGTGTGACATCTCTATTTGGGATGTGAGGCTGTATCGGAAAACCACAACCATTTATCGGAAATCTACAAGTATACCACGAGTAGAATTGGGGGCATCGGATAATATCGTATACTGGTCTTAGAATTTTAGATTGCAGGCGAGTCCCGATACCCGAAGCATTTTGTGGGCTGAGTGAGAAAGTGAGGTAGTGTCGGGTTCTACTTCTCAGGGCACTGGCAATAGATTTATTGCTCATGGAACGGATACGAAAAAGTTCCGTGAGAGGAGCGATTTCCATACTGGTACTTACTATTTTTCTTGTTCTTTACACTGCCAGATCTTCAAAATTCTGGAACTATGGCAAAAGAAAACCTAGTTAAGTTCTGTGCTGGGTCTACTTTTCATTCTTATCCTGATCAGTGACGTGGGGCACCTACCCAAAGCAAGTTTGCCGCTCCTTTCTCGTTTGCGAATGGCACCCAAATATTAACAGCAGTACAATCAGTGGCGTACGATCGGAAGGGGCAATTACAAACACATATCCAAAACCATTTGCTGGTCATCGGAAAGCAACAAGACCTTCAGTGAAACAAAATTCGAATTCTTGTAATGCAGAAAACCTCTTTCCTTCTTTCAATCAACATCCTACACTACGAGTGGCGGGAGCGAAATTGTAAAAAGAAAATTTTAGGATTATTTAGGGTGAGAATGCAAGGCAATGATATTTTTGAGGATCACGTGCCTAGAACTGTTACCATAGGAAAGAAATGGAGCGGGTGGGCGTTTAGAGCCTCTCTCCAGGCGAGGCAGACACAATGCTCACCTTATGGTATCTACTGCCTAGGATTGAGTAGCTGAGCAATGAAAACTGAAAGCTAGTCGGAGTAATACAGCGATAAAAAAGAAAAAAGGGGAGTGGCCAAATTGTACGCATTCTGATTAATTAAGTATTTTAGAACGTACCCTTTTATCCGCAAAAATATAAGCATTATAACGTGCTCAACAGATTTCTGAAAATGATACTGCTATCCCGGATGCGGATATTTGGTCCATCTCTAGTGTTTCATATTTGAAATGAGGAATACTTTTATCTACTCGGACTTGGGAGTTTATAAAAGAGGACTGACGATACTTTGAGTACCTACCTTTTGGTTCTTGGGACGAGGTCCGATAACGTTATGCACATCATTTCACGTGTGTAAGGTTACGATTCTAGTCATCTTCTCCTGAGTCGCAGCTTGCGCCCAATGGGAGCACCAGCAACGAATTATCTCCTCAGTGCAGGTAACCGCTAATCGCAGGTCTAACTAGCATTCTTTTTGATGAGGTGCTGGCAAATTCTTGAATTCCATAACTTTTATATCAGTGGCATGTTGAAAGTGGGCTGCTCGATCAGCTCAAGAAATGCATTCTGGGATATATCTGCCAATGGTCGGCTGAAATCAAAATTTCTTTCAATGAAGCGAAATTGGAGCTGCTTAGATATGGAGAAAATTCGACACTCTTTTGGATTCCACAAGATATATTACGACAGATGAGCGTGAAATTGATAGAAATAAGTGAAGTTTTAAGAGACGGTGGCTTGATAAAGTAAGATGATGCCAACACTGAAGAATATGTGACAAGAGTTATAGCTGTAGGAACAAAATAAAGTGGACGAATTCAATGTACTTTCTCGTCATGCAAAGTAGGGTGATGCTCCCTGTATGAAAGCAATTAAATCTGCAGAGACTAGATAGTTGTTTCTTACTTTGGATGCCGAGTGCGAGATAAAAGCTAGAACAACTCGAAGTCTTTCGAACATCGTTCGCGGCCAAAATTCGGCACACAAGAGTTCTACCATTACAAACTTTATCACTGTCTGAATTTCTATTCACTACAATGAACATTTGTACGTTTCACAATCATACACATGCTTGGATAATTCGGGAGCGCGTCAGTATGACTGTGAGTCAGTGGACGGTTGTCCTTTGAGCTCGACACGCAAGAGGGCTGGAACTTAAGGGCTTGTGTGGTACACATTCCAAACAAAAACGTTAGCAAAACAGTTGAGACAAAACATTCCCATAGCTTAACCGTGCGGGGAGTAAAGCGGTAAGCAATACGACGCGGCAGTATACCAAGAAGAAGAGAAAAGGAAATACGGTTAAGTTATAGTGATGAAACTCTGCTGTCATATGCTGACACGACAGAGACCCGTTATCGACATGTGTCGGCGTACGTGTGCAGGAGTGAGTACGTGTGTGAAGGCTCCATACAATGGCGAATACATTACAGAATGCTAAAAAAATTCTTCTCAAATGTTGAGGGCAACGTATATGTTGTGCGCGTTTGGTGGATTTGCGCGATCGATCGATCGCGCTGCGCGTTTGGTGGATCGTTCAAATTTTAAAATGGAAAACAAAAAAACCAGTCCTTGCCTCCCCTAACC
>LQNS02277997.1:880952-935472 GCA_001587735.2 Parhyale hawaiensis | reverse complement strand
ATTATTAAAACCAGTGCGTTGTTTCTTTCCCTGGAAATTTGGACAACATATTTAACAACCCGTCTGAAGTCAGTGGTAGTAATTTATCTACGACTGAACTAAGCTGAAGGTGAGCTCAAGTCACTACAATGATAGTGTCTTCTGTGAGCTTCTTTTGGAACCTCATAAATGAGCAAAGTTTCCGTAGCGAAAGGGATATGGTATACAACGGGATTGTGTCTATATATGCTGTCAATGCCGACTCCCCTATTCAGTATCTCGCAGTGCTAACTTGGCAGCCGCATATTTTGGGCAACGAATTTTGCCATTTTTTTAGGTATAGAAGATAGATTTGGATCCTCAGATACTGGTAGGATCGTGGGTGCTGCGTAAGAATACGGCCTCCTACTAACGGAAGTTTTGTGTCTATGACTAGAGTAGAGTACTCATGCTATCAAATATTTATAACAGCGAGGAATTTGTCTTTATATTTACGTCCCACATCGTGTACAGAACTTCAGTTGATCAAAATTCTTACGCTCAAATGAAGAACTGTTTTTTCAAAGCGAAAAAAGTTAAAAATGAGAACTGCCGCAGCTATAGCACCCTGAAAAATTACTATCCCTATGCTTTGTTGATTATTTACTCAATATTCTTATTAAAGTTCGATATAAAAAGAACGTAAAAATTAGATTCTATGAGAGTCCGAAGAAGAGCAGCAAATATCCTCTCTATTTCGATTTCAACGTTGGCAGAGCAAAACGTGCTCTTAATTTTCAGCTTAGGGTCTGCCGCAGTAGCCATATATCTTTGACATGTCTGCACGGACCCTAAAATTAACAATTTACGTTTTTTTAAACATGATTAGAGGAGAACCAAACCTTGTTTGCCCAACCTGACTTAATATTTGGAATCGTTATCAATTACCGAACTTTTTTTTAACTCAAACAAATTATGCGATCTATACAGTTTTATTACCCAATTTTTAAAGTTAGGAAAATTCCAATTTTGGGCTCCTGGTGACTTATCCACCGACACAATATAGAGCATCGGCTAAGTGCATGAGAGGAAGAGCGCCTTATTTGGGGTAACCTCATCCTAGACCAACACATGGTCCAACCCATGGCTTCTCCTCTCTGAACTATGAAAACATCGTTACCTGTAGGCTTTGTGATGGTGGAGGTGCTACTCAATATCACGGTGCCAGCAGCCTCGAGGGTCAGGACGAAGTGAGTTTGGGAACAGTACTCCAAGTTATTGTCATAAGTAGCCATATTTTCCGTTACTACTCTGTTCCCTTGGTACGCCAGGTAGTAGACACTATCTTGAACTGGGCAGTGGTCATCAGGGTCTAACTGAACACGAAGCATCATAGGTCCTCCTTCCGTGCTGTATTCTTCGGCTACAAAGCTTTCGATCTTTGGTTCTGTAAAGGAAAAAAAAAGAAAAATTTACAGCCGCTGCTCCAGGAACTGTGTATATGATCTCTTAATCCAAATAAAAATATACAGCTTAAAACGAGACTTTTTTCTGACAACCTATAATGCTATTCTTCCCAGGATGTAACATTTCTCAAAATGTGGTAGTTTGAATGTTCTCGCGATTTTCAGATCAATCTTACTATTTTTCAATGGAAAAACAATTGTAGGTAATCCGCAGATGCTTTCATGCAGCGTGCTTTGGAGTAGGTATTGGTCACCGATCTGGGCTTCGGCTGCTGACAGCCACTTGCGTCAGCTGGACCGACTTGTTATGTCATCCAGCAGGCTGTGCGCAGAGAGTGATCTGGTGAATCTCTCCCATAAAAGAGGGGCTGTCGGACACTGTGTTTTGAATGGTGTGCAACAATGAGAGACATTGATTGCATTCATTTCTCCATGCCCTCGAGGTCTTTGGGAGAGATTCACGTTGATGCGCACTCCTCCATTTTGGAGACTGTTGAGTGCCAAATTTGTGAGTTCAGTCGGTGGTTTATGGACTGGCTCGTTTCGGCTTGGAATTCATTGCCAGCTTTAGCTTTCCTCTTGTCGGCCTGCAGGTGCTTAAGTCAGCTGCTAATGGCATTCTGATAGATTTTTTTCTCAGTGTTTTGGGCTTCTCGGTGTTGCATAATGCTTCATTTGGGTTGCACTACCTGACCGTTGTGGCCAGTGCGTAAAGTGTTAATAGTAATAAAAAACATGTCTCTCTAGTCGATCACCGCTTTATATAGCTGAGGAACTCGTGGAGAAAACTCTACTCCCAATGGCGGCCTTTAATGTGTAATTATATTTATATAAATTTTCTCTTCCTTTTTTTTACTATTAGCAATGGCTAGAACACACGCTAGTCAAAAGAACCAGTTGCTTTAGCTAAGAGTCTCAGCGTCTTGTTGAGCTCTCTGAAAACTACTTTTGGCTCACCAAAAAGGTGTAACTACAACACCCAGAGAGCGCATACCTCCGCTAAGCAAGACAACGACAAAGAAAAATTCAAATTGGTTCTGAAACTATGATTTCCTTTGCATCAGTACCAAAATCTAATAATTTGTGCCGTTTGGCAGCAATAACAGCTTCTGTAATTTTCATGAAGATCTGCCCATAACTTTATGAGTTATTTTGGTGACAGACAAAATGACAGACAGACAGACAGACATACTCGACGAAATTTAACCTCCTTAGCGGAGGTAGAAATGTTAACCTGTTTGCTTAGCAAGACTCGTTGCTCAAATTCGGACATCTCTTTCAATATGGCGGAATTAATAACTCAAAATAAATGAACACATCGTCACATTCATACGCAGAAATGACGCGACATATTTTTTTCTCCAGCGAGTGTACAGATTCCTACAATTTTTATTAACTAGAGTGCCGCGCCGTCAAAAAGGGCAGCTAGGAATTTAAGATGATCCCTCGGCATTGGTCATACTTCCGCTTTTAATAGGCTTCGGAAGGACACGGTACAACTGCCAACTCTCATTGTCATAAGAGATGAGTGCTCGCTGTTTCTATGCGTTTCAGCAGCACCCTCCGTCCTTAGCTTCGGTTACATGCGAAAAAATCAGATTATATTAGTAGGTAGTGAAGCACCCCTGAGTTTAGTTCAATTTTCCGCCGTGTATGCAACACACGGAATAATAACTCTTCAGTACTTCAAAATTTTTGCGCTTGAGTGATGAGTGCTTCGCCAAAAAGAAAAAAAAAGGTGGAAAAAATATTTCTGCTCTACCGCACCTTGAGAAAAATGCTTCTCCTGTGCATCGATCATCTGCTCAATTTATGCTCCGTAAACTAAGAGTATATACAGCTACGATATTTGTGAAAGTAATTAAATCAAACTCCAAGGCAGCGCTAAGAAAATCTGTAAGCATCGTCATTGTCTGGATTTCAACTTTGGTTGAGCAAGAAAAGTATAAGAGAATTTCATTTTCTGCTACTTGGTCTAATTTTCGCTCATTGAAAGCCATCAAAGCGCAACTTGATTCAAAATCTGCAATCTGGCCTGGCCTATTTTTCGTCTATCGATTTCGTTAAAACACGAAATTTACAAAATAAATAACCATACATAAACACACGACTGTGTTTATCTAATACTAAGAATGACCGTCGTTTGTTTATGTATTTATAAATTTATATTTTTATTTATTTATACATTTATATGTTTCGTGTCACGCTCTTAACGAAATAGACAGGCGAAAATTAGCTCTGGCCTTCCTGGCTCGGTCAGTGTATTCATTTGCTTGAAGACTGTGGTGATCCTGCCAAGCTTCATAGAAAACGGAAAGGTAGAAAATAGTCCAGGTTGCAGTTGATGGCACTCGAGCAGCATATCTGATTCCGGTCTTCCTTTGACAAAGTTGAAGTCTACTCGATGCATATGCATACAGCTTCTCTAAATAATCTCTTGCGTCGTGATGTGCACTCTCTTCTGAGATTTTTTTCATTTAGACTTCAGCTGCCCTTAGTTTACATTGATCGTCTTATTTTGACGGCATAATTGTCGAGGCAAATGGTAAGATATTCTTGAGCGATCAGCACGAGCATAAAAACCACGATAATTTCTTGGCAGCAAATTTTTTCTCCATATTGGGTTCTTCTTTCAGAGTCCGAGTTATAAGCCACCCTCGAGTATCTTGGATACATGAGCTCCGTATTTATTAGAAGCAATATCGACTTTGGGGGGGGGGGGGAATTCCTAATCATAAGTTACAATGAATGCAGTTCTTGCTCTTCCAGCTTCTCTTGCCTTTCCCGTCGAGTCTGATATTCATTAGGTATTTATCTCTATATCGAAATATTTTCTTTTGGCTTACGATGTACCGGTACACACTTAGTAGAAAATCAGCGAAGCGTAGAGGAAACAATTTTATCCGTTGCAGTAGACGTAGCAATTATTTATTCCAACTTCTTGGGCGCGAAGATTTTGTTATGCTTGAAATGTCTCACTGTGTATTCTGGATACGCAGCGGAAATGAAATTCAGTGATGTTTCAGCGTTTATTAATATAGTTATTATTTTTTGCATGTCATCTAAGGGAGAGGAAGGAGTGTGCTGAAAACGGATTGAAGTGTACTGCTCAGTAGAAAGATCGCATCTCTTACGCTTATCTGAGTTGGCCGTCGTAGCATTTTCTTCTATGCGTATTTTAGTAAGGAAAAGTACAATTAATGAAGAAGTGTAATAACAAATTTCTTGTGATGAAGAAGGAGCAAGTCAAAGACGAGAACATTCCGCACCGGCCTATATTAAACTAATATTTATAGCCTTTCTATTATTGCGTGAATTTTTGCACGCACGGGTCCACGAGTTGCATGTATATTGTTTTGATTATGCATAATTTTTTCACTATTTACTTCTAATTTGAGGTTCAATTTTCAGGAGATATCGGAAACTTCACAGCGGTGATACTAATGGCGGATGAACACTAACGCAAAAGTTGCAGATCCTCACAATCCATATCGGCTTACGTTGCCGCCAACTAGGCTTCGGCTTTCATATTGCTATGCCACTGAAAAAAAAACATCGAAAATATGAGTCGTTACTTGAAGTTTGTACGCTGTGGCAACATTGACGCTTAGTCTTAGCGTGATGTTCAACGCCGTAAGTAGTTGTCACGGCAGCGTGACCGCCGAAGCGACAGGCAAAGTGACGGCAGGTTGAACGTTAGTGTGTGCCGCCATTACATGGTATGTCTCCGGTGAAGTTTCCGATATCTCCTGAAAATTGCCAATAAAGTGAAGCTCTGAAATAAAGTCTGCGGTTGTTCAAAAGGGACCAACGGAATGTTCGTACATGTTTAAAAGGGACCAACGGAATGTTCGAACATGTTTAAAAGGGACCAACGGAATGTTCGAACATGTTTAAAAGGGACCAACGGAATGTTTATACATGTTTAAAAGGGACAAACGGAATGTTTGAACAATGTATGTACAGGAAACAGAAGCTCATAGTGAGCATCTCGTTTAAGATTAAGAAAAATCACTACTCACCAATGTCGACCACCTTAGGTTGGACGGGGACCGCAGCATCTAAGGTGACGTACACGGTCATCGTCCTGTAATGTTCCCTCGTTGCGCAGTCAATAACGTAAGCGTCCAAGTCAGTCAGATCCGTGATGACGGTGTCTTCCGATTTGGTGGGAGAGTCAGATAAGACGATCGTGTAGCTGGAGATAACGTTACACATGTCGTCATGGCTGCCGTAAAGTTCTAGTCCATTTACGTCGTTAGTTGTGATTCCAACGTCAAACTTAAATCCCAGGGTGCCTGAAAATATGCGTTGAAAAAATGGTTAGTATTTTGTGCCATTGGATAAATTTGGTACCAATAGCAAAAATTGTTTAGATTCATTGTCGATATTTGTACCAGAAATGATTTTCGAAAAATTAGAATTCCTGGGCTCAGTAATACATGTATTAAATGCATACCCTAGACTAGCATTTGTGGCATGCTTGGTATTCTTATAATTGTGCCAAATTTAAGTGACATATATAAGCATACACTATATCATTATCAATGTATCTTCCGAATGACTTAAACGGAGCAGCTGAACGTAAATCAAGCTTTGTTATTTCTATTCACATCACACAGACTATGAAAATATATGAAGTTTCAGTACCTAGATCTACGAGAATTTCATAAATCAGTGGTCCTAACCTCTTATGCTTAGCAACTCACGAAAATTGATATGTTCTCGCATTCCTACAATACTAAAAACTTATTTGATGATAAAGAATAAAATTTACGCTAAATTTGTACAATAACTTTAGGTTCATTTTTTAATGAACTGCGCAATCCAAGGCTTGTACGCAAGTGCTATCCAGTCCATCAACATCCCTAGTTGGCGACCACATGCATTACGGTGATTAGAACTGCCGGCGTTTGAACAGCTTACAAGCTATGCTCTATTGCGGCATTAATTGGGAAGTAGGAAGCAAATTATGTACTCAGAGCTTGGCCATTGCTGCTTGCCTGAGCATACAAACTGCATGAAACGACTCATATTTTGAATATTCTTTCTAGCGGCATGCAGCGATGTCCAAGCCAAAGCTTTGTTCGCGGCTACCTAATTTGCTGTTTCTGTACACCCATCTTGATCTACTTCGTCCACACTGTGCAGCTTTTGTGTTATTGTGCACCCGGTTTTACTTTTTTGAAAATTTCTGTTTTATTAATACACAATCACGTTTTTTTAAAGAGTTAATTAAGAGCATCATTAGCACTTAACGTCACTTTATATCAAAGAGACAGCTAAACCTCAATCACAGCGACCAGCAAAAAATTACTACCGTTCAAAGTATCTAAACAATCTTTCAAGATTGTGAAAAATAGATTCAGAAGAACTAGCTGCGAGTTTTAAATAATTAGCTGTAATACCACATAGACACACGACACGAGTAGTTACAGGGTATGTTTAACGTGTGGTGCCATACACACAGAAAAATGGTTGTCTGCCATTAAGCAAAAATAGTTAACTGTAAACTACCTACCTTGTTTGAATTTGCTTCAATGTATATTGTCGTTTGTGATGAACAACAGATGAAAAGGAGCGTTGTGATGAACAACAATGTCGTTTACGATTAATTATTATTGCTTAGTAGCTAAAATATTCCGTCGTTAGCGATATGAAACCAGGTGTTTTTTTATCGTAAAGAATATACTTTTCTGCGTGTACATACATACATTTTATTCCTCCGCATTAACTGTGGGAATGTTTGCAGCTTCTGATACAAACATTTATAGAAATATAGTATGGGCAAACAATAAATAATCTCTCAAATAGCGGCCGCTCAAGTGGCATGGGTCACTGTGTCTGAAATCATTCTTAGTGCGGGCGGGTCGTAACCTGAAGTTAGGGAATCACTCCACTGAAGGGTCACTGCTCACCTTCAAGAAGAGGTGCGAGCACCACTCGCCCCCCCCCCTTCCCATTGGGGACCCTATATATATATACAAAGACAATTTTATATACTGAAATTTATAGCACCTGCAGGGCCGTTGAGATAGTAGGTTACTTCCTGGGCTACCATAGAGTCGATGAGCGCCACGAGTCTGAATTCAATGGGAATGCATTCATCTTCTTCAGCGTAGACGGTGCTGCCGTAAACGACGTATCCGTCGTGACTTGGCTCTACTTTCCCTACATACATCAAGATGTAAATGAAGTCTGGTGAGCAGTGCAGTTCCGTAAATCGCACCCTGTAGTCGATGTCAAACTCGTTGTCGAACCTTTCCAGATGAAAATCCTTGACCAGGGCTGCGAGCAAGATCGAGCATTGGTTATAAGATACAGACCGAAACCGGTTCATAGCTTGTGAGAACTGGGTGATCCAGAGATTGCGTCAACAGCAGGGTAAGTATTATTGTAGTAGCAGTGGCCCACAACAAAAGCATACCTTGTACTGATAGCTAGTCCCGTATATAATTATCGCCCGAGACTACTATTTCCTACGGTAGTTACCTTTTGGATTATTATCACTGCTTAAAAACTCATATATCTATCTATCATATCGTGTCTGTCTCTCGTATCTGTCTTTCTCTCTCTCTGTATCTATCTCTATGCCTGTCCATCTGGCCATTCTTCTATTCTGAGTTTGTTCAGCCATCTCTATACAAGTCCTTCATTCTTTTCGCTCGTCCATCTTTCCTTTCCATCGTTGTTTAGTATATCCCTACTGTACTTTTGTCCGTCCTGCCGTCCGTTCATCTAACCATGCGTCCTTTTCGCTTCCATCTTTGACTGTACTCCCCATAAGATACATAACTTCAAATTAAAACGACGAGTTACTTGCTGATAAAAAAGTCTTACCGATGTCCAAAACATGAGGTTCCAGCGAAATCCCAATCGCAGGGTCAACGTTCTCAATGACCGTCAACGTCCTGTAAAGTTCTTTCGTGGGGCAGTCGATTTTGATGCTCGTGTCGCTACTCTCATATTGAAGAGTTGTGTTTTTTTCGGAGTCTAGTGGAGAATTCGATAACACGACAGTGTAGCCAGTGATCACGACTGCATTGCAGGGATCATCTCCAGGGGTGATTTGCAGCTCCATACCAGAGGTGTCAAGCGACGTGATCTCCACAACACCTCCTGATGCCATGCTAGCTGTAAGAAATAGTCATGCTGTAATAGAGATGCGCATAAACACGAAACTACATACTGCTAGGAAACGAATTTGACACGTAATTCCATGTCCATGTTTGGGGAAACAATTAAGTGTATTTCATGCACTGTTAGTGCAATTAATAGCGATTTTTATATGCAAACACATTATCGGTAGTTAAAAAGAACTTCAGCGACATGCTGATGTTAAACAAACCTTTTATATGGGAGGCATAGCGTAACGAAAACTGCATTCTATAGTGTGGTGTAGGCTTGGCGCTGATGTCAAACTACTTGAAACCCACAAGAGAAAATTAACCGTTACTCGAGGCCTGGGCGGCACGACGAATACTACTGTCAAGTTGGTCACAGAAACCATTCGTAACCTTGGACAATGATGTGCTTGCATCACTGTTGGTGAACGCTATCTATTCGAAACTAAAAAGCTACATTGTGATGTTAAAGTTTAATTAAAATTTGTTGCGTCCAAAGAGTTAAAAGTAGTGTTTATTTTTTATTGCTCTAACTGCACTACCAGAGTCACCCCGAATAGGAAATAATACTCATATGCTTCTTTGGTGTCAGAAGAGATTGCTTCTAGAGATTAAATGTCGAATACACAACAGAGCTAGATAGTGACATAGACATTATTTGTTAATTTATGGAATGGTTGCGTATCAATATCGGTATGTACGCAATGGTATGAGCGACATACATAACAAATTCTACTACGTGCCTATAATAGGCTTACTTGGTGACCAACGAAACAGTTTCGGAACCCTCGGTCACACTATTGCAGAAAGGTGTCCACCGTGTTGTTTAACTTTCGTTGATCAGTGCGAATTTCGCTCTTCTTCTCGCAGCTTCCTGCATTTTTAAATGTTTCGAACTTGCTGGATGTTTTTGTACAATTCGGCGCTTTGCTAGAGAGCGCACTGAAAGGTTTCTCATTCGTAGTGAGTCTTATTGTCCTGAAGATAGATGAAACTGAGTATTAATTGTTAAAAGGGGCGTCAGGAACGCACTTGCCAACAGCAATACGAGCAACGACGATGCGATGCTGTATTGCGATATCGACAAGCGAAATTTGCGCGCACTTGTGGTGCTGTGGACGGAATTTTCGATAGGCCGGTAAGTGCTGAAGCGACTCTTTTCAGCAGGAACCAAAGAGTGTAACGATAAGACTCAATGGGACTAAAGTAAAACATAGCCGTGACTGTATTTCGGTGAATGACGTCACACCGGCGAGTCGAAGTATTTGAGGGTTGGACCTCGTGCCTTCACAGGCTCGGCTTTTAATCCTAACCAAAAATATAAGAAGCGTTATATTCTTAACGCAAGAGAAACCTTAGGAAGGGTTATCGCTCAAACTTTCTGTACTTGACAGCAACCATTTACCGAGCTTTGTGTATGGATACAGCTGAAGTACCTGGCCAGTTCAGAGCAGGAGCTTGAATGAATTAAGTGGAAAAAATACGGTGCTATGTTTAATTATACTTAGTGAAGAGAACTGTGAACTGAATATGAAAAATAAATAAGTCTTCACTTGAAACAAGAAGGTAAATCAGGGCGTCATACCAGCCGAGATCTTGCCTCGGTGCTGTGAAACTTTCCATCAGCCTCCACTGCAATTTTCTGTTGATAATTCTGTTTATTGCTCGACTAGCACAAGTTCTCTTCATTGATTTATGTGCTTTGGGGATGAAATTGGGAACTGAAGACGATTTTTCTGGCGAAATTAATAAAAATACTCCTAGGCTGATCGGCCGTAATGTTTGTCGATGTAGGCGTCATTGATGACGTCACTTTTCGGTGCAGTTTCTCGTGAATCCTGTCCTTACGCTCTTTGCTTCTTGCCATTTGGCACTACATAAAAACCCACAACCTGTTGTCACACCTCTTTCCAAACACTGTACTACAGTATACCGTATACGTATTCTCGACTCTGAGTTAGACGTTTCTTAAAAAACAACCCTAAATACGATTCAGCATTGGTGCTCCCCACAGGAGCCAACATCACGCTTCTCAGGCTATGAGCACCTCCAGTTACGACCTCTTGTTTGAGGCATCAGTTTTGAAAAAATCGTACTTGTATCACGCCTTTCTTCTATGAGACATATAGCACTTAAAAAATCTTACCAATGTCGATGAGCACCGGATAAATGGAGTTCGGAAGCGAACCAGTTTCTATCAACAGAGTCAACTTCCTGTAAAGGCCTCTCTTCGTACAGTCGATTGTGATGTTGGTGACACTGGACTCATACTGAAGTGTGGTATTTTCAGTCGCTGTAGGAGAATCAGACAGCACAACAGTGTAGCCAGTGACTACACTGCACGGATCATCAAAGCCGATCTCCAACTCCACACCGGTTAGATCATTTGAAGTGATGTTCACATCGGCCTCCGCCCACACAAATCCTGGCAAAAAAAGTACAGTCAGAAAGTGATACTACTATTGTAAAGGTTGAAACTTCGCTATTAGCAATAAATTTTGGCTTCTTCTCGAGCAAGAAATATTGCAGAATCAGAAACAGTACAGGAAGTACAGTGCCACGGTATCCACTTACGATGCTCCTTGGATACGACGCCAATATATTAATGTTCCACCAACGAGGGTTGTATCATAAATACGAACCTCGCCGGTGGACTAACTTGTCTTTGCTGAGGAAGAATACGTCGTTTGTCATAGATTAGGCTATAATTTGAACATTCATATGGTACTGCATTACTATAATTGTAAATGACTGACATCGGTGATTATGTATGCTCGTATTGTATTTACAGTATTCAGGTGTATCAAGAGTTACGATGAAGATCGTGTTACGACGCATAGTAAGAATGGATCTTCACCGTAAGTTAAGCAATAAAAATAAGCAGTAACTTACGGTATACTACGAGTAGTAATGAACATACTGTGTTTGGAAAGTATGGCGATATTACTCTACGGGTATGACCGGGGTATCACTTAAGCTACAGGACTTTTTCTGTTTGTGGTGGGTGACGCTTCGTTCAAGAACTTCGTTGAAGAAACACGTCAGTGATGATCCAGTTCGTTCAAAATACGGCAGAACAAAAGCCATTTTTGAAAGGCATGTAGTTACGTCATAGATATCTTTACCCCTCGTTCTTTTTACCATCTGAGTATCGTTTCCGCAGTTTCACTGTTCACAGAAGAAATTTTTTCATGTAGTGGATCTGCCAGTCCATGGTATCCTTCAACAAGCATCATCAGATGTGGTAGATGCTCGACAAGTCAGCAGTGCTGTACAAGAATCTAAAACAAATGCTAGCCATTATGCCCACAACGAGAAAGTGTTCTCGGACTTGTAAAAATACTGGTCATACGTGATTTTTATATACATAGATATTGGTCGCTCGCTGTATATATTGAAATTTTACTGATAGCACCGTACTCTCAGGGTACTTTTTATTCGAAATTAACAGAGGTCTTCTGATCTACGCACAAAGATGCACTTACTGCATCATGAAGTGGGAAACTTGGAGCATGATACAACATAGTGTAATTTTGAATTGAGAATGAAGGAAGCAACGTCTCATTGGCATAAACTTAAGAAAGTTTTTAAATGGACTTCAAGCTCGGATAGCATTTTGCCAGGTGGAGCAGCGACAGAAAATTTCACCACCATATATTCTGGAGTATTTGAAAGCCCATTTTCAGTGCAAAGACCGTGTCAGAATATCAGAAACATTTAGCCGATGTCTACTAGAATAGAGAGTGGCACCGGATAAAATGGCGAATGATCGCCTAAAGGCTTCTGATTGGGAATGCGTTGCCCTTGTAATAACTTTCATGAAAGGAGAAAACTATTATAAGGTTTGGTGTTTCGTGACGATAGATTTGGCTTATCTTTGAGTTGTGACGATCTTCTTAGATGAAATTTCAACTCTGAGTTCGTATACTCGTTAAAGCTATCAAGAACGAAAAAAAACGAAAACACGAACTTACCGCCAATGTCTACTATCTCAGGGTCGAGTTCCAATTGAAGAGAATCAGTAGCAATGGAAAAAGAAAGGCTCCTGTAACGCTCCCGAGTTGCACAGTCAAGAACTGCCTCTGTGTCGACTGTGCTGTACTGAAGAGTTGTGTCTTCAGGCTTGGTTGGGGAGTCAGAAAGGAGGACGGTGTAGCCGGAGGCGATGTGGCAAGGATCGGACAAAGTGAAGGACAATGCCAGACCTCCAGAGCTCGCCGTGACTTCGAGCGTGACAGCAGGGATTATTTCATCTGAAAACAGTGTACATTAAGTCTGAGATAAATCTTTGGAACATAAGCGTAGCGTAGCTGTTGTATGTGGATAGAGGTGCATTATACATACATTTTCACTCAGAAAATCTCCCAAAACTCGACGGCAAAACTCTGTTAGGATTCGTGTTGAGGACACGCGCGAAGGCTGGTTTACCCATCGAAACAGGAGAAGACGTGTTGGTTTTGGAGCGACACTATTCTTCATGTAGCACCAACGACAAGCTCCGTTAACAGTTTGTCTAGGTTTATCTCTTACTTACCTTCCACAACCGAAGACACTGGCTGTTCGACAGTGTACACAACCGCCCCTTGACAGTTGACTGTAGGGCCCAGGTAGAAGGCGTTGCTGCCGTAACATGTTCCTGACTCCAAAAAGAATAAACTGAAGCCTGGAAAAATGACGAGAGAATAACTGAATTGTTTTCTGAGGAAATCCACTTATTATCACTCACGCGTAAGTCTCAAGTATGATATTGCCGAAATTCTAAATCCTGAAACATATTTCCTACCCTTCCGTTTACGTAACCTCGGTAGTCGCTGAAAATCAAAGCTGCTTTTGTGGTAGCAAGAGTTCATTTCACAGTTGCAAATACATACATATATCTTCAATTTTTACTGAGAGAAACGTACACTTTCAAGCATTGCTTACACACTTTAAGCTGTACTCACGGCCACAACATCTTATGTTTGAAGATTTTAAAATGTTTTGGGGTTTCAATTCTCGTGGGCAGCGAGCTTATGTCGCCGTAAAAATAAAAAAATTACGGTAAGTAATTTAAACATAATAACCAAATATGGATGAATGGAGACCTGTTTGCCAAGTCGCATGGCATGTAGTTAATTAAGAAGCACAACATAATGTCAAAAAGCAAGCCGATGAGGGTGGAAAACCAAAATCTCCACAAATCAGGTGCTAATTGCGTTAGATATTCATTTCCTCGAAAGAAGTACAGTATTATTATGCTAATTTAGAGTAACAAGATGGATCAAACACTGGTAATAGAGGTAAGGCTAAAATCAATTTGACCACACACCTCAAATAGAAAAACTCATATTCCCAATGGCTCGTGTTGCAGGAATGCACATAATATGTTAACTGACTCTAGAGGAGTGCACGGCTGTGATTGACTACAGAAGGTCAAGAGCTATGATGCCAGTGACAGAAGGCTCTTATGCGACGACCTGCGCCAAAGCCTCCTAAAGTACAGTCCTGGGTCTGTGTCTCGAAAATGGTGCGGTCACGTACAGTCCCTCGACAAAGTATTAGACACAGCCTGATATTTTTGGTATCTATCTGCTTTACATATTCCGAGCATATCTGAATTTTAACTACTTAAAGGTTAGAAACTATGACAGTTTAGATTTTCCATCCAAACGAGTTAAAAAATGCAGAATATGTAGTTGCCAAAAAGATCAGACTGCTTTGAAATAATAATTTGTACTGGGATTGTACTGATTGGACCAACTTAGTGACGTAGAGATCCAAGCCTGTACTTTAGGACGCTTTGACTGCGACTTTCAACAAGCCCCATGGCTGGTTAGAGTCATGTACCCCCGCAATAGCACCCGGACACCGAATGCTGGCTCAGCAAGTCAAGGGCAAGAACTCACCGGCTGGCAACAGTCTCAAACCGACGTTTTCTGCGTGTGATCGCAATACCCACGCATTAAGGCAATACCAAATGAAAAATTTTCGGTGGAACAAGCGCAGCGTATGGTGTGCACCTGGTCGCCTTTTTGAGCGGGGCATACGTGAGGCTCGGGTGCTGCACCGTCGATATGAGCGTTTTTGGGGGTGGCACGGGCGACCTCGTTCCGAACATAAATCACCCATACAGGGCGCGCTTGCCCGACCGTGTTCCACGGATGTTCCACATCTTGGCCAAAATAGCAGTATACTGCTACTTCTGCGGAAGCGCGGAATATCCGTGGAACACGGTTGGGCAAGCGCGCCCAGTATGGGTGATTTAAGTTCGGAACGAGGTCGCCCGTGCCACCCCCCAAAAACGCGCATAGCGACCGTGCAGCACCCGAGCCTCACGGATGCCGCGCTCAAAAAGGCGACATGTGGCGGAAATGTGTGGACCAAACGGCACGGTAGTTCCACCGAAAATTTTTAAATGGGTAGTCGAACGAAGTTGACTTTCTCCGAACCTTCTTCAAAAATAACGGGTACCCGCACCACCTCCTGGACCACTACTGCAAATTGTTCCTAGGCAAACTGTTCGATCCCGGCATTAGCAGAACCTCGGTCCGCAAATTAGACTTCTTTCACTCGCTTCCGCACTACAACGAAGCCTCTGTTAGTGCAGTAAACACTTTGAAGGGTTTCCTCTCTGAAGCCTATCAACTTCAAATTTTCATATAAAAACACACTTACCATAGGGTCCTACTTCAAATTTAACGACAACCCCCCCCCCCCATACCACTTTTGTCCAGTGATATCTACCTTTACCAATGCCAGGCCTGCAGCGCCTCATATAGCGGCAGCACTGGACAACACTTCAAAGCCTGTATTGACCAACATTTAGGTGTATCCAGCTGTACCGGTTTACCATTTGCGAAACCCTCACATTAGCGCCCCCCCCCGCCTACATGCTGAGCAAAACAACTATCCCATCAGCAAAAATGACTTCTCCATCATAGACTTTTCAAACCCAATCGAGCTCACAACATTAGAGCCACTCCACATCCATAGAACGAAACCCAGCCTCAACATTATGACCTCGGCTGTACCGCTTCACATAGCCCACAGTTAACCCCATATGCGCCGACTATATAGGCACCGACGTCCGGCCCCTCCAGGTAGCTTCGTTCATTCACACTTTAGACTCCCCTCTGATAGGACCTACACTCTCATTCCTCCCCCTCCATAATTGTAATAAAAAATACATGTATGTTCTTTTATTCATTGAAATTCGTCTAGGTCTAAGATTTTCTTTTACAAATATGTATGTTGGTTACATGGAAACAATATTGAGCGAGGCAGAAGAGATCTTGGGGCTCAAGCCCCCTTGCATGGGCAGCCTAGTGAGCTTTGAACCACTCTCGTTGTCGTGTTTATGAAGGTCTTTACACACGTAGTCCATGCTCCTGAGCGCCGGGTTCGGTTGACAGTAAAATGAAGGAATATCCTCAGCCCCGCACCCGAATACGTTGCTGGGTCCAATTAAGCAGCACAAATGCGCCAAGCGCTCCGAGTTCGACAACTTGGCTCCCGCTTTAATGATTTATATGAAACTTTATTGGCGACACTTTCTGCGCAAACTGACCCAATGGCTGACATTTTGTAACTTTTTGGGATGGAGTGACGCCTGACGAAAGACGTACCTCCCTAGAGCGTCCCAATTCATTGCTGTGTCTGTTTAAACAACGGAGATGAATGCAGCTGCCTTAATTCTAATTGACTTCATGTATGTGGTCAACCGAAATTTACTAGTGACACTGCTAAGTAAATTGACTTGACCGCTAATATTTGGGCAAATTTTTGGTGCAGATAGAAGTGAAAAAAAAACTGATGTTTTGAAGTTACTTGGTATGCTTGGACAAAAGACTCGTGGATAATTTTTCCTTAAAGCATCTAAAAAGTCACGGATATCTTGGAAAAAATGCAGAAAATTAATTGCAAGTTTGCAGGGATGAGTATTTTTGGTACACCACATTTGCTGTTGCAGCAACTCACCGTTGTCCGCAGCAGCATTCGAACAAGATACAACATCGTACGCTACGTCATCCAGAGCTGTTGCAGTGGAGCGGTAGCAGTCACGTGCGTCCTCAGGGATTGTCTGTCGCTGGTACTGGTGGCCAGACTTGGTAGCAATGGACTGCATCTCAAGTACTACGGTGCGGGATGAGCAGGTGTCCATTCCAGTGAGGGATGCTGGAACCCGAACCTGCAATAACCAGACTAGTGAGTAGAGAGTGAGGGGGGAAGACTAATGTCAGACCAGCAATGAAATGTTACGTCATTAACATGGCGGCTGCGAGAGCTCTGACGTCAAATCGACAGACACTATTTAATTGCCTATAAGCCGTTATGAGAAAATAGTTGTTAAAAGTTATTGAAACACGTAAATACATGAATAAATTATGAATTAATAGTAGGTAGTTTGAAGCAATTTAAACCATTTTCCATTAATGTTGTTTCCTTCGCAAATGCTTAGTTTTTGAGAAGTTTAACCTTGAAGTTCCTAAAATGCTTCATTCTACATGAATATGTAAGCATTTTGCTATGTATCGAGTTGTGACCATCAGTAGAAAAATACCCAAAATACTAACGATAAATTCAAAATGACCCTGAATCAGGGAGTTCTTTCGGAGCATCATCAAAATTTTGTCCTAGTAACGTTCCAACTAATTCTTATAAATTTCATGAAGATCCGTCGGTAACTTTTGGAGTTACTGTATGTTACAGGAAGATAAGGAAGAGACAGAGAAACTGACAGCCCGACAGACGGATCGTCACTAAAATCTGAACGTTTGTTCCTCGTGACATACCTAACAATCCCTCTGAATGTCATGAAGATCCGTCAATGCTTTTCGTGTTATGTTAAAAAAAGAAAGTAGAACATTGCCAAAAATTCATTATCTTGTGGGACTGATTTATCTAACAGTTTTCGTAAATTTCAGGAAGATGTGTTCATAGGTATCCGAGTTATGTTTCTGATAGACACACTGACAGAATGACACACAAACAGGCAAAGGTAAAGAGGACAGATAATTATTGAACAACTAGTATGCAGAGCTCTCAAAAATCAAAGCGAAAGGTTCATGACGATATTTCTGCAATACCGCAATTTCGTTACAACTGCCAGTTTGAAGCAATAGAAATGACAAGCTAGACCCACGGATATTCCCCGGTTGAGTAATATATTAACTTCTACATAGTACCAAGCCCAAGCTATGCTATTACAATTTGCCTTACAATCGCCTACTGTAACTCTAACATAACGCAATCCGTATAAGCTAAAGCCTGTCACTTCATCCTGAAGAACTTTGTCTAATTCAACAAAATCCGTCTACCCTAATGCCGGCAACAGACGTGCAGCTAAAACTGACAGTTCCTCCTGTGCAGTCATAGCTGTCAGTTTTAACTGGCAACTGATAAGTCCACACACGTACAGTTCTCTTCTTCAGTTTAAATAATAAAGTAATGGATCCTGGGGCGGTGGACAATATTAGCGGATCTTGGTGCTCTATTCGCTATAGCTGTGAGTCATCCAAGAAGAAAGTGGCGTAAACAGTAGTGCGAAAATTGCCTATAAAAGCGTGATGAATACTCAGAAGTAAAATTATTAACAGAGCTAGAAGAACAACCATTAGACTCTCTGAATTACCTATTTACGTATGAATAAAAATGTTTTTCCTAATTTGTTCGTGTTAGTATCTCCAATGCTTAACGAACAAGATACCATGATGAGAAAAGTAATAACTCCCGAGGAAAGATTAATTGCAACCTTGGTATTTCTCGCCCTGCCAAGCTGTGAGAGTTTCACGGGTTGGCCTAGCATTTCGATTTCTTCCTATCATATTTCCATAGAGCGTGAAAAGGCCACGCCTAGCCATGACTACTGCGCACGGATTGCTTCAGCACTTGAGTTTCTTGCTATATTCTTCCCATAAAGCGTGACGTGAAAAATGCAAATATATATATAAATTAATAAAAACATGACGTGAATCATTATATAGTATTGATTAAATGCATAGATGAAAATAAGAGATAGCAGTTTTCATGATAAAATTATATTGCATAGATACATATTGCTGCATCCCAAAGCGAAATGTGGACTGAGCAGTCCAACGACACACACACACACACATACACTCAGTACCGTTTCGCTTTTCTCAATTAAAACTTTTAAAAATTTTATTTGTCTCATGCAGTTAAACTGTACAGGATGGTTGAACTGAGACTGATGTCCATACACACGCCAGTTAAACTGACAGTTAAGACTGCACAGGCCGAACTGTCAGTTTTACCTGCACGTGTGTGGCCGGTTTAACCCATATCGTCTAAGCTAACGCCAACCGTGAATGCCAAAATTCGATATCTATCATGGAACATGTCGTACAGCCTAACGCTCTTCATGTAAACTATCGAGCGTTATTTAGCCTGGTTTACCTGATTTAACCTGATGCACCTCACCTAACCTAACACGTCTCATAAACCTATGTTTCTCTTCTAATCTGACAGACCTTATCGAACTAAAAGCTTCTCATCCATTCTAACGTACTTCTTCCCATCTAAAGCTTCTCATTTACATTACCGCCCATCATTTAAGCTAACTCTTCTGCTGTAAATTAATCTACCTGTGTTGCACCTCTTCTTACGTAACGCTCTTCATCTGACCTAGCGCTCGTTGTTTAACGCTGCTCTAACAAAGCTAACGCTCATCATATAACTTTTCGTACCCTATTTCACGTAGGTAACGCTCCTAATTCTACTTTAGGCTCCGCATCTAACCTAACGCACCTCATCCATTCAAACGATTCTTATCAAACTTACTACTTCTCAGCAACTTCACGTTCCTCATCCAACCTAACGTTCGTCATCTGACCTAACTCTTTTCATTCAATCTAACGCTCCTCACCAAACCTAACGCACATCATTCAAGCTAATTCTCCTAATCCAACTTAGCGCTCGCCATTTAATCAAATACTCATTTAAAGGTCTGATTACGCCTTAGTCTTTTGAAGTGTTCACTCGTCCCCTTGTCCGACTGTATAGTAGCTTCGTTGTCAACACAATTTCGTGTACGCCACAAGTAGTTATTTAAATGCTGGCCGTCAAATCGGTTTGCTTGGCATGTGTCAATAGGCAATTTATGAATTATTCAGGCACATTCAATTTGTACATCTGTTATACATATTTGCTTTTTCACAAGTATAACACTGTATAGCACAGCATGAAATATACGGATACGCACAGCTAGCTACATCGTTCTTCACATGACAGAATGTTCGCAGCGACCGTCTAAAGGTGAGGCCAGGTAATGAAGGCAAAAGCTCGGATGCATTTTGCCATAGTAAATTCGCTCGCCGGTCAACCTCGTACTCAGAGCCACCGGCAGCAGTTCATGAGATCTTGCGGCAAAGCCCTTCCCTTACTATTGTCACTCCAATGGCAGAATCGTAGGCTCAAATCATGTATTTGCTGGCTTGGTAAACATACAGAAAATCTTGTCTGAGAAATATACGACTTCCGGTCCTTGTAGAGTGAAACGGAGCCGTGAATGAGTCCCGGAAGTGATGTATATAAGAAGAACTGACTCAAGAAGCAAGACAGCATTAACTGTATAGGCATCGTACCTAAGTGTGTGCACACCGGAGCATTACATTTAGCTTTTTTAAAGTAGCAATGTCTTACTACTTTCAACTTGCATTTAATTTTATAAGTTTGTGCATAAGATACAAATAAAGAAGAACTTGATGACATTCGTTCAGCACACTGCACTACAGCCAGACAACATATTACTCGGCACTGCAGGTTCAGCTCGAAACCAGTACTTGACGAACTCATTTAGAACTCGCGCACGCATCTTCAAAACGTAACATCCGTGTATCACAGTTACAGTATATATACAATGTACATCCGTGCACTCCAGAGATATGTATGTCCGCGCACCCCAGTTATATGTACGTCCGTGCACCACAGCTATATGTACGTCCGTACACCCCAGTTATATGTACGTCCGTGCACCACAGCTATATGTACGTCCGTGCACCACAGCTATATGTATGTCCGTGCACCCCAGTTATATGTACGTCNNNTGTATGTCCGTGCACCCCAGTTATATGTACGTCCGTGAACCACAGCTATATGTACGTCCGTGCACCACAGCTATATGTACGTCCGTGCACCACAGCTATATGTACGTCCGTGCACCACAGCTATATGTACGTCCGTGCACCCCAGCTATATGTACGTCCGTGCACTCCAGAGATATGTGCCTATGTCCGTGTACCCCAGTTATATGCACGTCCGTGCACCACAGTTGTATGTACGTCCGTGCACCACAGTTATATGTACGTCCGTGCACCACAGTTTTATGTACATACGTCCGTGCACCACAGTTATATAGACGTCCGTGCACCACAGTTATATGTACGTCCGTGCACCACAGTTATATGGACGTCCGTGCACCACAGTTATATGTACGTCCGTGCACCACAGCTATATGTACGTCCGTGCACCACAGTTATATGTACGTCCGTACACCACAGTTATATGTACGTCCGTGCACCACAGTTATATGGACGTCCGTGCACCACAGTNGAATCAGGGAGTTCTTTCGGAGCATCATCAAAATTTTGTCCTAGTAACGTTCCAACTAATTCTTATAAATTTCATGAAGATCCGTCGGTAACTTTTGGAGTTACTGTATGTTACAGGAAGATAAGGAAGAGACAGAGAAACTGACAGCCCGACAGACGGATCGTCATTAAAATCTGAACGTTTGTTCCTCGTGACATACCTAACAATCCCTCTGAATTTCATGAAGATCCGTCAATACTTTTCGTGTTATATTAAAAAAAGAAAGTAGAAGAAAGTAGAACATTGCCAAAAATTGATCATCTTGTGGGACTGATTTATCTAACAGTCCTCGTAAATTTGAGGAAGATGTGTTCATAGGTATCCGAGTTATGTTTCTGATAGACAGACTGACAGAATGACACACAAACAGACAAAGGTAAAGAGGACAGATAATTATTGAACAACTAGTATGCAGAGCTCTCAAAAATCAGAGCGAAAAGTTCATGACGATATTTTTGCAATACCACAATTTTGTTACAACTGCCAGTTTGAAGCAATAGAAGTGACAAGTTAGACCCATGGATATTCCACGGTTGACTAATGTATTACCTTCTACATTGTACCAAGCCCAAGCTATGCTATTACAATTTGCCTTAGAATTGCCTACTGTAAATCTAACATAACGCAATCCGTATAAGCTAAAGCCTGTCACTTCATCCTGAAGAACTCTGTCTAATTCAACAAAATCCGTCTACCCTAATGCCGGCAACAGACGTGCAGCTAAAACTGACAGTTCCTCCTGTGCAGTCATAGCGGTCTGTTTTAACTGGCAACTGATAAGTCCACACACGTACAGTTCTCTTCTTCAGTTTAAATAATAAAGTAATGGATCCTGAGGCGGTGGATAATTTTAGCGGATCATGGTGCTCTATTCGCTATAGCTGTGAGTCATCCAAGAAGAAAGTGGCGTAAATAGTAGTGCGAAAATTGCCTATAAAAGCGTGATGAATACTCAGAAGTAGAATTATCAACAGAGCTAGAAGAACAACCTTTAGACTCTCTGAATTATTTACGTATGAATAAAAATGTTTTTCCTAATTTGTTCGTGTTAGTATCTCCAATGCTTAACAAAGAAGATACCACGATGAGAAAAGTAATAACTCCCGAGGAAAGATTAATTGCATTCTTGATATTTCTCAAAACAGGACGATCGTGTGAGTCCCTCACGTTTTCTGCGTGAATATCGCCTCAATCTCTTGGTAAAATAATCCCAGAAACATGTGACACCGCGTACAGAGCTGTACGGAAATACATACATAGAGGTATGTAACAAATGCTTTGTATATTTACTTGTGGCCCGAGGCGTCATTACAAATAACGGCAGAAATTCAGTACTTTGGAAAAATACCCGTTGTCTACTGTGCTGGGCTTCTATTCCCTAAAAATGTAAAACACGACGTGAATTATTATTAGGTAAGTACTGATTTGTTTATTAAGTGGAATTTCCATTGCCCAACCTGAAAGGAACTGCCAAGCCGTGAAAGTTTCACGGGTTGGCTCAGCATTTCGATTTCTTCCTATCATATTTCCATAGAGCGTAAAAAGGCCACGCCAAGCCATGATCGACTACTGCGCACGGGTTGCTTCAGCACTTGAATTTCTTCCTATATTCTTCCCATAAAGCGTGACGTGAAAAATGTAAATATATATATATATATATATATATATATACAAAAACATGACGTGAATCATTATATAGTATTGATTAAATGCATAGATGAAAATAAAAGATAGCAGTTTTCTTGATAAAATGATATTGCATAGATACATATTGCTGCATCCCAAAGCGAAATGTGGACTGAGCAGTCCAACGACACACACATACACACACTCAGTACCGTTTCGCTTTTCGCAATTACAACTTTTAAAAATTCTATTGATCTCAGTTGACCTGTACAGGGTGGTTAAACTGAGACTGATGTCCATAAACACGGTAGTTAAACTGACAGTTATGACTGTACAGGCCGAACTGTCAGTTTTACATACGCGTATGTGGCCGGCTTAACACAGATCGTCTAAGCTAACGCCAATCGTGAATGTCAAAGCTCGATATCTATTATGGAGTATGTCGTACAACCTAAGGCTCTTCATGTAAGCTATCGAGCGATATGTCACCCTCGCCTAAAAATTACGGTTGGGCCTAATTTGCACGTTTGGGCCGTGTATCTCGGAAATCCGAATTTTTTCGGGTCGGACGAATTAGCACCCTGCATAACTTTGGGTAGGTTAGGTGAGGGTAGGTCTGGTTTTCCAAACTACCCCTTTTTCAATTTCGGGTGTGTCATTTTTTGGTTAGTGGTGAGAAGGTAAAACGTTATTTAGCCTGGCTAACCTGATTTAACCTGATGCACCTCACCTAACCTAACAGTTCTCACAAACCTAATGTTTCTCATCTAATCTGACAGACCTTATCGAACTAAAAGCTTCTCATCCATTCTAACGTACTTCTTCCCATCAAAAGCTTCTCATTTGTATTACCGCCCATCATTTAAGCTAACTTTTCTGCTGTAAATTAATCTACCTGTGTTACACCTCTTCTTACGCAACGCTCTTCATCTGACCTAGCGCTCGTTGTTTAACACTGCTCTAACAAAGCTAACGCTCATCATCTAGCTTTTCGTACCCTATTTAACGTAGGTAACACTCCTAATTCTACTTTAGGCTCCGCATCTAACTTAACGCACCTCATACATTCTAACGATTCTTATCTAACTTACCACTTCTTAGTACCCTCACGTTCCTCATCCAACCTAACTTTCGTCATCTGACCTAACTCTTTTCATTCAATCAAACGCTCCTCACCAAACCTAACGCACATCATTCAAGCTAACTCTCCTAATCCAACTTAGCGCTCGCCATTTAATCAAACACTCATTTAAAGGTCTGATGACGCCTTAGCCTTTTGAAGTGTTCACTCGTCCCCTAGTCCGAATGTTTTGTAGCTTCGTTGTCAACACAATTTCGTGTACGCCACAAGTAGTTATTTAAATGCTAGCCGTCAAATCGGTTTTCTTGGCATGTGTCAATAGGCAATTTATGAATTATTCATGCACGTACATTTGTACATCTGTTATACATATTAGCTTTTTTACATGTATAACACTGTATACCTCAGCATAAAAGTTAGGTATAGACGCACTGCTAGCTACATTGTTGTACACATGACAAAATGTTCGCAACGACCGTCTAAAGATAACGAAGGCAAAAGTTCGCATGCATTTTGCCATAGTAAATTCGCTCGCCGGTCAACCTCGTACTCAGAGCCACCGGCAGCAGTTCATGAGATCTTGCGGCAAAGCCCTATCCTTACTATTTTCACTCCAATGGCAGAATCGTAAGCTCAAGTACTGTACTTGATGGCTTTGAAAACATACAGAAAATCTTGTGTGAGAAATATACAACTTCCGATCCTTGTAAAGTCAAACGGAGCCGAGCCGTATGCCAGCTTAAATAAATAAATAAATAAATAAATAAATCGTGAATGAGTCCCGGAAGTCATGTGTATGAGAAGAACTGGCTCATGAAGCAAGACAGCATTAACTGTGTAGGCATCGTACCTAGCTGTGTGCACACCGGGGCATTACATAGCTTTTTTCAAGTAGCAAGGACTTGCTACTTTCAACTTGGATTTAATTTTGTAAGTTTGTGCATAAGATTTAAATAAAGAAGAACTTGATGACGTTCGATCAGCACTCTGCACTACAGCCAGACAACATATTACTCGGAACTGAAGGTCAAGCTCGCCACCGAGTACTTGACGAACTCATTTAGAACTCGCGTACGCATCTTCAAAACGTAACATCCGTGTATCACAGTTATATGTACATCAGTGCATCTCATTTACGCCGTTCATCTGGCAACATTCAATTTCGTGTACATGACTTCTAGAACTGCCACTCTTACGATTACACCATTCTAAATCATGGCACCTCACGTTAAAGTTACTCCTGAGCTGTGGGAAAAAATTGTTAAGCTCAGGTCCTGAGGAATGACTCTTTCGGCTATATCAAGAGAGGTAAACCAATCCGAGAGCGTTGTTTCTCGTGCTTTGAAGCTCTATGATGAAAAGAAACAGCTGGAATCACCGGTATCTGCCGGTCGCCCTCGAAAAACCACCGTACGAGTTGATAGGATTATGAAACGCTATGCCCAGAAAGATCCTTTCGAAACTGCAGCGGGAATTTCCAGTAAGCTGAAGGTCAATAACAACATAGAAGTGTCTCGCTATACAGTTTCTCGGCACCTCAATGCATGTGAGTTAAAGGCACGCAGTCCTGCTACTAAACCACTTATCAGAAGAATAAGAAAGCAAGACTTGAATATGCGGAAAGGCACATTGTTTGGAGAGATGAAGATTGGGAAAGAGTGCAAATCAGTGACGCAAGTAAATTTAATTTGGTTGGATCTGATGGAAGACGGTATGTTAGACGTGCAACAGGTGACAGGCAAAATCCGAAATGTGTCAAAACATCTGTAAAGCATGGAGGAGGTAGCGTAATGGTGTGGGGCATGAATGTGTATCTCAATCTTGTACAGCAATATGTTATCCCATCGCTACGATCATCACCAAACCAGCCAGTAATGTTTATGCAGGACAATGCCCCGTGCCATACTGCAAAGAAAGTGAAGGAATATTTTGCGGAAGAGAATATCGAAGTCATGAAGTGGCCTGCCCACAGCCCGGACCTTAATGCTATTGAAAATTTATGGAAAATTGTAGGTGACAATGTAAGAGAATGACAACCATCAACAGTAAAGGCTCCGTGGACTAAAACTGAAGAGGACTGGAAAAAAATAACTCCAGAGTTTTGTAAGAAACTTGTGATGTCGTGTAATCATCGCTGTGCTGAAGTTATTGAAAATAAAGGTTTTAGTACTCTATACTAATTGTTCTAAACCTAAAATTGACCATTGTTCCATGTTATTTGTTTGTAAAATAGTATGTAAAGACGATCGTTCTCTTATTTTGCACTGTTCAATTTTTGTTGTTGTTTGTTAGATTGCTCTAATGTATTAAACATAGTTATGTTTGTCCTGATACTTTGTAGAAATATGTTAAGTACATTCCTTAGGGCCCCATCAAAAGATTCATTAACCTACTCTACATGGTTAACCTTTATTTTCCAAATCGTTCTCTTACTTTCCCCGCTAATGTACATGTAAGACAGCGCGTCTCAGATATATCGCTCGTTTGTGATAACAGTATCGTAATTAAAAAATTGACATTTTTCAGGAGAGGCGAAGACAGTTTTAGTAACGTCGTGTTTTCTTAACTATCACTTAAATATTGACCTTTCTCAAGCGGCCACTTTCACAGACTCAGTTATGGCGTTATTGTCACTAATAGAACTTGTGGCGGGCATCAAATTAAAAATTTTCGGTGGAGCAAGCGCGGCGTATGGTGTGCACCTTGTTACCTTTTTGAGCGGGGCATTCGTCAGGCTCGGGTGCAGCACGGTCGCTAGGCGCGTTTTAAGGGTAGCACGGGTGACTTCATTCCGAACATAAATCGTCCATACAGGGCGAGCTTGCCCGACCGTGTTCCACGGATATTCCATTTCTTGGCCAAAATTGCAGTGTACTGCTACTTCTGCGGAAGCGCGGAATATCCGTGAAACACGGTCGGGGAAGCGCGCCCTGTATGGGTGATTTATGTTCGGAACGAAGTCGCCCGTGCCACCCTTAAAACGCGCATAGCGACCGTGCAGCACCCGAGCCTCACGGATGTTTCGCTCAAAAAGGCGACCTGTGGAGGCCATGTGTGGACCAAACGCCACGGGAGTTCCACCGAAAATTTTCACTTGGGTACGTACGTAAATTGTGATATGGCAATAACTCAAATGACCCCATGTATGAGTTATGAAATTGTTATCGCAAACAAGCGATATGTTCATCCTTGGGCCACAATTATACGTACAATTAAATGTTAAGTAAGTAGGCTCCAGTTATAGGCAGTGCCAGTTAATTGGAAGTCCATGGATACCAGTAATATATACGCGAGTGGACAGCAATTTTATGTACGTCAGTGGGTTCCAGCTGTAAATATTATGTTAGTGAACCTCATTTTCACGTTCGCCCGTTAGTCGCAATTTTATATACGACAGCGAGTGGGCTCCATTATAGGTGTTGTGTACAGTGCCAGTCAAATGTATTAGGTCTAGCTAATCGTTCTGAAAGCTTTCCGAAATACCAAATTTTGAAAGACTAACAAGTATAGATGAGTTAACAGCAAATATTTAGTCAATTTGGGAGAAAATCTCATTCCAATGCAGCCGTTAAATTCAAAGAAAACGCGCAAAACGGCTTTAATTTGGAGTAAACTATAAAAAAAGATACGTCGTAGTTTCTGGAACTTTTTCAGTTCATAGTTGCACATTGAAGTCGGTAACACCGCACTGAAAATATCTCTGAGTTGCCTATCTGACTTGGGCATAATGTATATTATTTTTCATTGCTTACACTACCGAAATATTTTGGCATCTTTTGACGCACTTAGATGCATCAAAATTACATTCATTATCATCCCAAAACCGACACAGGCAGATGCATCATAAATAAGCTAAGTTCGTCATCATCATGGCACACTTTAACTAACTCTACTATAATATAATCATGTATTATCCTGCCTGTAGGAAATACACCTGATGAGATATTCCTCTTGACTGGATTGTAGAATTGGGAATATCAGTATTGAAGAAAAAAAGCCAGCGCTGTGAGAATCCGAGAATCAAAGTCAGCCTAGAGAGTTTTTTCATTCCCCCGCAGCACAGACTTCACCCTGTTGAACACTTCCAGAGCTATATCGTCAAAATTCTAGAATAATAGCATTATCATATTAGTAAAGTTAGGATCTCATTATGCTCTTGATACATTGATGATTAAATTTGAGTGTTTCGGTTTTGGAAAAAGGCCGATGATGCACCGAGATGCATCAAAACCAGGTAAAGTTTATGTAACTGAAGAGACGAACCTTCCAATTACAATAGGGTAGTATGAAACTGCGTTTCCTGTTTTAGGTGCAATTAGGCTACGAATTTTTTTTTTTACTTTTTTAGTCAACATAACCTTTTCTGAAAGTCAGCGTTTGTTGCAATGACGTAACAAACTACTCAAGAAATAGCTACTTTTTTGCATTCAATTTTTTTCTGTAACACACCTATGTGCATCCAAGTTTTTCTCAGTGTAGATATGATTTAAACAAAATAGGGTTTTGTAGTAATACTTTTGCTTAGTACAGTATATTCATCTGGTGGACTCTAGTGATATGCAAGTTACTAAGCTCCAATTTTATAAACATTTGCGAGGCTCGGTTATATTTATGTATGTCACTTTGTGAGGACGTCTATGAGCAAAATTCATGGGGCTGGGGAAGTCGCTCTAATTTTACTGACCACATTCAAATTTCCTTACAAGTGTGATAGGGTGTGTAGTCTTGCATTCAGGTGCATTATCTACGGAGTTCAGCATCTCTTCATACTCAACCAACGGCATTAAGCCAGGAACTTTATTGAAGGAAGACATTAACCCTGAGCATTCTTTGCTGTAGATACATACTGTAGAATCCAATCTAGAATACGGGACTGTTTCAGCTAACGTTGCCGTTTGGATAAAAAATATTGATTTTGTTGCTCTATTTAGTAGAGGAAATTATACGTGCTCTGTCGAGTGAATGCAGTCCTCTGTCCTTACCTGAATTGGCACGTCATCGAAGGCCTTTGCCTGAAATGACAAAACGATAAAGCCGTTAGTACACTTCCTACAAAACCTGGCACTTCCTAGAAGAAAGAAACAAAGCAAAGACAGGTTCTAATCCGGTTTTGCCTTGTATGGCAAGTTGAATATTGTCTTCGGTTTAGCATCTTCATAGCGGATGCTGCCGAGATAGCTGAATAAATTTTTTTATATGTCGATGCTGCCGAGATAGCTGAATAATTTTTTTTTACATGTCTCCAGCTGTTCGTTGCCACGAAAGAGCACATGAATGAAACAATTGTACAGTCGGTATCGCAGATAGTCTTTTCTAGACCTTTTTAGGGCAAATTCAATGCTTTATACTTGTTTTGGTCACTGTCTTCTAGTAGCTAAGGTGAAAATCATTGAGACGAAAAAAAAAAAAAAAACAGAGACTGGAGGGAACGCAACTTTGCCCGAGTTAGATTGGTATTTCTCTCATCCCCTGATTATTGAGTGAGTATGCAGTGATAAGCTGGAGGGTACAATAGTTTTTTTCATAGGAAAAGTAGTTCATTACTCAAGAAAAAACAAAGGCGAATGTCATCTCTATTCCTACGCCGTTATATTTTGACGTCGGGAGACTAGTGAGAACTCAGTCATTACAACAAGTTGTACCTATGTAAAAATTACACAGAAGAAATGCAATGTTATTAATTCATGCCTGCTGCGTATCACCACCGACACATGGAATATCACTTTCTAGAGTTACTTCAACTTTCAAGAGAATGAGTTCCACTTTGTTGAACTGAATTTCGCTTTCTAGTTAAGAGAAATCGAGTTTACTATTGAAAACTTGAGTTTCGCTTGCGATGCAATGAATTTCGATTTCGATACCCGAAAGTTTCACTTTTACCAAACTGAATTTGATTGTTAACTAGGTGCTTCACCACTATTACTTTTATTGTTTTACTATGAACTTATCAAGAGCCACTAGAATCATATTTACGTTTCCGATGAGAAACCTGAAGTTCACTGTTGCCTAATTGTGTTTCATTCCACTACTTTAGAGAATTAAAATTTCACTTCCGTGCAATAAATTTACTTTCAACAAATTAAATGCTGTGCTTCACTTTGAAGTGTAATCTTAAATTTAGCTTTATAGAGGGTAAATTTCGGTAACACTTGTCAAATTGAACGCTTTCCGTAAATTAGTTTTATTTGCCACTCTTTGAACTAGAAAGGGAAGGGTACTGCCCCAAGACAATACCCTCCACAACTACGAACTTCTCCTCCAGTAGTCACAAACTCTTAACGGCCAATACTTTGTAGGCCACCGTGATTCTTTTCATGCACCGACTAACTTAACGTTTCCGAGTTGCGCGGATCTGCAGCAATTCTTCGTGTATGCGAGATCAACTTCTTAGCTAGCTTTATTCTCTTCTTCTTTTCTCCCCATTTAGCTAAGTGAGTCTAAAATAATGGCAATAGCTTTTAGAGGGCAGGAGCATAAGCCTTGGCTGTTTTCTGGGAATGGGCCTGTTGGTCCATCCACTGTCAGCTATCTCATCTAATCTTTCCATTACTGTGTCTCTGTCTCACCTGTGCGCAGAGCGTTAGGATGAGGTACAGCAGCATGGCCTCGTGCTGCACAGCCTGCAAAGAAGAGTTTGGATGTAAAAATATAAGGCTATGTATAGTGATGTTGATATTAAAAAAATGAAGAACAAGCATGCAGTAAGAATGAATGATAATCCAAATATACAAATCCTGACAGATAACTTGGGGCTAAAGATTCAAAGCCAGAATTACGCTTGCATTACAACTTTAAATGTAAGTAATCTATAACATGTCATCACTCGAGGACACGACAGGGAACTTCAGTCGCACTGAACGTACTGTAGTATAATAGATCATGAGGGCTGTTGAGTATGCCAAATCACTTGAATATCGTACATTGGCAAATTACAAATGATAGGAACACAGAGATTGCGAAACAAACATCACGCAGGCTTCAAGGCCATCGTCCGAGTTCATTTCGTTGTCTGGCAGAAATGAAATGGTCAACGAGGGTAAATCCATCAAGGTGTGAGAAAAAGCGTGTTGAAGGAGCGTGTTGTCGAGTTCTGATACCTGTTTTGAAAACTGTGACACATGACCTTGGGATATATACATATTTTTGTCTCTGTTAATATCTTCAATGAAAAACTTGCCTACATTATCTATTGAACACAGTGTATAATCGACAATTATTTCACTGAGAAGCATCATAGTAAACGGTACAAAACCAGGACTGTGAACAGCTGAGGACGCGGAGGAGTAGTAGAAGTAGCGCTTATTTTTTATCCAAGATATTAACAAAATTTGTGTCTCGAGGTAAAACCCAGCACTATTAACAGAAGGAAATTTGACAGTCTATTAACCGTTCATTTATAGCAGGAATTACCATGAAGCTACGCGACAGAAATTTGTTCCGTAACTATTGTAACTGTTTGAAAACTATGTAACTCGTTACTCACTGTAAAAAATTTTTTACGTGAAATGATAGAAAGTGTCCGGCAGTCCATTCGCCGGACACTTTCCAACTTTCTGTTTAATGGTACCAGGAAGCATATGGAGGTTCCGTCAATAAGCGGATTCTTTTCTGTAACAGAAACAGAACTAACTTCCCGGTAGAATACAGACTCTGAAGTTTGATTCCGTTGCTTGTTGTTCTTAAGAAAAACAAGGTGCCTGGGCTGGATTCGAACCCACGCCTTTGAGACTTGCAGTTCGGAGGCAGCGCCCTAGCTAATCAAGCATTCAACTCTCTGCCCACTCAGTAGTCAAAAGAGGGTCATGTGTATCTTGCACACCATTTTTTCGCAAAATACAAACTTGTTTTATTTGTATTGTTTGTGAATAATTCGTTCACAACCAACTCTGTCTATACAATATTAATATATTTTTGAGGAGCAAGTATGTGTGATTTGTGCTCATTGTTATACAGTATGAGTCTCCGAGTTTTGTGAGTGAATATTTTCGGAAAATCTTGCTTCTACGCTTTAGTTTACCGAACCAGAACGTTTACATTTTATAAGGAGACTTGTACAACATATGCTAATTATTAAAAATTCTATAATATTCAGTAGCTATATATGGATACGCAAATATCTGAGGGGTGCCCAAGTAATGCAACATTCTTAACACATCATTACCTCCGCCAAGGATGTTATGCTTTTGTAATGTTTGTCTATTTGTTTGTCTATCTGTTTGTCGCGAAGATAATTGAAAAAGTTATGAACGGATCTTCACGAAAATTACAGAAACTGTTAATACTATTGAAACGCAGGAATGGTTAGATTTTGGTTTTGATGTACAAAGAAAATCATACTCTCAGAACCAATTTGAATTTTTTGTTACCGTTGCCTTGCTTGGCGGAGGTATGCGCTCTCAGAGTGCTCTCTATGTGGTATTGTAAACATATTCTCTAACAGTTAATTGCACGGGAAGTTCGAGCAAATGGGATAAACACGCTAATATAGAACTTTTGGATCTGGGATCTGACGGAGACGAGGAAAACTTTCCGGTAACACGCCTATCAACAGACTCTTTCCAGTGATACCACTGAAGCAATGCATTCATCTCCGTTATAAAATAGAACGTAATATAACTTCTATGAACAATGTGAAGTACAGGCTCTTCCAGCGAAACGACGGACACTGCAGGCTGCTTTTCAAGACGAAGAAAACTACAGACTCATTTTTAGTTTCTACCCGTTGAAACGCTGAATTTTCATTACTGTGTCAGGAGGTCAAAAGTAGAAACGTATGATTGGTAGCTTAGTGTTAACAGATATTTGTACAGCTTAGCAAGAGCGCAAACTAAAGCGCAAATGCGCAATTTACGCTCCAAATACCTACATTTTTCCCGTATCTCTAAATTTTGAAAATTTGCACCTTTGAGCTTGAGTTAGTCATATATATATATATATTTTTTTTTTTTTGAGTCCGCAGAAGCGCAAATATTCCATTTTGTTCAGGGTTAAAACTTGAATTTTTTAAAGTTACTTTGTGGAAATTTTGTATCAAGCTAAAGAATGAATAATTTCTTAATCGCATGATGATGTGATGCAACAGGCAATTAGTGTTATCTGATTACTATAATAGTAATGTTACAAAGTTGCTACTGGTTAAAATAAGAGTAACGTAGCGTATGTATTTATGTATAAATAATACTAATTTTATGTACAGAAAGAAACTGATTTATCTCCTGAACAGACCGTATTTAATAATGATATATGTTCATTGCTTACACTGGTGATGTGGCGTGCTAAAAACTGACGGCACAGTAGCAAAGAGGTTGACGCCACTCAGTCAGTGTATGCATACGTTTTACAGATGTTTGCTCTATTAAAGACTCCAATGAAAAAAATAGAAAAATACACACATTTTTATTAGCATTGGTAAGTGAGGCTGCCGTCGGAAAGTACCAAGTTCTGTTAAGAAACGCAGCGCTTCAATAGGGAGACCAACAGACGAACAAGTAGATGGACCAGTGGAACATCACGGAAATTTAATATTTTTTTCTCGGGCTTATCTTAACAGTTCCTGCAAATTTCATAAAGGTCCGTCCATAACTTTTTGAATTGTGTTGCCAAAAGACAACGAGCGGGCAGAGAAAGAGAGAAACAAAAGGACTTACGGACCATCACCAATTGTAATGTAATCATCTGACAGATGAACTGTATAACTGATTGACTGATTGCCAGTGACATTTAATCATCGGTTCCCTTGAATATTTCTAATAATTCATAACCATTTCCTGTAAACCCGTTCACAACTTTTTCGTTATTTAGATAACAGACTACAGAGACACAGACAAATTCCGGTAAATAAACGACCCCCATGGCGGAGGTAATAATGGACAGCCTGTAAAGACACAGACAAATTCCGGTAAATACATGACCTCCTTGGCGGAGGTAATAACGGAGCTCGACTTACCTGTCATATGAATCTTGTTACCGTGACGACATATTCTCTCTATGAACAGCAAGCAATGGCCAGACTAGATACAGTGTATATCAAATCTGTGTCTACATGCTGTAGAGCATTTCTACCTATTGCAGATTCTGTATTTCCCATTTACTTCCTCGCAGTGATAATTTGGTAACTGCATTTTGCAGTTTGTTTTTATATGTTAGTTATAGAGGATAGATCTGGATCTTCTATTAGGCTTATAAGGACGTGTTTACTGCGTAAGACTAGGACCTAGTACTAATAGAAGTGTCATCTCTATGATTAGACTGGAATACCAGTGCCATCATAAATGACCGCGAGAATTTTGTGATGACACGTTACCAATACGATCATGATCGAAAGACGCATAACAACGGCCAACTCAAATTATCATACCCGCGGTAGCAGCAGCCTAGCGTGCTTAACTCATAGCATTGGACGTTGCACGTTCGAATATTTCATAAACAAGCAAGCTTTGCAGCACGTGACGCGCCGACACAGTATTTGACAGGTATGCACAGCTGCTGCGGGGGCACTTACCTTCCCAGAAATGAGGAAGGCATGGGACATGGGTCGTTGCATAAGAACCTTCCGTCGGTGGCGCCATAATTCTTGATGATCTGGGGTCGACTACAGCCGTACATTCTTTTTGGGCCAGTTGGTCTACATCCGCAGCACGAACCAGTGCATGTGAGTTTCGTAGTAGGGTATGCAGACAAGTTGACTATCCCTTTGCAAGTAAGCAAAGGGTTGTAATTAAGCGGAGCAGCGCAAACCTTCCTGCCCTCATGTGAGGCCTCAAATTAAAGTCTGGTAAAATAGGCTTTATTTCACTAAGAACTAAAATACCTGAAACGATATAGGATACAATCAGTACTGTTCAAGAATAAAATACGAGCAATAGTACTAGTAACAAATCGGCAAAGCAAACCACCTCACCACCCAACTGCTCTCAACAACGGTACAACAAAGAATGCGAACCTAGTACGAGCAGGACCATATCAGTTGCAATTGCTGCATTCTATACTATATTATTTCCCATTACTACACCTCAGACGACATGAGAAACTAGAGCCCATACCTCCGCCAAGCAGGGCAGCGGTAACGAAAAATTCAACTTAGCTCAAAAACCATGACTTTCTTCGTATTAACATCAAAATTTAATCATATGTGCCTTTAGATAGTATTAACAGCTTCTGTAATTTTCTTGGAGATTTGTTCAAAATTTTTGGAGTCATGCTGCTAACAAACATTCTAACAAACATAAGTCCAACACAAACGGACCAACCGATCATCACCAAAATTTAACCTATTATATTTTTTAACATTTTTAAAATTCCAGTAAATTATATAGAGATCCATTCAAAACTTTTTGAGTTATCGCGCTAACCAACATGAAGTCAAACATGAGAGGCGGAAGTAAGATATTGAGTAAAACAATAGAATAAGCTTGAATCCAACACCAGTCAGCTTTTATGCAATATGAGCGCACCGTAGCCATGATGCCGTCTCTCAAACTGAAATGTCTGCTTCATTGAAGTGCTGAAATGTTGGCCTATGGAGAGAAAACTGCACCATCAATGAAAGGCAGTCAGCTAGAAGAAATAATTGCGTTTAGTGCCCGTGAAACATCTACACTTTGTGAGTGCTTCGTTGGTCATCTACCGAGTTTACACGCCGTGACCTGAGAGAAAAAAGTTATAAAATCAGACTCCAGTAGCTGCAAATCTATTGTTTCGATTTCAAGAAGGGTTTCAAGCAAGAAGTGCACTTAGATAAAGTTAAAAATCCCAGTTTCACCATCTCCTGCAACCTGGTCATCAGTCTCTATTAACTTACAAAATCTACAACCCGGCCTATTTTTCGTATATCTATTTCAATAAGATGCGGACACGAAATAAACTAATACAAGGAGCGTTTTTTTATACTAGGATTGCACTGTTGCTCTAAATAATTTGTTATAGCTAACATCGTTCTCATTCCATGCTTAAACGGTTTTAGAACCTTTAATTTGGTTCCAGTTCTATTTTTTTTTAAATGCGCATTCAGTTTCAGTGCTGTTATAATTAGAGACTTTGATTGTGACCACCATTTTCACTAAACACAAATTACAGAGGTTGAACTAACACTGTCCCAGCAAAGATTTTACTAAACACTAGTGCTACGCATATTACTATGTAATTATTGATAACAAATTGAATACTGACTGCATGGGCTCGAAAAATAGGATACATAATCGAAAAGTAAAAGAGTAAAGAGACAGTATCGTTTACGTAAAATGGGATGTGCATAAAGCAAGAGTGCCGTTTGTTGGATGTTCTACTGTAGTTACTACAAGTTACCACTGCATTGTATGTAGTTATTACTAGTTGCGACTTGTTATCCCCAATTATCACTGGTTACAACCAGTTACCATTAGTTACAGCTAAGCATCGGCTAGTTACAGCTATTAATCACTAGCTATCATTAGTTATCACTACAGTGTGTTACCTTTGATATTGCAAATGCAATTTTTGAAATTTATTTTTAATGTAAGTGTCGAGCTTTGAAACATCAACATTAGCTAAATGTATGGCTGTGTTGCAAATATAACCATCACTTTTAAAGTGAATATTTATCCATTTAGCAAGTTTATCATACAATTTGCTTATTGACGAATTTTTTACTGTTACCTCAGATTATGCAACAAGATAATAAAAACATCATAAAGAGGAAATGAATGCAAGTGAACAGGAATATTTTTATTACTCGTCCAAAACCATGGAAATATAACCAAAACAATTCAATAAACACTGAACAAGTGTTCGGTAGCGGTAAACAAAGCAAGATAATTTTGAACATGGCACCTCCATTTTTCAGTTTTTTTTTAAGGCGATTATCAACAGACTTTTTCAGGTTTGATATTTCAGATGGTGGAATAGAATCTGCAGCTGTTTTTACTGCATTCCTCAAGCTTTCTTTGCTCGAAAACTGCCGACCACCTTCATAGACCTTCCTTTTGATCATTACCGAGAAGTTCTCAGTGGGATTTAAATCGGGGCTATTCGCTGGCCAGGTCATAATCCCTTTTGATTTAAATCCTCCACCCGTAAGTCAATTAGCAGCGTACCGTGCTCGGCGTGAAGGCGCGTTATCGTGCTGAAATACCAATTTGGATCTGCGTGCGATAGTCTGATCATCAAGCCATGGAATCAAGTTGGCTTCAAGAAACAGGCAGTACCTTTCTGCATCCAGTTTAACTCCTTCTGCCACTTCAAATGGACCAATAAGGGTGTCACCTACCGTCCCGGCGTAAAACATTACACCTATACCACCTTGTTGACACTTAAGCCGTGGCTGTTGAGGTCAGTCATGGAGGACTCATCCAGACTTCCATCCATCTGGACCATCAAGAGTGGCTCTGCATTCGTCAGTAAACATGACATTGGAGAAATCAGTTTTCATGTTCTCTTCAGCAAATTTGACCCTACTTTCTTTATGAGTTTTTGTTAGAAGTGGTCGTTTTATTGCCTTTTCCACATTCCCTAGCTTCTGCAGAACCTCACATCTTGTCTTTCTGCTTAGTATTGGGGCTCCAGCGTCTTCAAATATCGTCTTACTTGTAGAAAGTTGTTTTCTAGCCATAGAAACCTTCAAATGTCGCATATCCCGAGGGGTCAATTTCCTCGTAGAGGCTCTATCCGGAGTTTTCCGGTTGACTCTACCTTCAATTGCATAAGCCTTAATTGTTCGGCGATCGCGCTGTAATTTCTTGGAAACTTCGAGTGTTGTCTTACCAGAAGCCAATAACGAGGTCACTTTCATCTTGTCTTCACCGGTTAGACTCATTTTCTTGCCCATTTTGACCAGAGAGTGATGTTGCATAATCTAGCGTAGCAGCAGAACCCCGTGCGATCAGCAAGTGTTGCTAAAACGGGGGAAATGGTTCTGTTTTATTTTTCTCTAACTGTTTTTTGGTTACAACATACCTGCGCACGAACTTACTATTATCATTTTAACGGTTTGACACTTATCTTGAGAAATAAGCAAAAAAAATTGTATTTGTATAATCAAAGGTAACGCACTGTAGTTGCCACTGGTCATCACTAACAACAGCTAGTTACAACCGGTTACCACAATTACCCCTAGTTACCCAAGTTATGATTGGTCACAGCTGCAGCGCTGATGACGTCATAGCAGCGTGTAGAAGCGGTCAGTCTGTGCTGAAATTATTAATCTTTGTTCACGATCGCAATTAATATTCGGCAAACAGCTGTATGTATTTTAATTACCAGTTGAATTGAATGGCTAGTAAGAACCACTTTTGCCCTTCAATTTGAAAACTTCGATTACCACAGTATCGCTGCCCTAGGATAAGAGTTCTTGAAAATACAATATAAAGATATATATGCATTGCCAGTTAAAAAATACATTATAAAAAAATGTGCATTGCCTTTCATAATACCTTTGAGAAAAGGTCGCCAAGCATGGGCTATGAAGTTTGAATAATTTCAAGTTTATTGAAATGACACTTGGGAGGTATATGATTTAATACTCAGGTGATGGATGCAGTAGCTATGTATTCCCCACTATATTGTGCTCCCATGAAGTTTTGTTGTGGTCCGTTCAATATACATTGAACGTGGTCGTAGAGACCGAGTCCACTTTAGTCTTGAAGATTTTAGGCTGTGCGGGGTCAACTGTCAATGTTAATGACGTTCCATGTCTATCGTTGGGAATATCTAAATGTAGTGGGAGTATACATAGGTACAGGTGCTGCAGATCTTGGAAGGAGAAACTGCTAGCGATCCAGTTGATGGTCGCANTTAGTCTTGAATATTTTAGGCTGTGCGGGGTCAACTGTCAATGTTAATGACGTTCCATGTCTATCGTTGGGAATATCTAAATGTAGTGGGAGTATACATAGGTACAGGTGCTGCAGATCTTGGAAGGAGAAACTGCGGGCGATCTAGTTGATGGTCGCAGATCTGAACAATTAATACGACGATGTCGGGGATTTTACACACTGCCGTTACATAGGGATGTACAATATGGTCAAACTAGTGGACCGGTGCGTGAAAAATTCACGCAACGGTCGATGTGTTTGCTCTCTTCTCTGACTTGCTGTTCCCACATTTCCCGCTCACGCTTATTAGCAACACTTATTCCCTTCCGTACCCTTTCTGCTTCAAGTCTTTCTTGTCCCTGTGCCGCATAGGCGCTTCATTTCTTACAAGTTTTCCTTTTTGAGACTGTAGAACTCTCATTCTTCTTTTACGTTCCTTATCTTATTTCTTAACTAGAGCACTCTGAGAGCGCATACCTCCGCTATGCGAGGCAACGGTAGCAAAAAATTCAAATTGGCTCTGAAACATAATTTTCTTTGTTTAAACTCCAAAATCTAATCATTTGTATCTTTTGATAGTAATAACGGCTTGTGCAATTTTCTTGAAGATTCGTTCATAACTTTTTGAGTTATACTGCTAACAAATATTATGATAAACATGGGTTAAACATACAAACGAACGAACCGATCTGCACTAAAATTTAATCATTTATGTCTTTCAACATTAATAACAGCCCCTATGAATTTCATAAATATCCATTCATTATTTTTTGAGTTACTGTGCTAATAAGCATAAAATTAAAATCTGTGACAAACGAACGAACGAACGGATCATTACCAAAATTTGGTTATTCACTTTTTGGTATATACCTAACAATTCGTGATAATTTCATAAAAATCCATTAATAACTTTTTGAATTATGGCATTGAGAAAAATGAGGTAGACAAACAAACAAACGGAAAGACATATATTCGCCAAAAGTTAATCACTGTTCCTCCTAACATACCTAACAATCCCTGTAAATTTCGTCCAAATTGGTTCAGAACTTTTTGAGTTATCTTGGTGACAGACAGACAGATAGACAAAGAGACAGACAAACACGACGAAAACATAACCTCCTTGGCGGAGGTAATTATTGCGTGATTTTTTCACGCACGGGTCCACTAGTCTTGCATATAAGTTGACTGGAGTGGCATTCAAGTTTATTACAATGTTTTCCTTAAGATTTTACTTTGGAAGACGAACGTTTAATTACCTCCGCCAAGGAGGTTATGTTTTCGTCTTGTTTGTCTGTCTGTCTGTCTGTCACCAAGATAACTCAAAAAGTTCAGAACCGATTTGGACGAAATTTACAGGGATTGTTAGGTATGTTAGGAGGAACATTGATTAACTGTTGGCGAAGATGCGTCTTTCCGTTCGTTTGTTTGTTTGTCTACCTCATTTTTCTTGATGCCATAACTCAAAAAGGGATGGATGGATTTTTATGAAATTAGCATGAGTTGTTAGGTATATAACAGACAGTAAATGATTAAATTTTTGTAATGATCCTTTGGTTCGTTCGTTCGTTTGTCGCTGTTTTTAATTTTATGCTTGTTAGCACAATAACTAAGAAAATAATGGATAAATCTTTATGAAATTCATAGGGGTTGTTAGTAATATTGGAAGACAGGAATGATTAAGTTTTGTTAGAGATCGGTTTATTCGTTTGTATGTTTGACTCATGTTTGTCATAGCGTTTCTTAGCAGCATATGTCAAAAAGTTATGAACGGATCTTCAAGAAAATTGCACAAACTGTTATTACTATCATAAGACACAAATGATAAGATTTTGGAGTTAATACAAAGAAAATTATGATTTCAGAGCCAATTTGAATTTTTTTGCTATCGTTGCTTCGCTTGGCGGAGGTATGCGCTCTCAGAGTGCTCTAGTATATGTATTTGCTTAATATAGGCCAGTGCGGAATTTTCGTTTCTTTGACTTGCTTCTTCTTTATCACAAGAAGTTTGTGGTGACACTCCTTCATTGATTGTACTTTTCTTACTAAAATACACATAGAGGAAAACGCTACGACGGCCAACTCAAATTATGGTATGAGCAGTACACTTTAGTTCGTCTTCAGCACACTCCTTCCATTCCTTAGCTGACATGCAGAAAAAAACAATATTAGTAAGCACTGAAACATCACTGAATTTCATTTCCGCTGCGTATCCAGAATATACAGTGAGATACCTTCAGCGTAACAATATTTCGCGTCGAAGAAGTTGGAATAAAAATTGTTACGTCTACTGCACCGCGAAAAATTGGCTCCTCTACGCTTCGCTGATTTTCTACTAAATGTGTACATAGCAAAGCAAAAGAAACTAGAGCATTCTGAAAGCGCATACTTCCACCAAGCGAGGCAATGGTAGCAAAAAATTCAAATTGGCTCTGAAACCCTAATTTTCTTTGTATAAACTCCAAAATCAAATCATTTGTGCCGATTGATAGTAATAACAGCTTGTGCAATTTTTTTGAAGATCCGTTCTTAACTTTTTCAGTTATACTGTTAACAAACGTTATGACAAACATGAGTCAAACATGCAAACGAACAAACCGATCTGCACCAAAATTTAAACATTCATGTCTGTTAATATTGCTAACAACCCCTATAAATTTCATAAAATCCATTCAACATTTTTTGAGTTATTGTGCTAGCAAGCATAAAATTAAAAACAGTGACAAATGAACGAACGAACCAACGGATCATTACCAAAATATGGTCATTCACTTTTTGTTATACACCTAACAACTCATGTCAATTTCATAAAAATCCATCCATAACCTTGTGAGTTATGGCATTGAGAATAATGAGGCAGACAAATAAACAAACAAACAAACAAACAAACGGATAAACATATTTTTACCAAAAGTTAATGATCTGTTGCTCCTAACATACCTAACAGGTCCTGTAAATTTCGTCCAAATCGGTTCTTAACTTTTTGAGTTATCTTGGTGACACACAAACAGACAGTCAAACACGACGAAAACATAACCTCCTTGGCGGAGGTAAATATAATTTCGATGTAGAGAAAAATGAATGACTATCAGACTCCACGGAAACGGCAAGAGGAGCTGGAAGAGCAAGAACTGCATTCATTATTACTAACGATTAGCGATGTTTTTTTTTTTGCCCACAGTTGATATTGCTTCTAATAAATACGAAGCTTTGTATCCAAGATACTCGAGGGTGGTATATAACTGGGACACGGAGAAAACTTGTTCTGTTGATAGAAGAACCCAAAATGGAGCAAGCAATTTGCTGCCAAGAAATCATCGTGGTATTTACGCGCGTGCTGACCGTCGAAGAATACCCTACCATTTGCCTCGATAATTATGCAGTCAAAATTAGACGACCAGTGTAAACTTAGGGCGGCTGAAGCTTGAATGAAGAAAACCTCAGGAGAGAGTACACATTACGAGGGATGAGATTGCTTAGAGAAGCTGTATGCATCTGCATCGAGTGGACTTCATTGTATAGTCAAAGAAAGACCGGACTGGATGGGAATCATCAGATATACTGCTCCAGTGCCACCATCAGCAGCCTGAAATATTTTCTGCCTATCAGTTTTCTTGGCAGGATCACCACAGTCTTCAAGCAGATGAATAAAATGATGAAGTCAGGAAGTGCCTATCTATTTTGTCATGAGCGTGACACCGAACACATAAATAAATATATAAACACACGGCGGTTATTCTTAGTCTAAGATAAGTGTACCGTATCCATAATACGGTTTTCTATACATGACTATCTGCTTCATTGAAGTGCCCAAATTTCGGCCTCTGAAACGATTTTTGAGGCGATTTTCTGCGAACAACCAAAACTACGCAACCATTAACAAAGTTATTTTTCTATTGACGAGCGTCTAGAGCAGTCACAAGGACATGAGATGGTATTCAGCGCCCTCTCTCGACAAGCAAGACAAACTCTCATTGTCAACAAACAAATAACTACACCCCTCTATAAACAACCACATTCTTTAATCATGCTGCTTTGGTGTAAATTTCAGCCTAACATAACCTATAGCCATAAACAATAATTTTTAGCCTCATAAAAATTTAATTCTACTTTAATCAAACAACTTCACTTCGTAAACAAAAACACGTGACGTCACAACCAAGACCGAGAATCGCATTAAAAAATAAAGTTGCGAGTTGTGGTCGTAAACACAACCAGAAACGAGTCGTCACGGGGGCATGAATTTGGTCATTTCTGCAACTTGTGGTTGTATTCACGTACACAACTTTGCCACAAAGAATTGGCTCAGCTCTCTCAGAAGAAATAGTTGCCTATACTGCCCCTGAAATAATTGTCTTCTGCAGTCATTGAGTGCTCGGTTGATGGTCTACCGAATTTATACATTGTGACCTGAGAGCGACAGCGACCTTTGATACTTATGCAACGGAATTATCTGTGGGAAGAAACTACGAATCAAGATGCATGAGAGTGCCAATAGAAGCTCCAGTGCTAAGATTTCAACTTCGGCAATGCAAGAAGTGCATTCAGATATAAGGTCGCCCTATACTTTGCCGTAGATTCGATATATGGAGAAGGGAATACTCGTACAAATCAGACTCATCCTTCGATATCTTCATTGTTTGACTTTCAACTGTCGCTGATTAAGATACGTTTGCCATCTTCTGTAACCCGGCCTATTTCCTACCTAANGCTCAAATTTTGACCTATGAAGAGAAAACTGCTTCGTCAGAGGAAAACAGTAAGCTAGAAGAAATAATTGTCTACTGCACGTGAAAACTTATGTTTCGTCGGTTTCGTTGACAATTGCATCAAAGTGGGAAGAATAGCTCATACAACAAAATCATCTGTGGGAAGAAACTACGAATCAAGAAGCACGAGAGTGCCAACGGAAGCTTCAGATTATCTTCAGTGCTACGATTTCAACTTCGGCAATGCAAGAAGTGCATTCGGACATAAAGTCGCCCTATACGTTGCCGTAGATTCGATGTATGGAGAAGCTAATACTCGTACAAATCAGACTAAGCCTGCGATGTCTTCACTGTTGGAATTTTAACTGTCCCTGCTTAAGATACGTATGCCATCTTCTGCAACCCGGCCTATTTTCTGCCTATCACTTTCAATGGAGTTTGAGAGGACAACCAGAGCCTCCAACCTGGGCTAAATTCCGCCTCTCTATTTCGTTAAGAGCGTGATACCGAACATATAAATACATATATTTATAAACACACGACGGTCATTCTTAGAATTAGATGCTGTTTTGGTGTAAATTTCAGCCTAACATAACCTATAGCCATAAACAATAATTTTTAGCCTCATAAAAATTCAATTCTACTTTAATCAAACAACATCACATCGTAAAGAAAAACATGTGACGTCACAACCAAGACCGATAAGCGCACTAAAAAATAAAGTTGCGAGTTGTGGTCGTAAACACAACCAGAAACGAGTCTCCGTGCGATAACGTTTCTGGTCGTCACGGGGGCATAAATTTGGTCGTTTCTGCAACTTGTGGTTGTATTCACGTACACAACTTCGCCACAAAGAATTGGCTTGGCTCTCTCAGGAGAAATAGTTGCCTACTGCCCCTGAAATAATTGTCTTCTGCCGTCGTTGAGTGCTCGATTGATGATCTACCGAATTTATACGTTGTGACCTGAGAGCGACAGCGACCTTTGATACTTATACAACGGAATTATCTATGGGAAGAAACTGCGAATCAAGATGCATGAGAGTGCCAAAATGGATGCTTCAGTGCTAAGATTTCAACTTCGGCAATGCAAGAAGTGCATTCAGATATAAGGTCGCATTATACTTTGCCGTAGATTCGATATATGGAGAAGGGAATACTCGTACAAATCAGACTCATCCTTCGATATCTTCATTGTTTGACTTTCAACTGTCGCTGATTAAGATACGTTTGCCATCTTCTGTAACCCGGCCTATTTCCTACCTAACAGTTTGCAATGAAGCTTAACAGATGACCACCGCCTCCAGGCTAATTTCCGCCTATCTGTTTTGTTAAAGCGTGACAGAAAATGGATAAACAAACAGATAAACAGATAAATGCACAACGGTATATATTATATTGTAGATATCTTTGTACAACACTTGTCACCATTGAGATGAAGTATCAATTCCAACAACATAGAAATATACACAATTGTAAGGTACTGTAATCACTTAGTAACTATGCTAAAGTGTCAAGTCCTCAATAATAAGAAAAAAAATCTTGCAAATCCCAGTTTCACATTATAGAGAATTTATCAAATCCAAGCACAAAAAATACTGATAACACAGAATACATTTGCCTATGGTCTAGCATATTAAATTCCATGCGAAGCTCAAGTGTATAAAAAAGTCAGGATTTTTTCTCACAATGCATTGATTAAAAAATATACTGTAGTTATAAAGAGAAGCTGAAGTTCAAGGGATGGACCAGAATCGTGATGGTTAAAGAAAACAGAGCCCAGAGGTGCTAGTGCGCTGGGAACAACTTCTTTTTACATTAGCCCACGCACCTTGTAGTTCCAAAACTTGCACTTAATTTCATGGATCACTAGAACACGCATTACAACACGACCTTTCACTAGCATAGTAAAGTTAGTTCTGAGCTGGCTAATGGTTGGAGTGGGAGACATATCGCCGAGTTTACTCACATGTGAGGCGGGGCGTTGCGATTGGTGGAATGGATTGGAGACACCTGTACCCTCGCTCACCTAAAACGTTCATAGCCAGGTAATTACACACGTGTACTTACATCGACGTTGGACACTCTCCACCACATACATACACCTACACACGCACGCACCTATGCATGCACACACACGTATATGTATATTTGTGCACGTAGGCAGCAATTGAATGGTAAGACAAGTATCGTTGAAACGAAGATGACATATTTCTTTTAAAAATTGGTTATCACTTAACCCAGAATTCATGCTTACTTTGAGCAGAAATTTGAGAAATTGTGTACTGTTACCGCAATTTACTAATTATCATCCGTCGAACTGTTACAAACTTTTGCTGCTAATATACCATAACTGTTCAACAATAAAACGCATATTTTCTAGAACGGGAAGATTATTATACAATAATGTTAATAAGTATTAATTTGGCTACCAAATTCATTATATAGGAACAATAAATATTGCAGTACAGTTTCTGGATGCATTGCCCTTTATATTTATTGAAGTTCAACAGATGTTGTCATTGGAAAGGTAAGACAATTGAGGAAGGGTGCATAACGTATCGAGATATGATCGAAACAAAATGAAACTTTGTTGAGGTATCTTTCGTTACCTTCTCTGTCCGGAAGCGCTATCGTCGTTCGCGGCGATTTGTGTGCGTGTTTGTGTACGCAGATCGTGTGCGTGAGAGCGGAGTTCAAGTTGGTGCGCCGCGCTGCTAGCTGTATCGCTGATTAAGTTAGGTTAGGTAACGTTACGTAACGTTAGGATACATCACCCGCGCCTAAAATTGACGGTTTGTCCGCATTTGTCCGTTTTCGCTCTCTTTAGGCCGTACTGTCGGAAAACCCGAACTAATTTCGGGTAAGTTAGTAAATATTCGGTCATAATATCGGGTAGGTTAAGCGACACCTTAGGTAACGTTACGTAATGTTCGGTAACGTTACGTAAAGTTAGGTAACGTTAGGTAAAGTTAGAAAGGTTAGTTTGGGTTAGGTTAGGTTAGAAGGTTAGGTCAGGTAAGGGTAGGTTAGGTTAGGTAAGGGTAGGTTTGGTTAGGTTAGGCTATGTTAGGTTAGCCTAGGTAGTGTTTATTTTAGTGGTGGCGCGCGCAGGAAAGCTTACTTGAAATCATCGTGAACGACGATAGTGCTGTCCGGATATTTAAATTTCGCCTTACTAGCTCGCCCCTTTGACGTCATCGATAACGACATGGCAGGTTGGCCATAGTCAATCACAGTGGTGGGGAGGGATGACGTAGGCCGCTAGACCGCGCCCATCGGCCAAATGTGGCCCTAATTTACTCTTTAGAAGCACCCCTACTCTCTTTCATTGTACTGAGGGCCTAACTATGGTGCAGGGTAGGAACGGGAAGACGAAAGAAAATGAAAACGACAATTAGTAGTGGGTAAGGCGATGAGATACGTGTTTTTGAGGGTAGGTTCCCCTCGCGCCGGCGGGTCATCGCGCCGCCCCTTCCGGTTTCCCAGGCCCCGCCCACTCCGGTTAGCGCCCCCCCTGACCCCCGCTAAACCGGTAGTGCNAATTAAGAAAAAATCTGGTGTGGAATTTTAAATACGTACTGACGAGGTGTGGCACCTTATATAAACACACACGTCCAAAAATCGGCAGCCGGGAGGGGGGGGGGGCAGCCATGCTGGCCGGCTGGGCCCCCCCAATATTTTCGACGTTCCGCCGCCCCTGCGTTAGGTAACGTTAAGTAACGTTAGGTAACGTTAAGTAACGTTAGGTAACGTTAAGTAACGTTAGGTAACGTTAAGTAACGTTAGGTAACGTTACGTAATGTTCGGTAACGTTATGTAAAGTTAGGTAACGTTACGTAAAGTTAGAAAGGTTAGGTTGGGTTAGGTTAGGTAAGGTTAGGTTAGGAGGTTAGGTCAGGTAAGGGTAGGTTAGGTTAGGTAAGGGTAGATTTGGTTAGGTTAGGCTATGTTAGGTTAGCCTAGGTAGTGTTTATTTTAGTGGTGGCGCACGCAGGAAAGCTTACTTGAAATCGTCGTGAACGACGATAGTGCTGTCCGGATATTTAAATTTCGCCTTACTAGCTCGCCCCTTTGACGTCATCGATTACGACATGGCAGGTTGGCCATAGTCAATCACAGTGGTGGGGAGGGATGACGTAGGCCGCTAGACCGCGCCCATCGGCCAAATGTGGCCCTAATTTACTCTTTAGAAGCATCCCTACTCTCTTTCATTGTACTGAGGGCCTAACTATGGTGCAGGGTAGAAACGGGAAGACGAAAGAAAATGAAAACGACAATTACTGATGGCTAACTAAAGAAATTCGCAACTTTAGAAGTTTTCCGTCAAACTAATTTAAAGAGTGCTACTTATACATAAAATACGCAGTGAATAGCGCAACCTAATATCACTAACCACTTAAGATTGTATGCAATAGTGCAACCTATTTTTTTTCGAGCGAAACAACTCTTCATTAACGAAAAGAATTGAGTCAATTAGAAGTTTTACATTAACTAGAGACAAATAGGTGGAGGCAAATTAAAATATGCTCAGAATAAGTTTTCTGCCTTCATATTGGCTGTTAATGGTTGGTTACTTGCTGGCTATCATGATTGCTTCGATGATCTTCAGCTCCTGTCTTGATGAACCGAGGTGGAGAACTTGGACTAAGTCTACTACTTATATCCTTGGGTTTCAGGTACAGGTTGTGAATTAGTTTAAGATGGCCTTGTGCCGACTGGTGCTGTCGGAATCGGTCTTGCAATGTCTGTTCTGTGTAACCAATATAGGTATTCTGTGAGCTACACTCACCTTGGTTGCAGCTATACTGGTACACAACATTTGACTCGAATATTTGCAGAATTTCGCTGAAAATTTCTAAAGCAGTATGTCATTCATTACGCTCTACATCTTGTGTATACTTTATAACTGCATTTGTGAGGCTTATTTTGGCACATACTGCTTCGGAGATGAATGATGTTTACTGGGTATCATCTGCCCATCAATTCAATTGAATTCTTCTGGATGGCTCTAAGGATCTACATTTAGAGAGGATGGATTCTATGAACTAACAAGTGGAAGAGCATGAAGTGGTCGAACTAACAAGTGGAAGAGCATGAAGATGTCCGGCCAGTACCTCGAAGCTGTTCAGGACAAAGTCGTACCAGACTCTCGGAACTGGCTCCTGAGGAGTGAGCTGAAACGGGAAACAGAAGGCACCATCCTGGCAGCTCAAGAGCAAGCCCTCAGAACCAGGTACATCTAAAACAAGAGAGACGTCCTAGTACCTGTAGAATTTGCACGAGCTCAAATGAAACCATCAACCACGTGATAAACGATTGCGGAATGCTGGCACAAAATCTACTCAATAAATCTACTTTCAGTTTCTCTTAGCACCCTGATGCATTATGAATTGTACTCTCTTCTGAGTTTTCCTTCTTCCAAATTTCAGCTGCTCTGAGTTCATGCTAAAGCCCAGTTGACTACATAATCAACGGAGTAAATGATAAGGTATTTTCCAGCGATCAGCAGGTGGGTAAGGAACACGAGGATTTCTTAGCAGCAAATAGTTTGTTCAATTTGGGTTCTTCTTTCAACAGAACAACTTTTTCACTTGAGCAAGAAAAAAAAAAAAAAAAACTCGCGACTTATGTAATATCATCGAGCATCTGGGATTCAGAGCTCAATTTTTCTCAAGACCAATGTCGACTGCGGGTAAAAAAAATGCTGTTCAACGTATCACCGGAGGAAAACTTGGAGTTGTTCAGCAGAATTAGGTCTAGCATGCTCATCTCTTATGTTCTTTGAATTTGATAATTGCAGTGCATCTTACATAAGCAAAGTAATTACTAAACAATGATCGACGGAGAAGTATCATCACCAATTCTTTGTTGTCATTTTCCACGGCAGGGCAGGCTGCACTAATGTTTATATACATTGCTTACGAGACAGACCGCGACCCGTTGGGTCAGTAAAAGCTATCCTGACTATTCCATTTTCTTCTGCCTGAGTCATGGACTTACAGTTGGTTATGTCAGATTTTTTAAGTACCAAAATACAGAGATACAAATATTTTTCTGGAACAAAAGTACTGCTGCGCCATATCCAGGATGCAGTAGTCACAGAGCTTTTCCGCATTAAAGATAAAATTAAATAAATTGAAGCGTTGTTATTCTAAAATCTTCTAACTTCTTTCAGTTTATTCCCTATGCTTAATAACGAAGATTGCGAGTACGATGACATCCAAGTAAACAGGATTATCAAGAGTTTTATAAGTATGTCGATAGTTATATTTGTATGTTTCGTGTTACGCTTTTAACGAAATAGACAAGCAATAACTAAACCAAACACAGAAACCTGTTTGGTCGCAGTAACAAAAATTCAGCTGAGATAACTAAGCTAGTCGTTTTGCTATCAGATAATTAAATTTTTAGTTGATATTACCAATTGAATTGGTTAAATAGCTTGGTTATATTAACAAACATTAGGGTCAAATTTACTAATAAACTTTGCTACATGACTGGATTTGGTTATTGAAACTAATTACAAAAGAGCATCTGGTAACTGATCCAATATAGGGACAATATTACCAAATAGTTGCGTCAATTAACAGTGAACAAATAAAAATCTAACATTAAATAAACATTTTCTTAGATTTTGGTACAATAACTAAAAAAAAATTGGTTATTCTAAACGAAACAAGTCAACTAAAGGATTTTAGTTAATGTTACCGCACCGGTCTGAGGGTGCACGTTACAGATTTTGTAGTGATGTTGTGCATTTGCTCTCAGTCAACGACGTACAAATTGAATACGTAGATGATCAGCGAAGCTCAGCTAGACGACACAGTAGACAGAGTAGTTACGATAGCCGTTCCAACAATGATGCCTCTTATTTTTCTATTCTATTCGAAGGGATCTGATCGAGGTGAATTCAAAGTGCACTGGTATGATGGCTGAACTTATGCACTCGCGCTTGGAAAGTTTCATCTTTCTGTTGCTGATATTGACGGTGTGACACTCTAAGAAAGCAATCTCTACCATGGATGTAGGTACGCCAGAAGCAGAGATATGCCACAGAATTATACCATATAGAAAAAAAATTGAACCTACCCGCATTCACAGGTGCCTGATGAAGTTTATGAAGTCGATACAATTGATATCAGCGCAGTTAGGAGATGGGTTCGTCGATTTAAGAGCGGCAACAAATATGTGAGTGACAAGGTGCGCTCCGAACGCCCACGGAATACAAGATGCGCCTCGATCAACTCATCACCACCGATCGGCGGATAACAGTGAATAAAATGCGTCTAGAGTTGGATGTGGGTGTCAGTGCTCCGGAAACGCTGTTGACATCCTAAGGGTACCGCAAAGTATGTGCTAGGTGGGATCCACGAATGCTCACGCGGGAACAAAACTACAGCCGAAAGGGTGTCTGTGAGAACTTGTTTCGCTATGAAGCCGAAGGTGACACATTCTTGGACCGCATCAACACTGGTGACGAGACGATGCGTCCAATCCAAACGGCAGTCGATGCATGGCACCACTCACACCCCCAGCAAAGAAGTTCAAGACGCAGACATCCGTAGACAGAGTGATGTAGTGATGTGCATCGTCTTCTTGAATTTCTTGTAACCAATTGCGACTGTCAACTCCGACCGTTACGTTGAATACTGACCAAGTTTAAAGCCCGGATTGCCAATGTTAGGATAGCGAATATGGCAGCATTACGTTTGCAGCACGGCAACGCCAGGCCATGCACAAGTTGAAAGATTAAAGAATATGTGAGAAAGTTCGGTGGGACGGTGCTGTCTCACCCACCGTAGAGTCCTGACCTGGCACTGTCACACTTCCGCTTGCTGAAACCTCTGATGGGCAGGGAAAACTAATTTTTATGACAATTTGAGTTGGCTGCTGAATCGAATCCTTTCAAGGTGAAGGTAAATTCAACTTTGACCGTGTACCCTCTCCTGGGAAACCCACATGTACTGGCTCGTGCTGCAGATATAGGCCAACTGGCCCCAGAGGAGTAAGTAGAGCCACAGCCAACCATGGGTCGCTAAGAACTATGGCGAAGAAACGGAAGCTTCAACGACCCGAGCCCCCACCCTCCCATTCTTGATCAGGCAGATGCCCCCACCCAGCTTCAGCATACCAAACAATTGCCGACTCAGTGCGCCGGACGCGATAAAGATCCCGTGACAGGCTTGTCGCTTGAACTCGGCACCTCGAGCGCATGAGTAAGGCACGCATGGCCTGCTACTGTTGTAACAAACGTACGATTAATGAAGCAAGGGCATCACAAATTCCTCGCTGTAATTTTTGACAGGCGCGCGTGTCACGAGCTCCCTTGAGCATGTGGGGTCTGAAGGATGACGGAAAATCTTGGTAAACTTTCTATCTTTATTTTCAGGTCAATCCTTCATGATGTCAACGTTCTGCACAGTAAAAATTTCTAATAGTACAGAGTACACAAAATAAATGCCGGGCCAGATACCCGGAGTGCCGCCTACTAAATTCATTTCTAGATTGATATCATAGCAGCAATTAACAGAAGGGCTCTTCAGTCCTCCACGCTACAGGTCTCCATAAAATATTTTTAATTACTTGTCAGCAAATCATGAAGGGAGTCTGAGAGCCTTGAGTACAACTTATTCTGGGCTGCATGAAGCATTTATACTAGCCCGTAACCAAAGTCACTGAGTTTATATGAGCAATTAATTACGCGTCATTGTTACGCGTGGCACTAGTCTTCTACCAGTATGGCGCACGATACTTCCGCTTGTGCCACACACAGCGGTGTTGCACGCAGCTCACATGAATAAACAATTATGCTGATAAATAACAACTGCCAATTCAGCATTGCTGTTCCGTAACCACTAACATCACAAGCATGACGCCAGACTGCACAGTGTGTCCAGCAAATAGCCAAAATCTTTATTTTCCTATCGATGCGCTGCCGCAGAATTATCTGCCTTTGTTATTATTATTATCTTCAGGAGTTTCAAGTCTCCGTTTCCTCAAAGAAGGCAAGATCAAAGGAAGAAAGAAGAGACATAGGGTATGACGCTAGGCAAGAGGAACCCATGCACGAGGGTGTTCCCACACAATCCGCCTTGATTTAACTAAAACTGGAATCACAGAAATACCTAATAAATAAATATAAATCTTCTGCAAATGTTCAAAGTATTCGTATCTTAATCAATCTGACACACCTCGGAACTATCACAATAAACCAACATGCGAGAAATCATACGTCGGGCCTATATCCTTCGCACACGTTACGAGGCCTAAGCATGGTGCGTTAAAAAATGACGCTGCCTAGTATAGAGAAAACCCGATCACACCCACTTATCCCTGACCCGCAACGAGGGCGTTGCAACAATCACCAAGGAGGAAAGGAATGCTCGTGACCTACACATGTCTAAACACCTTCAAAGATTGGAGACTAAAAGGTAAATGCAAGTCAATTTAGCATGCGCCTCAACGCAGGGTGATGACGCGCAGCCTAAAAAAAAAACACACCTTAAATTTAGAATGAGGGGTGAGGTACAACTCGCCGCATTGTTTCGGTACCCACTGACCTCAAAGGGTAGGCCAGGAGCACTGCTTACAGCATCACGGCCCCATTCTGCAATTAGCTTCAAATACGTACAAATGCATTTACCTGCAGCAGATGCTGCAGCTGACATGAACGCCCTCATCATAACAAGTTACGAAGCTAAGGTAGCCGCACAGCGTGTTTAGATCTAACGCTAGCATAGGACAAAATAATAAAAACAGCCGGTCTGCAGAGGGGGCATGATTCAAGTAAAATTATTAACGTAGTCACTACATAGAAAACTACACTGCTGCCACCGGGGAACGATTGTTGATCCGTGTTTTACTTTACACCTCTTTACAATAGTAACAATAAGATCACCGAGGTGTTGGCCCAAGCAGGAAGTACAACATATGTTACATTGACAGCTGATCGCAACGTAAACATCGCCCCGGTGGCTCCTACTAGCCTACTTAACTGCGAACTTTAATTGGCTTAATTCTAATATCAAGAGAAGTAAACGGTATTCAAACACTTAGCACTGGTGTCACACTTAACTAAAGCATCATTAGTAAAGGTAACTCACCGCTGCCACGGTAGCTGCATGCTTCCGTTCTCAGCTGTAACACCTTGTATCGCTCGCTGGTTCGATACTCCGCCAGACACTCGAGCTCGTTGCAGATCTTGGTGTGCTGACTCGGCAGTTGTGTGTGCATGCACAGCGCTGTGGCAGAACTGCTTCCCTCAGAGATGAGGGGGGTGGGGGGTCTCGGGTCATTTGTTCCTTCCGTCAAATTGGCGCCATAGTTCTTGGCGCGGGGGCAACTGCGACTACACTTACTCATCTGGGGCCAGTAGGCCTATACCCGCAGCACAAACCAGTGCATGTGGGTTTCTAAGGTGAGAGTGTGGTCTAAGTTGACTTTACCTTTACCGAATGTTTTTAGCGCAGTTCACGAGCGCACTAGCGGATGTCTTAGGTCAGAGTTAACTGACCACAACACGGGCGAATGGTTCTCGCCGTAAAATGCCTGGGTGCACCAGACTCGATAGCTTTACAATAAACGTTACGCTCTTGGTGCTTACAACTCGACACATATCAAATTGGGCCTTATTTCTAATATTTGATATGCCTTGGTATACAATAGTAGCTGCATGTAAATATATATACATATGGTAAACAAGTGCTGACTCTACGGCACGTTTTCGCGGCGCCTCTGAAGCCGCGACAGCGAGGACCCTTTAGTATTACAATATTATATAGCGGAATACGAACCCTTTAGTCATACAATATTATATAGCGGAATACGAACCCTTTAGTCATACAATATTATATAGCGGAATACAAACCCTTTAGTCATACAATATTATATAGCGGAATACAGACCCTTTAGTCATACAATATTATATAGCGGAATACAAACCCTTAGTCATACAATATTATATAGCGGAATACAGACCCTTTAGTCATACAATATTATATAGAGGAATACGGACCATTTAGTCATACAATATTATAAAGCGGAATAAAAACCCTTTAGTCATACAATATTATATAGCGGAATACAGACCCTTTAGTCATACAATATTATATAGCGGAATACAAACCCTTTAGTCATACAATATTATATAGCGGAATACAGACCCTTTAGTCATACAATATTAT
>LQNS02277997.1:829718-876742 GCA_001587735.2 Parhyale hawaiensis | reverse complement strand
CTGTACATGTACTTACTTCGTTGTATAACTCGCTGTACATGTACTTACTTCGTTGTGTAACTCGCTGTACATGTACTGACTTTGTTGTGTAACTCGTTGTAGATGTACTGACTTTGTTGTGTAACTCGTTGTAGATGTACTGACTTTGATGTGTAACTCGTTGTAGATGTACTGTCTTTGTTGTGTAACTCGTTGTAGATGTACTGACTTTGTTGTGTAACTCGTTGTAGATGTACTGACTTTGTTGAGTAACTCGCTGTACATGTACTGACTTTGTTGTGTAACTCGTAGTAGATGTACTGACTTTGTTGTGTAACTCGTTGTAGATGTACTGACTTTGTTGTGTAACTCGCTGTACATGTACTGACTTTGTTGTATAACTCGTTGTAGATGTACTGACTTTGTTGTGTAGCTCGTTGTAGATGTACTGACTTTGTTGTGTTACTCGCTGTACATGTACTGACTTTGTTGTGTAACTCNNNTACTGACTTTGTTGTGTTACTCGCTGTACATGTACTGACTTTGTTGTGTAACTCGTTGTAGATGTACTGACATCGTTGGCGTATTCACGCTACATTTGGTATGCGTTCCCTCCATTGTTATTCACAGACTACTGCATTTGTAGAAATACGACTTTTTATGCAGGCAAGTGTATTTCACAAATTACGGTTCAGTTTCTATTGAACTCTGAGCGGGAAGTTTGGTTTTCCGAAACGCTTATATTTATGAAAATCAAAATTTCAATTTTTGTTCTTTATTCGTTTAATGCTGGAATCGTGAGCCGCCCCCCCCCCTCCCAGTATCATGATCGCAGAAGAGGTGACATTTTATGTTCTTCGCAGTAGTTTCTGAAGTAATGTTGAAACTCCTTAAGTAACCTAACTCGCCGCCATGCTTTGAATCTTTGAATGTTCAGTTTAAATATTTAGCTGCGTATGAACCGTGCGGTGTGCTGCCACACATGTGTCCGTGCAGCTGCGCGGGATGGGGGGAACTTCTTCGAACCAAACCATGGGCTACACATCAGTTCCTCATTCCAGTACACCAGCGATAGCTGAATTGGCTTCGTTGAATAGCTCGCACCACATGTGACGCTGCACTGACTGACATACTTTACATGCAACGGCTTCCTTGGCTAACTCACTGTACATGTACTGGCGTTGTTGACTAACTCGTTATACTTGAACTGAAAATAGTGTTGAATTTTACTGAAGCCTTCACTAAAAAGTTCAAAGAGTCTCGAAGATTCTTGTCATTTCATTTTTGCTTTAGGAAACTCGACAGTTTTTGCCGACTCAGTGTTACGTAAGGATAAGATGGAACACTAAGTACCTCACGTGTTGGCATGAGAAAAAGTGAATTTTGCTCCTGAGGTGTCATATCACGAGTGAAATAAATGTAGGAAGCTATAAGAGCAAAAAAAAAAAAAAAAACATTTACAATGGGTGCAAAAAAATTACTGGTTATTTATACTGCAAATCAACTGTTAAGAGTTTCCAACGATTTATAGCTACATCCTTGTCCCTTCCATTCTGCAGCCAACTGCATATACCGTTGTCTACTGTAAAAGCCTCTACGGAGCTGTCTCAAATTGCATATTGTAATGTTTACTGGTACAGAAAACTAGAGGAATGTCAACAGGCAACGTAACTCTCTTTAATTATTTTATTACATACAAAGCCCTTTGCGGAAAGGTTAAGTACAAGACGACGTGCGTTACATCTCAGGCTTGTTGTAATATAGAATCTGCTTATGCAATGCCATGAATGAAGCAGTGCGAAGACCAACGCGACATATTACAGAACACTCATTGCTAAGTGAAAAACACTTCATTAGGTATTATCATTGTAGGGGAAAGTCAGAAAACCACCCAGGCCTTGCGCTCAATACTGAAAGAATAACAAGATGAGGCAAAGCTTATATTGGTGTGAGGAAGGTGATGTAGGTTTGTGTGTGGTGCCATGCCTTGGAGATTGGCAAGCAAGGGATAACTAAAATTCTCTTATGATTAGAAGTGAAAAAGCTTGATAGAAAAGTATGTTAAGATGTTTGTGATTATGTTTTTTGTCTCTAAGATATTAGACAAATTGATTGCTTTTGCTTGTTGGATTTCTCTGATCTATGAATAAAAAAAATTCACTTCTGACGTAGGATGGAATCATGGTTTATGGTTACTTTCCCTAATTTTTAATTATTCTTATATAAATAAAAATATTTATGTAAAACTGACTAAATAAATTATTGAAAACATAAGAACCATACAATAAAAGCAAATTGATTTTAAGAATTAAATTAAAGCCAAATATTAGCTCCTGAAGGTCAGAGAGGGAGACTCTACCCAGGTAGCAATTATATATTATATTTCTTTTGAATCTTTCAGCCACCTATATTCTTATTATGAAGTTGGAATGTTTTTTTTTCGCGTAAATATTATTTCTGGTATGTTATTATAACGTTATTTTGAGATTACTACCGAAAATTTCTTTGTTGTGCTTATAACTTCTACTATGATAATATTAAAATAATGTTACCCATCAGTATTGTCTCCTATAAGTGATTTAATATTCAAATACTAATTTACTCCTTTATTATTGTTCTCTGAATACAATCATCGTTAAAATTCATGTAGAAGAGCACACTGAAACATACAAAATGCGAGACTAAAATAGCACGAGAATCAAGCTCAATTTACCTAAAATAGAGAACGTGCCTACTAAAAGTGATATATTCACTTGTGAGACACACTTACATTAATATTCCTTGATATCGATCGCAGTAAAATAACTCCTATACATACACATCCAGCGGAAAGGTAAGACTAGGATATTCAGATGCTAAGTTTTTAAGCACTGCTTACAATCTTCATTAAGTGATAACCAATCTCTAGAATTCGGGCAATAAACCCTTGATATGCACTAAATTGATTCAAACCAAAAATGGACGTGTTGGTGGATTTCCATATCACACACATGTTTCTCTATAGAAATATATGAATGCAAATAAGAATGTGTTTTTTGATTAAACGAGAACAGATAATAACTGAAAACCCTTATCTAACAAGCTACCTACCTAAAATTGATAAAAAAAAATACATCTAGTATTGCGTCATTACATAGTCTTTGTACTTTATTTTGAACACGGTATCATTCATTGGTTGAGTGAATATATCGCCATAACGCTGGTTGACACTTCTAAAGTTTACCTGAGAGATCATCAAACTGTTTTTTTGTCAGTATTCCCATGTAGAGAAACATTCGGTTGATCATTAGAAACTTAATCTAGTGATGTGCTAATAAATTGGCCTCGGCTGACTTTACTTTGACGCTAAGATTAATATGACGTAATATCCTGCACTAAAAATTTCTCTGACCAACATCATTTCTCGGTTTCTACACTCTATACCTATATATAAAGATATCGATGAAGTAAAAAATAAGCATTCTCTTGTATACAGCGCCTTTCCTATGAGCTTCGTTTAATTATATATGTTATGATATTACCGCTTGATATGGGTATTTGCAGGGTAAATTTTCATTTTTATGAGTAACGGGTCCGCCGTAGTCATGGCAACAAGCGCTTTATCAAGCATCTCAATTAAAATGTAGCGAAATAGAGTATTTGTTGAATAGACATATAGCTGAAAAAACTTTAACAATAATTAACCATTTTTTACACTGTACGAATTTCGTTCTTCTTAGTTCATTAAAGGTTACAATTTTGTTTCTTTACTACAACTGTTGTTTACTTTAGTTTCAGTGTATTCTTACGTCTGAAACGTGGAAGACACATGCATGGCTAGGTTCAAACAAAAGTAAAACTGATTATTTGGCTCTGCTCAGAAATAAACACTTTGAATACTATCTCAAAAACTATCTCGTAATAATTACAGCAGATCTGGCATATAACACACAATAGCTACCATAGAAAGTTTTTAAATATTGTATCAATTATCTTGCCTGAATTGACGCAAAAATTTCCCAGAGTTTTCAGTTCTAGACACGTGGCCACTTGACTCGGGTACGATCTTGTCGTCAGTACTATAAAGTAAACAAAAGATTTTGTACGATTTACTGAACTGGGTAACAGAAAACGTAAGAACTTTCTCGGTTAGGTGAAAAAAACAAATTGCAGCTTATTATAACAACAGTAGTCACATAGAATTTATTTCCCGTGCCAAGCTGCTCCAACAGTTTACCTACTGTCATTTCACCTATAGGAGAATTCCTATAGGACATTTCACCTATTGAACTGTTCACCTATACTGTACGTGGATATTTCGTACAAAGGATATTGATATCCATCCAGAAAAAAATCGTTTATCCGCAATTGATTCAACTATATTTCATCTGAGTCCATTTTTTTTTTGCTCAACTGTGACGTGAGAGACAGAGAAGCGAAATAGTTCATAGTACTTTGAGCATATCTACTAGCCTCATCCACAAATGGATAGTGCTATAAAGTAATTCAGGAGTATGGTAAGACGAAACAGATTTTTGCTGGTTATTCATAATGCTCGCAGGCATGTCGTACGGTTGCCGAAATGCCCAAGAGACAAATGGTGCCTAGGTAAATAACCAAGAGACACAGTGTCTGTAGCGTCATTTCCACCCTTACAGTCGTTTCATTCAGAAGTATCATAATGGGTACACTCCTATCTAAATATATCCCTATAAGTCATGAAGTTAGCGAGACAGATCTTTACGAAACTGGTACAGATGGATTATAGTGATTACAGAGGTTAATGGCACTCTCTAGAACATTCTGCATTTATAATAAATATTTTGGACGTTTATCTGTCTAGATGTGGGCATGCTTTCTAACGTAGATTTATCTTCCTTCACAATGAGACCAAACGTGAGGTGTTTTTAATATTTCTTCAGCTATTTGAAGCTATTAGGCCGTTAGACGTACTAAAATTCTGGTACCTTTATTGAGACACCGGCCACTGAACAGGCCGTATAGAAAGCTTGTTGGCCATCTAATAGGCCGTATCGATATATCTATCGCTGTCAACACCTGGCTTTATCTAGACAGGGTGTTCACCCGTTCACCCTTGAGTTCTGAATCGAATAAATACAAAGATTCCAGTCAGGAACTCGATCTGGGGTCCTACAGATGCCCACTCTACCACTAGGTCACCATATGTAATTTGTATATATCCTAGCTAACAGACGTATTAGAATAGCGTCTTTTTGGGTGATAATTCTGGCAATGACTATTAGGTATGTTAGAGTTAAATCAGGCTCGTTAGGTTAGAAAAGTGTTTAACGAGGTACGTTTAAGAACTAGGACAAGTTGGGATGGTATAGAACAGGTTCTGTTAACGACAATGGCAACGACTGTTGCCTAAAATCATCGACGCAAACACCACCGGATTAAGTCCGGTGCCTACAGACAAGATGTTCAATTTTCCACTGAGTTATCCTTTAGAGCGTTGGCAAGAGGAGAAAGCGAGGGTTTTAATAAAGTATTTCTGCCGTCACTTAATGACGGTGCGAGCCACAAGTTCATTAAGATTATTTAGTTCTATGCAGTCTAAGTAGCTTTCTCACTATATGAAATAGTTAAATTTCTTCCTATCTTATAGCAAGCTAGAGCACTCTGAGAGAGCATACCTCCGCCAAGCAAGTCAGCGGTAGCGAAAAATTCAAATCGGCTCTGGAACCAAGATTTTCTTTCCATCAACAACGAAATCTGATCACTTGTGTCTTTTGATAATATTAACAGTGTCGGTAATTTTCTAGGAGATCCGTTCATAACTTTTTGAATTATGCTGCAAACAAACATTTTAACAGACATAAGTCAAGCACACAAACGGAGAAGTATATCAAGAGAAAAATAAATCAATTATGTCTTTTAACATGACTAACAATTCCTAGAAATGTCATAAAGATTTATTCATAATTTTTTGGTTATTGCGCTAAGAAACATAAAATCAAACACAGCGACGAACAAACAGATCGTTACAAAAATCAGATCATTTACTTTCTGTAATAAATCCAACAACTCATGTCAATTTTATAAAACTCCGTCCATTACTTTTTAAGTTATGGTACTAACAAAAAATAGGCAGTCAAACAAATAAACGGGTGGAGTGAACTTCACCAAACTTCAATCATCTGTTCCTCCTTTCATACTCAACAACCCATGTAAGTTTCATCAAAATCCGTCCATAACATTTTGAATTATCTTGGTTACAGACAGACAGAATAACAGACAGACAAACCCGTCGAAAACATAACCGCCTTGGCTGAGGTAGTGATGATATTCATTTTAGCTTTAAAAATATTAGACCGATGCTATATTCTTCATTCCTCTTAGCTACTCATTTGGCCACTCGACCAAAATTTTTAGAATTTCAATTCTCTAGTTTACGATGCCTCTCCAGTACCCGTCCGTTCCTGAAAAAATTAAGAACATTTTGCCCGCTAATTTGTGTGCTCAGTTTATTTTCCCTAAATATGATAACGTATATAGTGTACAAAGAAGCAAGTAAATAAATAAACAAGTACATAAATAAATAAAGTTTACAGAATTTAGCATGCCTAGTGCAGCTACAGATAGAGAGCTAGATCGACAGGGAGGTACGGCATTCTGCTGGATTCTCCATTTTCCATTTCGTTGCGATAGCTAACTAAATTATAGGGAAAAACAATTAAGGAATTCGGTTTTGAGCTGCGATCAAAAATCTTATGAGGGCAAAAATGTCGTCTTCATATGGAATAGGAAAATGCATGGTAGAGCCGTGAAAGAGAAATGTAGGCTACGCAGACACTCCCGTAGAGCCTGGTGGACTATTATGAGAATAAACTTCACGGCTCGTAAATTGTGAATTTACATCGTTTTTGCAAAGTACACTTCCGAGTACTACATCATCAGTAGCCATCACCTTTGGCTTCTCCCACTTTGGTCTGTGACCTGCCGCACGATTGGCTATCTAAGACTTTACTTGTTGAAAGGTTCAGTAAAACAATTTGCGCCCCGGTGCCCTCGTAACAAATTTCATCGCCGCTAGGGGCCTAAAAGTAACTCAACTAATCCAAATGCATAGTCGATCGTTGCCGTAACTTCAGCATGACGTCTACATATGAATGCCATGCACTAATTCTTAAAATATCAATCTTTGTGCTAAGGCTGCGTTTGACCCAGTTCACCATTACTCTCTATTTAAGCATATACTTGAGAACTAAATACTGCCTTATATTGTGAAGATGCTAAAATACTGGTTTTAAAGTCAGAAATGCTATGTGAAATGAGGAGCTTCAACGTCATCAGCGTTTCGCATGAATAATGACATGCGACAAGGGGGCTTACTCTCTCTAATTTTCTTTAATATCTTTATTGATAGCATCCACACCCATCTGAACGCAGGTAGCTGGAGTGGGGTGTCACATTAATGGTCACGCAGTAAATGCGCTCAGTTATGCTGAAAATATGTCCTTGCTTCTCCCCATTATACTTGGCTGCAAAAATTGGTGTCAATTTGCGAAAGCAAACCAAGCAAACTGTGTATTAAATAAAATGCTGCTAAAACTGTTTGTATGTACATTAAACCTAAGAGAAGTAACCTGGTCTCCGATAAAGTCATTCGACTTAAAGGTGTCGATCTCACTTACGTAGACAGCTTCTCTTACCTGAGACATAAAATCACCAATTTTTTTCGTGAAAACCCAGCATATAGGGGAAAAACGCGAAAGCTCCACGCAGTGGACAACATACTAATCAGAAAGCTTGGTCTCTGCTCCGATGAGGCTTAATGCCAGCTTTTTCAGAGCTACTGCTATCCCCTGTACTGTAACTCACTTATGTCGAACTTTAAGCAGAAACCGAATGGACACCGACGTGTAGCCCATAATGACATATTTCGGCTCCTGTTGAATGTGCCGAGGTCAATTAATGCAGGTATGATATTTGCTAAAAAAAGTATACTGATTTTCTCAAAGTCGGGGCAAGAAAATGCGCTCTGAGGCTCCAGCTCAGGATAGAAATATTTGATAACGGCTTACTCAAGGTGATCCATAACGGTCCTGGCTACAAACTATCTAACATGTTCAGCCGATGACAGCGCATTCTATTTCCAAACTGGGCTAAATAATGGGCTGCAGTGCAGTGTAGTTTTTAATGATGGTATTACCTGTAACTCAAGTATTAAGCCGTCTCCTGCGTACCATGTCTCTATGTGTACATAATAAAGCATATTATTATTATCATTATTATTAAATGGCTCAAAATTAGGGCGATTATTGAAAATGCAACATTGCCACTTACTAAGCAGCAAAAAGTACAGTTAAACTTGATGCAAGCTGAAGCCGTGCCGCGGCTACGTCGACAGATTAGCTGAGTTGACTGTAGGCTGCTAGCGGCGACGAAAGTCGCTACTTGGGCAACGGGCGTTAACCAACATTCGTAAAACATTTCCTATGTCTACACCATATGAAAGAGTGATGCTGTAGAATTGTAGTACTCCCACTTACGTTTTACCACACATTTTTTATGTGTAGTATCGCTACAATGCGCAACATAGAGTGTTATATTTAGTCACCATTTTAGAGTTTTGTTAGTTTCGGGGTTCAGGAGTTTATCTATTTTGGAAACCTGTTTTTCTGAGCAGTTCTACTGTACCTCCAGTTCATTTTTTTCATGTTATTGCGAATTTCACATGTATCCTTAACCATTGTTTAGATTTACTTCATTATCGAAATTACAGATCATATCACTAGCTTGCATTCCGATATAAAACTTAATTTACGTGCGTACCTTCTGCAATCATTGACGCTATTAAACGTGGTGACATTGATCTAGAATAGAAAGACATAATATTTTAGTTACACAATAGAAAATTTTTTTAATTTTCTTTGATTCACTTTAGAAAAGTAAAAAATCTAAAAGGCATACTGAAATATTTATCTCTGAATTTTTGTTAGAAGTTGGAACGTTGGCTGGAAAACCAATATAAAAAAAAAAAAAAAAAAGAAACGCGAGGGTAGCGGTAAAAATAACCTATTTTGAAGAGTCAGACTAGTTGAACTTAGTTTAATGGTCAGCAAAGCCATGTAATGGACGCTGTCGTGTGTTTATATGTTTTTTTTCTTTACTGGACTTCCCTTGAAGGCCTTGACCTGTCGGACTTAGGCACTAAAAACATATCCTAAGGATTCTATTTTCTTCTGCTTTGGAGTAGGACATGGCCGATTTTTCAAGTACTAAAATACAGAGAGACATAAATATTTACCGAGGGTAGATACACGTTGCTGTTCCTTTAGCTAAAAAAAGTAGACTGATGCTATTCTACTATCGCCTGAGCTGCTGATGGGGTTCAAGCGACTAAATTTTCAGAGATTAAGTTCTTTAGAGTACTGGACGTATATAGCTGTTAGCAGAGGTGGGTAAGCGGACTAATAAAGCGGTAATCCGGTAATACCGCTTCACGCAAAATCAGTACCGCTTTACCGTTACCGTAATCGGCTGAAAATTACCGCTTTACCGATACCAGAATTTGGACAATTTTTAAAGCGGTAACGGGGAGCGTCTATGTCAATAGTCTTAGTGTTTTATTAATTGTCCGATCTCTCTAAAACGCTGTAGTCATGTGTAAAAATGAATTCTAAGACGTTGTTATTCATAGACTTTTTTCGAACTTTCGCTTAATTTTTGAGTTATGGAACATTTTTATTTTGGAAAATTTTAAAAATGCCATTTCTCTGGCATTTTTCAAACTATTGAAGAGAATAGATGACGTCTTGGTTGATTTTACGTTCCCATTGTGATGATAAGGACTTCTTCAAGAGAAGAGTTTTGTTAGCCCAAGCTTTCGACAAGAATTTGCTTCAGCCGTCGTCAGGGAAAGATGCATACATATAAGTCCTGGAGCTATATACAAAAACGCATATCCATACTACGGAAGAAAACTCTACCTTGAGTTACCTTGAGAGTCTTCGGAAGAAGTCCAGGTGACGTTTCTCACATCACCTCACGTGTGTGGAGTCACTCTGCTGGGTGTCTTCTGTGGTGTCGCAGTATGAATCCAAAGAGAGAGCCTGCAGAGAAAAATAATTGCCAATAATATCAGCAGTCAATGAGCATAGGAAAGAGTTGTGAAACATCTAAGTGTCTGTTGATCCTATTTGGTTGTTGTACACTGAAAAATGATTCGACTACTGTACGAGATTATCAATTCATAACTTTCTGCAGTACTGAAATATTTTTGAAATCAAAAGAGTTACTATTTTAGCGGCAGTGTTGATAAATTAATGAAAACTCTTGCCTCCTCCTCACATTGCTTGCGTGTTCCTAGACGCGTGTTTTGAGATTGTTTCCGGTTTCGCTGACGTAGCAGGTAAAAGACATAAATGATTAAATTTTGGTGCAGATCGGTTTGTTCGTTTGTGTGTCAGGCATCGCAGTTTAAGCATTTCAGTTTGTAGCCCGGATCCGTTAGCACTTCATTTGTTCTTCGGTCTTTGAGTTTGCAAAGCTGTTTTTTGAATGTATTAGTTGATTTATTTGCCATTTTACAACAAAAAAAGCTACAACATTTTACGGTATACAACAACCAAACCAAATAATATCAACAGACACTTAGATGACCCACAACAACTGCATCCTCTGCTCGTTCACTGCTGATATTATTTGCAATTAGTTTTCTTATTTTGCTGTGGAGTTTTCTTCCGTACTATGGATATGTGTTTATGCGTACAGCTCCAAGACTTATGTGCGTCTTGCCCCAGACGACGGCTGAAGCAAACTCATGCCGTAAGCTTGGGCTAATAGAACTCTAGTCTTGAAGAAGTCCTTATTATCACAATGGAAAAATAAAACATTTTTAACCTATTTTCACGGTTCAACTCACAATATAGAGAACAAAAGTGTTAGCTATAGAAATACTATCCGTCCTGTTGGAATTGCGTTGCAAATTTTTTATAAACTTGAAAGTAATGAAATTTTACTTTTTAAAAGATTTTTCAGAGAACTAAAGATACAATTTTTTTTTTACAAAAATAGACACCAACTGATCGTGCTTTTAAAGACCACACATTTTCCTCCATTTTTCAAGTGTAATAGTGAAAATTGACCAAAAATGCCGGTGGAATAGCGATTTGAAGATGACAGAAATTGCAAGAATTGAAATAGGTGAAAACGGCGGAAAAGGGGAATCCGTTTTGTTTGAATAACTCGTTTTCTATGGGAAAATCTAAAAAGTACGTGAGTGCAACCCACATTTCTTTCGATTATTATTATTATTAAACTTCACGTTTGAGCTCCCACGGACAGGTAATACAACCCAAATGAAGTATCTTGCAACACTGTGAAGTCCAAAATGCTGCTAAAGAAAACCATTAACAACTGACTTAAACGCCTACAGGCCAATATGATCAAAAGCCGATGCTGACAACAAATTCTAAACCTTAGAAGACCAGGGCACGAATCACCGACAAAATTGATTAGTTCGACATCCGACAGCCTCCAAAGTGAAAGAGTGCGCTCCGCGCGCAGCAAAAACCTTGAGGGCAGGGAGAAAAGTATACAACCAATGTCTCTCATTGTTGTACACCTTATGAAACATACATAGCTCAGCTACTTTTCTCCTGTGGGAGAGGTTCACGTCAGATCATTATCAGCGCTCAGCCTGCTGGCTGAACTAACAAGTCGGTGCAACAGACGCAAGTGAGTGTCAGCAGCCGAAGCCCCGACAGGTGAGCAATACTCTAACACAGGCAGCAAAAACGCATATGAACATGCGCGGGCAACCTGGCTGTCACCAAACCCAGAATTCACCTTACGCAGGAGCCCCATCTTAGTGGAAGCTCGTGGCACCAACCTCCTAATATGCGGCCCAAACTGAAGCTTCTCATCAAAGACAACACCAAGACTCTCCGAGGAGCTAGACTCCTGAAGCAAAGTGTCATCAATCTCCAGCTATGGATGCTGCGGTACAAGTGTCCGAAACCGACTGACAATCATCGACTTGGTCTTACTGGCATTCAGCTTCATACTCCAGGCCGAGCACCGTGCACTAATGCGCGACAAATGTCTATTCAGAGACTGAGCGACAGCATCACGCAGGTGAAGAGCAGGTATCACTGCCATCAAACTGCAATCGTCGGCATAGTTGATCATCTTGTTTTCAAGCAGAGAGAACGTGTCACTAGTATAGAGAATGAACAACAGCGGACCAAGCACACTGCCCTGAGGAACGCCAGACACCACCGCGACTGAGGCGCTCAAAGCGCCGTCAACACAACAGACACACTCTGCGTTCGCTCAGTAATAAAATTGCGAGTGATTGGCAGAACCTTACCACCCACACCAAAGGACTACAGCTTGTATAATAGACCCCTGTGTTTAACCCTGTCACATACCGCGCTAAAGTCCAACTGGACAAGGCGTGCCTCCGACCTACAATCCAGCGCCGACTGTAAATGGTGTGACACCAACAACAGAGCGTCACAACAACCCGAGCCAACTCTGTACGCAAACTGACCGACAGACAGCAACCCGTACCCTCAGCGAAACGACCCAGCTTACCAGCGATCAGCTTCTCGAACACCTTCGACAAAATGGGCGTCAGGGTGATGGGTCGATAGTTGGTAATACAGGGCGACCCCGGACCCTTGGGAATAGGAGTAATATTCCCAGTACGCCGACCACGACGAAAATTTCTTAACCGTATCAGGCGCCGGCAGATCACTGCAAGCTTGGGAGCAAGAACGTCAGCCAGCTGCTTATAAAACAAAGGAAAACAGCTCCATACTGATCAAGGTCATCAAACAGCACCTTGACTGTACCAGATCTGAACGCCAAAGAGATCAAGCGAGGTTCAGGGTGGCATCCATGAGGCAATGCGATAACATCTCTACTCTGCTTCCCGTCGAAGTGAGCCGACAAAAGCTCCGTCCTTACAAGGGGATCAGAAATGATGCCCTTACCAGGGGATCAATAATGATGCCCCCACCTGGACCAACAAGGGGCGGCAACGAATGTTCAGCAGCGAACACTGAACCCTTTAGCTCATTCCACGAACGATGTGGATGGTCAATACTCAGCAGAGACTCCCTGGAACGCTGCCTCAGACGACGCTGTGCCTCCTCATACACACGCTTAGCCTCAGCCCTACGATCAACATAGGTCTGCCCCAACATACGGTCAGGCGAACGCCGCCATGCCCGATATGCCGCTTGTTTAGATTCGAAAACTAATCGACACTGGTCGTCAAACCACGGCTTATCCCGAGACCTCACAAGAATAGTCCTCTTAGGGACAAATCTATCCAAATGTCAAGTCGTTAAGCTCAGAGACAGGATCCTCACTGTGTATATTCTGGCGCCAAGGTTACGTTCTCACTGTCCGATAATAGCCACCCAGTTAGCCATGCTCTTAACGAATACCACTCTCCTGGTGTCTACCTTAGGAAGAACCTGATTAAGGTCCAAGGACACAACAAGATGGGCCTCGTCTGAAGAGCCAATAGGGGGGCCAATTGACACCGTTATGAAGTCCGGGACATCAATCATAACGAGGTCAAGACAGTTACCAGCAATATGCGTGGACCCGCAAACTAGCTGCACACAACTAGACAAAGTGCAAAAGTCAAACGCAACCACACCACGACAATCAGTCGGTGTTGCAGATCCCAACCTGTCCCTGTGGTGTGCATTAACGTCCACAAAAACAAACGCTGACTTGAGATCCGTGCTCTGGATCGAGGTCATCGCCGTCAATAAACAGTTATGAAGAGAATCATCCATTGCTGGGCTCTGATATAAGGAGAATAAATAATCATTATTCAGTCGGCCACATACCCTTAAAACAATGATTTCATGACAGTCATATCTGTACTAAGTTGCACGAAAATATACACAATATATATTTTTTATCTCTGTAATTTTGAAATATTTTTAATACCGGTAAGTATTCCCAATTTGGCCATCTTCTGCAACTTGGTCTAATTAGTGTCTACCGGACCTATGTGGATCGTAGTGCTGAGGCTAAGCGTCTGTATGAGAGGGCACAGCAGCGTCAGAAGCAGCGTTCCAGGGAGTCTCTACTGAGTATTGACCATCCACGTCGATAGTGGAGTTAGCTAAAGGTTTCAGTTTTTGGCGCTGAACCTCCGTTTTCACCCTTCATTGGTCTTGGTGGTGGTCTAATTACTGATCTCTTGGCTAGGGTGGATGTCACCTTGAACCTCGTTTAACCTATTTTTGGTTCAGATCTGGTACTATCTGGGCACAGATTGAGGGTGTTGACTGTTGATCCTTATACAGTAGAGGTATGGACCCGGTGGGCATGTTTCCTCTGCTTTATAAGTTACGTGCTGGCGTTCTCGGCCCTAAGCTTGCGGTATTTTCGGCGCTTGATGATGTTAGGGAAATTTTTCCCGTTGTTCTCGTACTGGGAATATTACTCTTATTCTCAGCGATCCCATGTCACCCAATGTCGCAAATTACCGTCCTGTTACGCTGCTGCACATTTTGTCGAATGTCGTCATAATTGGCCCGATCTTCATGGAACTAGGTAGAGATACGTATAATTCGAAAAATGAGGGTTAGACTTCTGTACTTATTTCAAGAAGACAATGGGAAAAATACAGGAGCCTAACCCACATTTTATTCCAATTTACATACATTAAAAAGAAGTGTATTTCAAATTGGAGCAAAAAAAGAAAAAAAAAACATTTTTAAGAAGTTTTCTTGATGGGAAACTCAAAGTACATATAAATTCATTCGAACAAAATTGGTAGAGATACGTAGAATTGAAATATATTGTGGGTTAGACTCCAGTAATTTTTCTATTTTCGCCATATAAAACTAGCGATTGAAAAAAATGGAAAAATAGTTTTCTCTGAATAACTCGTTTTCTATGGGGAAAATCGAAAAAAGTACATGAGTGTAGTACACATTTATTTTCAAATTTACATAACTTTATCAAGTTTCATTCGAGTCGGTGCTAAAATAAAGATTTTTTAACCCTCTGGCTGGAATTTCCTTGACAAGAAAAATGTCAATAAAATATTCAAAAAAGTTTTTTATTTATGTGCCAATTTGAATGAAACTTAGCATAGATTTGTGAAACAAAAAAAAAATGTGGTTACACTCAAGTACTTTTTACCCATTTCCCCATAGAAAACGAGTAATTCCCCCGCAAATTTTTTTAACTTTGTTTTGAAAAATGCCATTTTCGAAATTGCTTGATAAACAAAAAATTAATTCGAATTTCTTTAATGTACTCTCAACGAATTGTAAAGCATAAGGTGCCTATTCCCATGCAGGAAACTGCATTGCTCTAGCTTAAAAATTGGAGTAGATTCGGAGATAAAGGGGTTAACTAGGGTTAAATTTCAGGACAACTATGAAAGTGTGGATCCGTTTTCTTTGAATAACTCGTTTTCTATGAAGAAAATGGAAAAAGTACAGGAGTGTAACCCATTTTTTTCGATTTTACATATCTATACAAAGTTTCATGCAAATTGGCCCGTAATGAACATTTTTTAAATATTTTATTAACAATTTTCTTGTCAAGGAAGTTCCCGCAAAAGGGTTGACAAAATTTTTAATTTTTGCCCAGATTTGGTTGAAACTTGGCACGGATGTGTAAAATTGGAAGTGAATGTGGGTTGCACTTCAATACTTTTTCCGTTTTTCTCCACACAAACGAGTTATTCCAAGAAAACTATTTTCGATTTTTTTTCAATAACTCGTTTTCTATGGCGAAAATGAGGAAAATTTCCTAAGTCTATTACACATTATTCCTCGTTTTACATGTCTCAACCGTGTTTCATTGAAATCGGCGTAAAAATGAATTTATTTTGTTCAAAAATTTTTTTAGTTATCCATCAAAGAAATTAATTTTTTACTCCAGTTTGAAAAACTCCCTCGGGATCTACGTAAAATCGAAAAATGTGGGTTAGACTCGTGTACTTTTCCCATTTTCGCCATAGAAAACGAGTTATTGAAAGAAAACGGAGGAGCTGTTTTCTTTGAATAACTCGTTTTTTTACGGGCAAAATCGAAATAAGTACATATGTAAGTTTAACCCCCATTTCTTTAACAAATCTCTACCAAGTTTCATGAAGATCGGCCTAATGATGTTGAGAATGAGGTATGAACAGTTTTTTGAAAAAGAGAGTGAGTTATGAAACAAAAAAAATTAGCTACGGAACTTTTCCTTTTCCAATATTTTAATTTTATCAAACTTTTAGTATGTTGTAGAGTACTCCAGACTCTACACAAACGTAACAAAAAACAATATTTTTCAGTTTTTTTAGGGCCCTTTCTCATATTGACTGGACTAGTCTTTCTTATGGAGTATAGCCTGAACCCGGGCACACGGAAGCGACGCGCCAGGCAGCACTTTGACTACCAAATCGGTACATTTTGACTACCAAAATGTGATGTATATATGCATTTATTGATGAATAGATACAGTATTATTGCTCGCATGCATTTAAATATTATATATACTTATATAAATTCCTTCACTGTCACAAAATCAATATCGCTTATGATCACATTGAATTGCGTCGATTCTCCTCTGTGTTCGGGCATCCTGAGGATCGACTTGGATCGCGTTGCGTCGCTTCTGTGTGCATGCACCTAATTGTGGTGAGAGTTAATTGCGCTGTATTCAGATATAGTGGGATAAAATCAAAGAAAAGTGCAGAACTTTGGTCAGATTGAATTTTGAGAATATGAATTTTCACTAATTTATTTTACCTAGAATCAGAGACCATATCCTGATTGTTATCATTTCTTTTAAAGTGATATATGCCATCAATCATGTATACAAAGTGAAGCAAAATAACACCGTTTTCTCACCCAGGATGATTGCTAATGATGACAAAATACCGAGCTACCAGTGAAAGTTCTCGTTATACTGTAGTACAAGCTATGTCTTGTATCTGTTAAGGAAATTGATACCGTATACTCAATTTTCATGCAATGCCGACGTATTAATCGAAGTCACGATAGTATCTCAGCCCTCACCGAGGTTGATTGACAAAAAATAAAAGACTGAAATTCAATTATGCATTACATCAACTATAGACTACAGCCGTGTTGCCGGCCTTATGTGTCTATCAGGGAATAATAATAACGGGTGAACCAGACAGACATACGAAGAAAATGAATGCACGTAAAATGATGTTTTTTTTGACCAAGCTGCTGCAGCACACGCTCAACATTATGTGTATAAGATTATTGAATTATCAATATTGCAGTTCTCTGCCTATGCTCGTCTTATCGAACGTCGTACTTGTACTCTCTGAGTGCATCTTATAGGTAACATTTACACGTATATGGTGAAAAATAGTATGCAAGAAAATGAGCAGCAGGCCCTGCAGCTGCTTGGTCCGAAAAAACATCATTTCACGTGCATTCATTTTCTTCGCATGCCTGTCTGGTTCTCCCTTTATAACTGCTCCCTGGTGAATACTGTCTGCACGGACTAATTAACGTTTAAAAGTATCTGTGGCCTCTACTGAATCCCTGCAAGGGTACTACATGTACGGGAACCACGTCAAAAATCCGATCGCCGTTTTCTTGATGACTAAGAGACGCATTTTAGCCCTACAGCTCGAAACTGCAGTTTTCATAAGCTGGGTTTGTACATAAAGAATAAGGAGGTGCGCTTTTCATTCTCTAAAAATGGTTACAATTTTTTGCTGAAAATATACTAGAATTGTAAATTGTAACAGCGATGTCAAGGATAAGCAGTAGAAAGTAAACTGCGGGTATTTTGCGTAATATGCCCATGAAACGTGACGTTATTTTTCATGAAATTGCATTTATGTGTTTGCTTAATGATTTGCGGTATAATGATACATTACTTATTATTTGTTGACAAAAATAGGAAGATAAAAGCCCTGCAAATCTTAGGAACGGCGAACATATTCATTTGTGGCACCAGCCCGTCTAACTTAGGCTCCTCCATGTTTTGTAGTAAAAATTGGAACACAAGTATGTTCTCTTGACAATACATACATATATGTTCTAATCCTAACTGAAATTGAAAGTGTAAATTTCGTTATCAGCCTTCCCATTCATACACGTACCCAAATAATACCAATTGTAATTTTAATAAAAAACTGGCCTTGGTGATTTCTGCCATGCGATTGAAACGTTTCTACAAGCGGCGTCAGCGGCACGTAATAACAGCAAGAGTACATATATTGTGATCAGGAAGGCTGGAAGTTGAACTTTTAGTGTGATCAATGTAAACTCCAGACGTGGTGTTTTCAAGTTGCTATTCTAACGAATCGCAGCGACTTGGGAGTAGAGCATATCTTACGCAGCTTTTCTCAGGAGACCTCGGGAGTTTTTGATTGAAGACTATATTTTTTAAATTGCACGATATATTTTTATTGGGTGGATTAAAAAAACAGCAGCCATCAAACAATATATTTCAGTGATATCAATGCAATTAAAGATGACAACGTAACCAAATATCACGAGTTAGATGCAACTCGCTTTCCGATCAGACAAATTTTGAAAAAATCTGTTAGTTCCCAAAGAAGTCCATGAGCTTCTTAGAGCTGAAGGTTCATAAGTAACTAGTTCAGAATTTGAATATGAAATGGGCGTGTGAGGGATATCACAATAACATTTTCAATTCAAGTGCTACGCATACAGTTGGATTACAGAAATTGTCCCGATATAATTGGTTGGCTAGTCAACAGTATTTTGTTTGTTCCTTGTGTTCATTTGACCACGCATTTTACTATACTACCAAACTACTGCCCTTGTGTACTAGGCTGTGTGTAGCAATACTAGGCCGCAGCAGCAGTCTGCTCTTAAGTGTAACTGCTCTAGGTAATTCATTAGATTAAATTATAATATTTTAGCTTTCTTAAATTCATAATTTTCAAGTTTTTAATAAGTATCAATTTGCGTCATAAACACATACAATGGATAGTTTCGTCATCTGACTGACTGAGGCTTATACACAGCGACCCACGGTATAAGTCCAACAATTTTTTATTGATTTTTCATTGAAAAAATCTCTGTCTGACGAGAAGTATGTTTTCATATGGCAATACTGTGTGCTTAGTTGATCTGGCAATATTTGTTTACATTCTGAAGAGGTTGGTTGCAGAACATTCCTTTGTTTAACAGACACACTGTGAGCCACGATATTAGTCCATTTAACTAATATTCAAAATGAGACGTGCTAAGGATCTAACAGACGAAGAGAAGCAAACCATTATCAAAGAAAAGGCCAATAAGACCTCATGTGCGTCTATTGCCAGGATTTTAGGCCGCCATGTTAGAATAATTCAACGTTGTTTGAAGGATCCTTCCAATCGAAAGACACGGTCTGATAAAGATGAAATAAAAGCTGTGAGCACGCGGGATATCAGAGAAATTGAACGTCAAGTCCTCAAAAAGCCGGGAAGCACAAACAAAACAAAGTTTGAAAGCTCCTGTCTGAATGAAGTGCCGAAAACTACGCGAAACCAAATCTTTGGGGCTCTTGCAAATGTGAAATCTCCCGAAAAAAGCCTCCATTGGCACAAAGGCACATGCTTCTGAGAGTTGAGTGGGCTAGGTATTATATGAAACAGGATATGAAGTGTGTTTTATTGACAGATGAGTCGAGCGACTCTCGATGGCCAAAGACGGATGTCTAAAGGATGGGTCGGATTTGAGGGCAAGCTCCACCATCGTTTTCGCCGCCATCAAGGCGGTGGTGGTATTATGTTGCGAGCTGGGATTATGAATGATAAACTTGTAGGTCCAACAATGTCCGTGAAGGAGTTAAAATCAATTCTGCTACTTATTGCGCCAAACTCGATGAATGTCTTGTTCCTTGGCTTGACGACCAGACTTTGGATCTTCCCAAATAGCTGGTTTTCATGCAAGACAATGCACCCTCGCAGTCAGCCAGAGCTACAAAAGAATACCTGGCTTCATTGAGGTTTAAACCAGAATTTGATGGTGTGGCCACCCAATTGTCCAGATTTGAACCCTATTGAAAATCTGAGGTCTATCATCAAGCGCAAAATTTATACAGAGGGTAAGCAGTTTTCCTCAATAACAGAATTGTGGGAGGCCATACAAGTCGCTGCAAGATCCATCGATGGCACTAATATTATGAAATTGACTCATTACGTTACTGACCGTATTTTTGAGGTCATAAAACATAATGGACGTTACATGAATATATGAGCTTATTGTTTCTTGTTTATTTGGCCTTGTTTGCTGTTGCAATATGTCCCAAATATTTTGGAAGTATTATTTAGTAATTATTAAATAAACTGATAGGTGATTTGTGTTTTATTCATCATATTTAGCTAAATTTGATACTTGAGACTAATATCGTGGTTCAGGAAATAGAGGGTGGATTAGATAAAAGTAAGTTTCTAAATGGTATCAAGCAAACAGTTTCTCAAATAATAGGATTATGAACATTGTACATGATTACTCTGCGACATACAATAGTAATATCAAGTTATATTGACAGGAAATAATATACAGAAAAATCAAATTGGACTCATACAGTGGGTTGCAGTGTACACTGCTGGTCATTTACATGCTATTGCCTAATATTTTCATTGGTACCAGAGTTCGTAAGAATTGCTTTAACGTACTTCAGCCGATCTTTTCCATGGTTAGTAGGTTAGCGTCTTTAGTAGTATTGTATCTACTCATAATTTTTACAGATACATTGGTCCTCTGCATTCATTGCGGGTCCTATTGTTCTATATGGCATTCGTAAAAGTAAGGGTAAAGTCAATTCTGACTATCAATTCCTCTGCGAAGCCCACACGCACTGGTTCGTGCTGCAGACATAAGCCAATTTGCCCCTGAGGAGTAAGTACTGTACAGCTGTAGCCCGGAAGTGGTTCCCTGCTGTTTTTGTTGAAATTTTGTCATTATTTAAAAAAAATAGTCCAAAATCTTAAAATTTGGGAGCCTCTAGATATTTGGCACTGCTGTAGCAAGCGCTTAACAGCATGTGACCCATAGAGTAGTATTAAGTAGTGAGTAGCGCAATTCCTGTGTCATGAGACGCACGTTTTAGTGAAAAAAGTCCCCCAAAATGAGCGTGAGCCTTAACAATTAACGGTTAAGTTCCACTTTTTCCAAAAATTAGAGCTAATTATAGGGTGCGTTTACCACTTGCAACGTCTTACGTCCCGGGAAATATGGTAGGTACCTTGAATTTGTGGTGGAAGACAGAAATCTAAAGAATTTCCCATGCGTGAGGTGAAGTTAGCTCTAAGAGAAATCAGGCGAATAAGGAAAGAGAAACAGGTTAGCAGGGTCGGTCTCCACGTAGATATCTATTCGTCCGTAATCGCCTTTAGTGACGTCATCGATGACAATGCCAGTGACATCTTTTATGTAGTAAAGAGTCTCATCGAGAGCGTAGGTAGGTGAGGCCGTGAGAATGACTCGGTAGCCGGTGATGACTTCGCAAATATCATCGACTTCGAAATCGAAGTGCGTGCCAGGTTGGTCGGAATCAGAAGACCGAGAAGGCGCAAAGAAGGCACCCATTTCATCTGAAATTTCATAAAGGACAAAGATTATAATTTGAATATGAATGTCACGTCGTGGTTGGTTGGTATAGCCCTCCAACAAGGGTACCGGAACCGGAGGGGGGATAATTGTCCCTCTTACCCCTCTTGTCCTTTCGGTAGACAGGTAATGCCCCGCCCTTGCTCTTCCGGTGGAGGGGCAATACAGGGGCCGTATGCGCATTTTTTTGTAGGAAAAGTTCATTTAATCTGAAAACTACGAGCTTTGAAAAGGGTCAGTATATAAAGTGGAGGAAAAAGAAACCGGCAATATTTTTGTAATGCCGATGCCGCACGCTGGTCAAAAGAACAAGTATTTTCATCTTTTCATCCAAATATTTTGATGTGTCCAGTTGAATAGCACACACTTGCAAAAAATTATACTTGTAAATCTCTCCAGATATAATGTGTCCGAAAGTTAACTAACGGCACTTGCGGAGTAAACTGAACTAACGGTAAACCTTTCTACACCATTTCTTGGCAATCTCAGTACTGTATTTACAAGAGTTCAACCTAACGTTCGGACGAAAAGATGACGATACTCGTTCTTTTGACTAGCTTGTGTCATCGCCTTAAGATTCTAAATTACCAATGTTAAATTTGAGGTTACGGACTATCATAAGCTACGTAACGTAGCAATGTGTCTGTCAAGATTTCTTCTCTAAATTACTGAACCACGGTATCAGATATCACTTAAATTAATAACGTATTTTTTTTTCAGTAAAACGATGTAATGGAATTAGGAAGCAAATAGCAAGTCCACATAGGGGAAAAATGTTATTTTAGTAATTTTCTAATCAACATTATGTATAATTAATGTAAAGGTGCCGTTATTTAGTAGCATAACCCTTCAATAATCTGACAGCAAGCAATCTCATTGGCATCTCCTCAAATAGATTTCCAAATAGAAATACCGCGAGAGGGAGTACGTACCTTTATTTTATCTAATGCTAAACATTTTCTATTGGATTCAAGTCTGGTGATCAGGTAAGCCAATCCAAATATGCAGCGTGATGGCCCTTTATAGGAGTCTCTTAATAGTAACCGCTTTGTTCATTTATAGCAGCATAGTTCCGCATTACGATGGAATTTACTGGTAAATTACCATGATAATGGGGAACAAAATAATCAACCTTAATGTCCAACCGACTTGAATCGGCAGTTTAAATATTCAAACGAACCATTTGCCCTGGACCATGAGCGCTTATTGCTCCTCATACCTTGACAGAATCTCCTCCTCCTTGTAGCAGTGAAATAGTACACCTAGGATGAAATTCTCCCCTTTCCTTCGTCGAACAATCTGCTTCCCTTCAGTGCCTAGCCTACTGAACTTACTTTCGTGACTAAATACCACTTCACCAGAAATTTCATGCCATTTGACGAACTGCAAACAAACCTATCATTCTTTTTTCGATGTCATCGGTTGGCGTTTTGCAATGCAACCTCTCGACCCGAATTCTTTCATCCTATTCTTTATTGTGGAAACGGAAACGTCACTCTTCCCTAGTTAGTGAAGGGCCAGCCTAGGGCAGCATGATCTCGTCTTATGGAGAAAAAGAAAATGCATTTAACCTGTATTTTCTAAAGATCAAACGACTTAGAACTACTGACATGAGCAAGCCTTCCGAGTGATAACTCAATCAATCAACATAATATAATAAACACCATCGTGTGTTTATTTGTTATATATTTATATGCTTACATATTAATATGTGTCTATGCATCGATTCACGTTCTTGAAGACATGGATAGGCGGAAAATAGGTCAGGTTGCAGATTTTGTAATTAGGTTGTATTTTTATGGAGATCGCTGACCAGGTTGCGCAAGATGGCAAAGGATCTTCATTCCTTTACTCTCAAAGCATTTCTTGCGTGAAAAACTTCTTGGAATCGAAAAAAATAGAGACATTGCAGCTTCTCTTTGCGCGGCCATATATATGCAGTCATATTTTTATAAATTTCTCCATACATCACACCATACGTTTGTTCTCAGTTTACCAGGTCGGTACAAAGTTTGAGGCTAATCAACGACGGGCGAACGAAGCGATGATTTGCCATGGGGAGTAGACATTATTTCTTGCGGTTTTTTTCCTGTCGGCTTCGGGACCTCGCGTAAAACTTTTTCTGCATCTGACATATGTTGGGAAATGATAAAGTTTCTTACATGAATTGAAAGAGAGAGCACTAATCTCTTATTACAATTTGAGTCGGCGGTTGGAGGGTATGTTTCAGAATCATATTAGAGACAATGGTATATTAAACTAGAATGCCTCGTGATGTAAGGCCATCACCCGCGGTGGGAGAAAATTTCGTCGACATCATTTTTGATGGCCAGCTAATCCTAGTACTTTGGCGTGGCCACATCAAGGACCGCCCAAAAGGCTCCTTCTAAAAAAATCATGAACATAGCTCAACTCCTTCTACCTGTTTTTGGGTGGAGAGCAAAGTTCATTGCCGTCATTTTTTATGGCCAGCAAATCCTAGTTTTTTTGGGGGGGCATGGGCCACATCAAGGGTATTTCACAAGACTCCCTGCAAAAAAAAATCACGAACATACCTCAACTCCTTCTACCTGTTTTTGGGAGTTTGGGTGGTGAGCAAATTTCCTCGCCGTCTTTTTTATGGCCAGCTAGGCCCAGTTTTTTTTTGACATGGGTCATATCTAGGGCAGCCCATCGAACTCCCTATAAAAAATTATGACGATTGCTCAACTTTTTCGACCACTTTTTGGGTTGACAGACATACAAATATATATATATATACTGTATATATATATTATATCTTTACTTAAATCTTCAACGAAAACATTATCGCCTCTCTCACTTCGTTCGTGGGTGATAATAAAAGCGGGTCACCTCAAATTTTTCGCTGTCATTTATGACAGCGCAGGGACTCTATAGCCTCTCATATTACTCTCCAAATCTCCTAGAAACTCAAGCATAATGAGAAGAGTCATATCCTGGCTAGCCGCTATGTCTCTCAACAATGCAATGTTAGTCATGGAACACAGGAGTAGAATGGGTGGTTTGCCCTTTCTAGGGCAAAGGAGTTCATCAGCTTCATCTCTGCTGCTGACAAAAACCAGCAATGCATTAGATGAAGCCCTATGACAGAGTTTTCATACTCATGTGCAGTGACGCCAGAAAGGAATTTTGCATGAACAATACTTCCAGTAGCTTCTAAAGTACGCAAAATTTAAGGTTACTGTATGAAATTAATTTAAAGTTTCTCGCATAATTTACATTTTTCAGTTTTAATTGAGAAGGCATAGTTTTAAAACGCGCAAAGACATCAAGAAACTGACAGTGCGTCTTCCAGTCGTAAAAACTAGGCAGTCTTAGGTCAATCTTCTACAGAGAAGACCATGTCTTGAATATCCATAGTATCAGAGGCAGATTTGAAACCGCAGCTGAGACAGAGACAAATTGAGACTTTGTGGGATGGTGTTCTGTTTCTACAATCAAGAAAAGCTGAAGAAATTTGAGTTGGGAGGCTACATAGCAAGACGCAAAACCGATGATATCGACGATGAATCGACGGAATCGTTTGCAATAAGTGAAAGAGGGCGCAGGGCATTCGTGATAAATTTTACTAGTAAAGACTAACATTTAGTAAGGCAAGGAAGGCTAAAAAGGCTAGGCAGTAATGGCGAGCACATTGTTAGACGAAGGAACAGTGATAAATTTCAACCCAAGTTATTGTGTTACGTAACTCTCCCATTAGCTTGCGTGCTTGCATGATCGTCTCATTGTAAAATTTTCCCATTTTTTTCTTCAATTTCCATAGTCATCTACATATAATACTGAAATAATAGTAATAGCTTATAGAGGGCCGGAATGTGAGTCCCGGCGACTCTCCGGAAATGAGCCTATTATTCCCCGGGAATGAGCCTGTTATTATGTCAACTGCCGCCTATCTAAGCGAATGACTACTCTTAGTGTACTACTTTTGTGTAGTGTAGTTGTAGTATACTCACTTTACAAACCGGCAAGTTTTGAAAAAATATACAACGTAGTTACGGTGTTTTTTAAGGAGGTAGAATCCTGACAATTTATTATCACCCGCGAACGAAGTGAGAGAGGGGATTATCACCCGTGAACGAAGTGAAAGAGGTGATTATCACCTGTGAACGAAGTGAGAGAGGTGATTATCACCCGCGAACGAAGTGAGAGAAGTGATAATGTTTTCATTGAAGATTCAAGTATATATATTGCATGTTTGTCTGTCTACCCAAAAAGTGATAGAAGGAGTTGAGCACTGTTCATGATATTTTTCAAGGAGTTTGGTGGGTTGACCAAGGTATGGCCTATGCCAAAAAACTGGGAAAATCGCTAGTCATCCAAAATCACCGCATTGAATTTGACTCCATCCATATGAGAAACTAGGATTAGCTGGGAATAAAAAATGAGTTCGTTGAATTTGCCCCCACTGCGGGTGATGGTCTTACGCCGCGAGGCGCTCTAGTTATTCTTGTATTTGGAAGACAATAGCTGTTGCGAAATTCGAGGACGACTATGGGCGCTCCCGATTGGTCAGCAAAATTAAGATTTCGAGGCTTGGATTGTCCCAACGTTGAAACTTGAGGGTCGGCTCTGCCCCTTATGTACGGTATTACAAGTGCTACAAGCAACCCGATTAATTACGTTGAGAAGGCTAAAAATTCTCTTTTTTTTGACGTGGCAAGATTGAGTTAGTGCAAGTATCAACAGTAACGACTGAAGGAGAAACAGATGAATAACTTTAGGTGAAGATTTGTCCATCCGTTTGTTTGTCCGCCTCATTTTTGTCAATGCCTTATCTCAAAACGGTATTAACGGATTTTCGTGGAATTTACATGAGCTGTTAGGTTTATTACGAAGATTAAACGACAAAATTTTTGTGAAGATCTGTTTGTTCGTTCGTTTGTTTGATTATGAACTTGTTAGCGCAATAACTAAAAAACTTCTGAATGGATGTTTATGAACTTTACAGGAGTTTCTGGCAATGTTAGAAGACACAAATGATTAAATGCAGGTGCAGATCGGTTGATTCGTTTGTATCTTTGATTTACGTTTGCTATAAAGTTTGTTAGCAACATAACTCGAAAAGTTATGTGCGGATCTTGAAGAAAATTGCATCAACTGTTATTACTATCAAAAGGCACAAATGATTTGATTTTCGAGTTGCTACAAAGAAAATTATGGTCTCAGCGCCAATTTGAATTTTTCGTCACCAGTGCCTTGCTTGGCGGAGGATTGCGCTCTAAGAGTGCTCTAGTTTCTGCTGGCTTAGTAACCATAAAAATTATCAAGAGACGTCTAACCTCTTGAGATGCGATTGTGTGACTCTAACATCATCTTGTCGTCAGAACTAAAAGTAAAGCTAAAATTAGAATAAAACCAAGTTATTGATAGTTCCGACAGCCCGATAAAAATTATTTTCGCTATATATCTTGAGCAGTAATTTGATATCGGCTGCAATGATATTCGATAGCTTTTTGTGCATTACATGTCTTCGCCGGTTACTGTGACGCGTTAAGCTGTCATAAACCACACTTGTTTCCTAATTTAATACTCAAGTGTTCGAATTTAGCTTAAAATATCTTTGTATCGATAATTCAAAAATGCTAATTCAAAACATTTAACTACCATAAAATATTCTTCATACATCCATCCACATTCAGTTTCATGGAGCTTCGATAAATCGTGATACAAGCTTCTTAGGATAGAAATTAGCAGATGAGAGGCGGCAAGAAAACAATAACGAGTGTTAAGGTAAGATTATTTTAGGAGACAAATCCTTGGCAGGTGCACTCCCGTGCATCAGCGCACCATGTGGGAGTATTTATTTTGGGCGTCGGAGTTACATGGAGCCTTGGTTATAGGTTGTACCTACTCATTTTATGAAGCCTTTNAAGGTAAGATTATTTTAGGAGACAAATCCTTGGCAGGTGCACTCCCGTGCATCAGCGCACCATGTGGGAGTATTTATTTTGGGCGTCGGAGTTACATGGAGCCTTGGTTATAGGTTGTACCTACTCATTTTATGAAGCCTTTGACTCTGGTTCTTACCTTTCAGTTCCAGCATAGACTACACTAGACTCGTCTGCTCCCTCAAAGTGAGGCTTACAGTAGATAGATGAAATTTCCATAAAATGTTATCTAATTAACATAAGGAACTCTAAAAAAAGCAAACTGTTCGTTGTGATGCAGGAAATGTGTTGATCAGAAAGACCCACAAAGTTTGCGGTCAATGGTGGGTAACAATCATTGATTGAAGTTTAGGACACAAAAATATATACTAATGAAATTAATTTACAATTAACCATTGGTTCGTGCTGATGTGTGCATACTCCTTGCAAACAAATGCATCCTTACGTTACCGAGAACAATTTTGTATTTGTTTGAGGCCGCTGTGTCGAATTGAAAGAATGTAAATGAAAGTTTTCTTGAGTTGGCGTAGAGCGGAGGAGCGTGCAGTCAGGTATGGTTACACAGAAGCTTTCCTGAATTTGCTTGGTGCGCCTCTTTCTGACACTAGTGTTTCCTTTTTAATATTCATAATCTAAGTTTTGAAAACGTGGCTGGACGTCTGTCGAGGTTCATCATATTAGGTTATTAAGAACTGGTACAGACAGTAGATTATAATTGGTCAAGCTTTCGGCACAGGTCGAGTTTGTGTCGAAAGCTTGGCTAAATATAATCTACTATCTGTACTAGTTCGTAATAACCTAATATTCATAAACTGTACACGGTACGTGTTGAATGCTTATTTCATTTAGCGAAGTAATTTTATTTTAAGGTTCAATTTCAGGAATCAATTTTAAAGTCTGTCAAATTAAATGACTTCAATTTTGCTAGTGATGAACAACAAATATTATTTCCGATTAAGGATATATCTTCGTATTACTGATTTATCAATTATATTACCATTATTGAACGTGATACTCTGTCTCTAAGCCCTTCCAACTTCATTCTGTTGCATTAACTGCAGCAAATATTTTGGGCTTAACAAATTTGAATTAGAACTTGCTCTTGATACAGATAGGTTCTCACTTTGATCCATGAATATATAAACAATTACTAGTATCCTAATTTAAATCTTTCTTGAACCGTTTGTATCGCTTTAGGAGCGCTTCATTTCTAACAAATGCTCTTGAACTTATTCGCAAAATTTTCTTTTCGTCGCATTTCTTGGGTATTGCCTTCTTCCTTTATATGTCAGGTTTATCAAAGCAATTAACTTTCTCTATCCATCAAGTACCATAATCTGAAGCATAACAGCGTTACGTCACCTGAAGGTCCCCTGATGGTGTAGGTGCTCCTGGCTACCACAACTCCCTCCGCAGTCTCCGCAGTCAACACGAAGTCCGATGAGAAGCAGTCGTTTTCTTGGTTCCAGGCGACCGAGTCCCCGTCTTCAACAGCTATCCTCTCGCCGTCGAAAGTCAAGTAGTAGCTGTCTGGAGTCGAGCAGTAACTTCCCGAATCAAATCTGACGGTAAGCATGGCGTTGTCGCCCTGTTCCAGCACAAAGTTTTCGATCGGTGGTTCTGCAAAAAAAAAGTTAAAGGCATAAATCAGTGATATAATGTCGGAGCTGAGAAAAAGTGAACGGTATGTAATTTTCTCATGTAATTCAGAATTTAAATGAAATATGGAAGTAATAAAAAGTGATGATTTGATAATTTCTCAAAGCAAAGAGCCTCGAGGGAGGGCTCACGGGACGCAAAGGCACCAAACTTGCCGCGCTCTATGTACGTTCAAACTATTCTGTGTACGTGCATCGCTGAGCGTCCGTGCTGCGACAAGTGCGTGTGCTGTGCGCCATTCACACAAGTCGCTGTATCGCAGATTAGGTTAGGTTAGTCAAGGTTAGGTATAGTTAGTTAGGTCAGGTAGTGTTTATGGTAGTGATGACGCGACAAGAAAGCTTACTTGAACGCATGCACAGCGATGCACGTACACAGCGTGGCGAGTTTGGTGCCAGTGCTCACGGGACACCCCCAGAATCGAAAAGTGACGTCATTAATGACTGACGGCGTATCGACCGACGGTGCAGCTAAACAGCCTATGAGTATTTTATGTAATCAGGGTGCATAATGGGTTTGGAAACCTCGAAAATACCTTGAATATGTGGAATTAGCCTTGAATTTCATATTGCACAGTCATAACCTATGGTTACAGAGTTGTGCCAGGTCAGGCAAAGTTCGTATTTGTCGCCAGTGTACTTCCTGACTGGCCAGGTACTTGAGCTGCACCCATATTGACAACACACTAAAATAGTTGTCGACAATTACATGAAATTTTGGTACTAACTTTTGTTATTGTTTCCCTCGTGTCAAGAATATAACACTTTTTACACTCTCTGCTTCCTGCATGCATCACAAGCATGCTTCCTGCATGCTTGTGATGCAGCGACATGTAGAGGGAAAATGATTCGTTCAGCACACGGTGAGGTTTGAGCCAAGAGAGATTCTTCATAGAATGAATGCCAAATGCACATTTAATACCGATCGCATAATTGATTTCCCGAGCTTATGTTGAACGGTTGAATGGACATGTCATTATCCAATGAATGTAGAGTACGCTCACAAATGTTCATTTTCTGCTGCCGACTAGCAGCTTCATCTAAATCAGCGCTTTGATTTTGGAGTAGTTGAAGGTTCTACTGTTCGAGTTGCTTACTTGCTTATAGCTGTTCGTCGTTTATCGACGATGACGTCGCTCCCCCTAAAGAGGTTCATGAGTTTGAAGTTGGCTGACATGCCCGTTGCGAGAGCTGCAAACTCGCCCGCAGGTGCCACAAGTGTGCCACTACGTGGGTACAGCGGGCCGGTGTCGACAAGCTCGTCGCTCCTCAGCATTCCCGTTGATTCGCCTCGTGTGTGCAGCCAAACCTGCACTGCAGGCTGCCCTCCACTCTCCTCGATCAGCCGAGAGCTGCTAGAAATGTCCCATATTGATGCCGCACTTCCTCAAATGTGAGGCAAGCACGTCCTTATGACGCTTCTTCGGTCCTCCGTGGGATCTTCTTCCCTCCACGAGCTCCCCATAATAGACCTCTCGGGGAAGCCTAGTCTCCGGCATCCTGCGCGCGTGACCAGCCCATCTCAGCAGTCTACTAATGAGGATAGACTCCAGGGGATCTACTCGAGCTCCCCTCCGGATTTCCGTATGCGGAACCTTTTGCCAACACATGAGTCCCAGGATACGATGCAAGCAGTGGACGTTGAACCTTTCGAGGCTCATTACGAGTTTCATGTACCGGACCCAGCACTCAGATGATTACAACAGTATCGACAGGCACACTGCTTTGTACTCTGCTATCTTTGTGCATGTGCGCAAGTTCCTATTCAAGAAGACCCTCCTGACAGACTTCCAAACGCCGCTGATGCGAGGCCAATCCTTCGTTGCACTTCGTCTGTGATATCGCCGCTTCTGTTTAACACAGACCCAAGGTAGGTGAAGTTCTCGACATTTTTATTGCCGTGTTCTCTACGAAAAATGTTGGAGGTTCCTCGTCTGGTGGTATTAACGACAAGTCCTCGGTCTTCTCTGTGTTGATTATCAAGCCAGCACAGGTGTAGGCTCTCTCTATCATGTTTATGCCTCACTGCAAAGCATCTGCACTACATGCAGCCAACACAGCGTCATCGGCACACTGCAGCTCGACAATGCTGTCCCTCGACACTTTGGATGTTGCTCTCAGTCGCTTAAGATTAAATAAGTTCTCGTCCAGCCGGTACTTGGAAAGTAAGCCATCATCTGGATTCATATTGCGCTTAGCAGCACCAATGACTGCTGCCATGAACATGTTGAAAATGATAGGCGATGACACAACCATGTCTGACTCCAGTGGAAACTTCCTACGGGTCAGACTTTTCACCATCGCCAATTACACGTGCCACCACTCCGTCGTGCAAGTTTCGAATTACTGCCAACATCTTGGGTGGGCAACCAAACTTGGAGAAGACTTCCCACAACATGGATCGGTTCACAGTATCGAAGGCCTCTGTTAGGTCAATGAAAAACATGCAAAGGCTCCGGTGTTGCTCTTTGCACTTTTCTTGCAACTGGCGAGCCACGAGCACCATGTCTGTGGTACTGCGATCGTTCCTGAAATCACATTGACTCTCAGGGATGACGGCCTCTGCAAGTCTGTCGATCAGTTTGATGACTATTCTTGCCAAGACCTTGCCCCCTGCAGAAAGCAGAGATATACCGCTGCTATTTCTGCACACGGATCGGTCCCCTTTCTTCTTCGGCATCTTTCCATCGTTGTGGTACGTGACCTGAAGCCCACGCTGCAGAGATGAATGAGTGCATGCACCGGACTATCACCTCGCCTCCGCAGCGAAGTATATCTCCGGGCACCCCATCGGGTCCAGCTGCTTTGTCAGCCTTTAGTGAGTTGGTGGTCGCTTGGACTTCCATCAAAGATGAAGGCTCATCCGGTCTTGTAGTGTCGGCAACTCAGGAAACTCAGCCACCATCTGCATGCCAGGGACAGTTTGTTTGTTTATCAGGCCCTTATAGTGCTCAGCCCATCTCTTCAACACAGCTGTTCTCTCCGTCATTAACACAGTTGTATCCGCACTGGGCACAGGATAATGATTGCCTCTTCTCGGTTCATAAGCAGACTTTAGCGTCGAGTAGAAATGTTGTTGATTCTCGCCGTCGGCGTATCCTTGTATCTCTTCGGATAGCTTGCACAACCAATCATTTTCCATCGCTCTGAGTTCACACTGTAGATGTGACCACAATTTAGCGTATCCATCACGGTTTGCCATTGTTAGGTGCCTCAAAACTGTCTCGTGAACTTTATTTCTCACGTGCAGTAACCTTGAATATCTTGTCGCTACTCGTCAAGCCAGTCCCGATTTCTTTTACGGTAGGTTCCGAGCACTTTCCGGGACGTAGTGCAGAGTGCAGTAGCTACTTTATCCAATTTCTCTGTCATCATCTCGCCGCTTGCCACGCCATCAGCATCGTGAAAATCGGCGCTGAGGCAGTCCCGCAGCTCCCTTCTGAGTTCCTCTTGCTTGGTACTGTCCTTAAGTTTGTTCACATTTATTTTTTCCGGAAGGAGTGCCTCTACGTTCAGGAGGTTTAATGTTGAGCGTCAGCTTGGCGCGTACTATTCTATGGTCCGTAGATTCATCAGCTCCCTCACTGCTCGGGTGATGATAACATCACGTACATCTTTCTTCCGTGAGTATATAATCAATTAGGTGCCATGTCTTAGAGCGGGGGTGCATCCATGTCGTCTTACTGATCTCTCTCATCTTGACGAGCGTATTAGTTACGACGAGAAAGTTCTGCGCACAGAAGCTCAATAGCCTCACACCGTTGTCATTGCACCTCCCGACACCGTAGCTACCGAGCACTCCCACCCGGATATTTTTGTTGCATTAAGATCGCCTAGCACCAACAGTTTATCGTTAGCAGAAACAGACTGCACCTTTTCTTGCAGCGTTGCGTAGAAATTGTCCTTCACATTGTCATCAGCGTCATGTGTTGGAGCATACGCTGCGATTATAGTTAGATATTGACCTCCCTGAAACGGGAGTCTCCACACAATGAGACGCTCATTAATGCCTTGAGGAGTGCTAGGTGCATTTGTCAGCAGTCCGGTTCAAACAGCAATGGCCACTCCACTCCATGAAGACTGCGATCTCCTTCAGGTAATCCCTTCCAGGAATAGGTATATCCCTCGCCATTCTCCAACAGGGAGCCTTCTCCCTGAAAAACGTGTCTCAGAAAGAGCAGCTATGTCTATTCCGTTCATCCTCAGTTCCCCTGCTATTAAGGCCGTATGCCTCTGCGGGCGATCAGTGTTGTCTCTATGAAGAGGTGTTGGGACATTCCACACCGCGACAGTAAGTTTCATTGGTTTAGTTCGAACGCTTAATGAAATGCCACAACGGGCGCGGTTACCCGTTCATGGAAGGGCGGAACGAGCAAGGTTTAACCCACCTTTTCCAGGGGGTGGGCAGGACGGCTCCGGAATTGGGCTGCTTAGTCGATTTGAAAGCTGCCGAAGAGAGCCGTCGTTCCAGCTCCGGCCCCACAGCGACCATCACCTCAAAGCCACCACACGTGCAATTCAGGAACTAAGAGCTTCCAGTGGCATTCATCACCTGCTTCCGTCGCTCCATCGCGTCGCCGCGGGACTTGTTCGGCAAAAGAAAGAAAATAGACGGGAGAACAAGTAAGAGAGTTGGAGGAAGTGCGGGAAGCGGAGCTTGTGCACGGATTTTTAAAGTAGAAGATCATAGCACCCCTCATAGTTTACTATCTTGAGCCCAAAGTGGAGGATCCAATGGCAGGAGAGAGTCCGAGACGACTGGTCCACTCGAGGGCTGCAGAGTGTCTGGTCCATGGCGCAAAAGCACTGATTTACAGATATCCTGTAGATCTATCCCCATCCGCGACCCAGGGGACGCACCTCTGCGCTGACACCCAAGCACGAGGATCTTCAGAGTAGTGCAAGGATGGGGGAGGTGCTTCAACTACTCAGAGTTGAGGGGAATATTTGCAATTGGAGATATTGTAGGAGAAAAAACGGTTTCTTCAATGGATTGAGTTCTGCTCTCACTTTAGCCTACTCTCTGTCAACTAGCGAGTAGCAAATGTCCACTAAAGCTCTCTCTGCCCACTGGTTGCGTTGTTCTCTGTGACTCAGTCAGGATAGCTAGTGGTATACGATGGTCCTCAGCTAGGCTGCAGGAATCTCTTGTACAATTGTTATCCTAAAATCCCAAGTATAGTTGCCCCACGAAAAAATCCCACCCGTACAATTGTCACCCCAAAAAACCCCACCTGTACTATTGTTATCCCAAGAAATCCGATATGTACAATTGTCACGCCAGTATATCCACCTGTTCAATTGTCAATTTAGTGTACAGTATTAGGTTTAGGTTAGGCTAGGTTAGATTACGTTAGATTAGATTAAGTTAGATTAGGGTAGATTAGGCAAGGCTAGGTTAGGCTAGCTCAGGTTAGGCTAGGCTAGGTTTGGTTATGTTATGATGGGATAGGTTATTTTAGTATAGGATTAGTTAGAATAAGTAAGGTTAGAATAGGTTAGGTTAGGATAGGCTAGGAGAGGTTAGGATATGTTAGGATAGGTTAGGTTAGGATTGGTTAGTTAGTTGTTAGGTTAGACCCTCTGTACGGCTGTGACCCCAAGTCTTTTCAACCCGTACAATGGACACCCCAATATTTCTCACCTCTGCAGTTGTCATTCCAAGCGCCTCTGGGGTGACAATTGTACTTGTGATCCGGCTGCAGCTTATAGCCAGTTAAATTCGCCATTCTTATGTTATGGGGAAAGTGTCTCCGACAGGCTTTCGGGACAGTTTTCCTACATGCTTCCTTCCATTTTGTTGCCGATATTTTTTCGCCCTATTGTTCTTTTGTATTTGTGAAGCCCATGCGTGATGATTTGTGTAGATCACTCCCATTCATGTTCTATGCTCCATTCACTACACGACAGGATACCACAAATGTTTATGCCTGGCGGGAAGCAGACGAGTGAGGTTAACCCGTTTGTGTCCAGCGTCCTACATGTAGGACGCCGAATGTAGTGTTATAAGTACGAGCGAATACGTGCAAATCTTTGGGCATTTAATGTGCTCTCTAGAGGAGGGGCTAGTAAGACTTTGGACCCGAGAGCCAATATTGTTTCTCCCCGAAGTGAGCATGCATGCATTTCGTAATACCTAGTATTATTACAGCTTTTGTTGCACACAAGGGCAATTTAAGGCTGAATTCCGTTATGTTGATTAGATTAAAGTAAAGTCTTATTTTACCTCCTTGTATGTTACCTGAGAAGTAACAACTAGCCTCTCTTCTTCTCCTCCTCCGCTTCTTTCTCTTCCACCGGTGCAACCGCTTTTCTGTCTTTTGCACCTAAGTTTCATGCATCTCTGTTCAATTTAAGTTGACACATTGTACAATTTTTTCTGGTCTTGTTTCACTACTCTTGGATTTCTCCTTATCTCAAAATGCAAAACGTAAAAAATTGCACTGTTCACAGACGTTATCACGCATTTTGTGTCTGCAGATACTTACCCTTACAGGCAACATTACTACACCAATCAAATAGCCTACTTATTGCGTACATATATGGACATGGTACAAATGCCCTTGCTCGGGAGCAGGATGCTTTGGCATTGGCAATCCAAGCTGAACATTTTGTAGTCAAGACCACTGCTGATCACATTTGCCAACAAACCTTCCGATTTTTTTATTTTAATCCTGATTTAGAGAGTAAAAGCGCGTTTGCACGTTTCCTTGGTTTGACTTTCAGGCCGTCTTTAAGTTGTTGGACGAATATCAACCCTGCACAGGTTGACCTCGGTACAGCAGAAATGCACTTAGCGTGAACGAGTAGATGTCTGCACTAGTATTTGAACATTTTTTCATTATCACTCTTGGCTACAAATGGCGAAGATGTGAACAGATTGTTCATGTGTGGCTCTCCTTGAGAATGCCCTTCATACAAACACGCATATGTAAAGAGTTGCAGAGTAATACTCAAATGAACAAACAAAACTCACCAATGTTAAGTTCCGTGGGTGCGATGGAGAATCCTGGAACGTTCACGTTCACGTTGACGGTCAGCTTCGTGTAATCTGCTTTCGCTGCGCAGTCAATTACTTCGGAATCGAAGTCAGTCTCATACGTGAGCGTAGTGTCTTCCAAGTTGGGAGAGCCCGACAATACGAGGGTGTAACTCGACAAAATATTGCATGTGTCTTCCTCAGTATTGGAAAGTTCTATTCCATTTGCGTCATTGGTCTTTACGACAGCTAGATAGGAAAAGCCTAGATTACCTGAAATAAAGAAGAAAGTAGTAAGCATGTTGTGTCGAGGAATAAATAGAGTTAGGCCAGGGCTACACCAGTGCAGCAAACGACGAGCACCGCAAAAAACTTGTTGCATTAAAATACGTTCCATCAGGTTCAGTAACCTTTTGTCCCCACAGACGCAACCCAGATCGCACGCACACCGTGTATTGATATCGGTCGAAGGCGACATGTCTCCCGCAAAAATCACGTTGTATTGATTGTATCACTGGCGTAGCCCTGGCTTTATCGTACGTGGTAAGCTGATACTTTTTACTTGGTTGCCTTTGTAATGGTTTTCCTTGAATTTCATTTCGGAAACTTTTATCTATTTAATTCAAAAATAAACAGCAATGCATTTTAGTAGTGTATGTTATGCAAAATAATTTTTCAAAAGTACAAAAAACGCGCAATATTTCCTTTTTAACCTATCTTCCGAAAGGCCGAAACGGAAGCACTGCTCGTCTTGCTCTATTTTAGGAGGTGGGGGGCAGTAAACTTTCTGAATTTTCAACATTTTACGCAAGCAAGAACACGAATCTGGAATTGAGCAAATATAGCTTATCTAGATGATTTTTTGCCAAGTAATAATCAGTACCTGATACCTGTGCGTAATTTAAATAAATGGTACCTCCAGGACCGTAGAGAGTGTAGGTTGCTTCCTCAGTTACCACGGAGTCGACAAGAGCCGTGAGTTTGAGTTCTACTGGGGTGCAGTCATCTACGTCAGCGTAAAACTCAGAAGAGCCGGTAAAGAGGTGATCTGCGTGGATTTCTTCTACGTTTTTCGTTAAATAATCCAAGGTGTAAACAAGGTTTGCAACGCAGTGACGTTCTGCAAACCGTACCACGTACAAATAACCCGTTTTCTGGGTAAGTACATCCATGTAGAAATCCTCGATGAGCACTGCAAAAAAAATGAAGCATTAAATTCAGACGAAAGCTGATAAAGTTTTGTAAGTGAAGGAGCGACCTGCTGCTAAAGCATCAAGAGAGGAAGTATTATTCTGACTACAAGAGATACATGTCTCGAGTTAATGGCCCATTACTGGGGCGTCAACAAAATAGGGTAAATCGTTGCGTAAAACACGTCTGTTCTTTTGTCCTTACCAACAGCAGTGCCTGACAGGTATTTTCAAACACTTCTTGTGACCCCGCCAAGGAGGTTATGTTTATGTCGTGTTTGAGTGTTTTATCTGTCTTCTTGTCCGTCATCAAGATTACTCAAAAAATTCTGTACGGAACTTTATGAAATTTACGGGTATTGTTGCGCATGTTAACAGTAAAATATAATTAACTTGTGGTGTAAATCCGTTCCTTTGTTTGTTTGTCCGCTCATTTTTTCTTGGTACCATAACGTAAAAAGTTATTTACGGATTTCCATGAATTCTACATGAGCTGTTAGGTATATTACGAAGAGTAAAAGACCAAATTTTTGTGTTGATCAGTTTGTTCGTTTGTTTGTCGCCCTGTTCGATTTTATGATTGTTAGAACAATAACTCAGAAAGTTGTGGATGAATCTTTATGAAATTTGCAGGAATTGTTGTTGTTATTATTATTAAAAACTCACGCTTGAGCTACCACGGACAGGTGATACTACCAAAATGAAACATCTTGCAACACCGGGATGCTCAAAACGCTTGTAAAGGAAATCCAGCAAAAAAAACATTAACAGCTGACTTAAACGCTTGCAGGCCAATACGACCAATAGCCGATGCCGGCAACAAATTCCAAACCTTAGCCGACCAGGGCACGAAGCACCGACAGAACTGACTAGATCGAAATCCGACAGCCTCCAAAGTGAAAAATTGCATTCCGCACGCAACACGAGTCTCTCTCCCAAAAATCTTGAGGGCAGGGAGAGAAGAATACAACCAATGCTTCTTATTATTGAACACCTTATAAAACATGCATAGCTCTGCTACTTTTCTCCTGTGGGACAGGAACACTATATTATTATCAGTGCACAGCATGCTGGCTGAGCAAACAATTCGATGCAAAAGACGCAAGTGAGTGTCAGCAGCTGGAGCCCAGACCGGTGAGCAATACTCCAACACAGGCAGTAAAGACGCATAAAAACATCTGCGGGCAATCAGACTATCACCAAACACGGAATTCACCTTAAGCAGGAGCCCAATCTTAGTGGAAGCACGTGACACCAACCTCCCTCCTAATATACGGCTCAAAAGTAAGCTGGTCCAGGTGGGGCAAGAAAAATTCAGCACCGAACACTGAACCCTTTAGCTCATTTCACCAACGATGTGGATGGTCAATACTCAGCAGAGACTCCCTGGAACGCTGCATTAGACAACGCTGTGCCTCCTCATATACACACTTAGTCTCTTCTCTTCTCTACAATCAACATAGGTCTGCTACAGCGTGAAGTCACGCGAACGCCGCAATGCCCGATAAGCTTCTTGTTTAGCTTCAAAAGCTAACCGACACAGGTCGTTAAATCACAGCTTATCCCGAGACCTCACAAGAATAGCCCTCTTAGGGACAAATCTCTCCAAAATGGACGCAGTCAACTCGTTAAGCTCACAGACAGGATCCTCACTGTGAATAATCTGGCGCCAAGGTAACGTTCTTACTGCTCGAGTAATAGCTCCCCAGTTAGCCCTGCTCTTAACGAAAACCACTCTCCTCGTGTCTACTACAGGAACAACCTGATTAAGGTCCAAGGACAAAATAAGATGTGAATGGTCTGAAGAGCCAATAGGGAAGCCGACTGACACTGTCATCAAGTCCGGGACATCAGTCATAACGAGGTCAAGACAGTTACCAGCAATATGCGTGGACCCGCGAACTAGGGGTACGCAACTAAACAAGGTGCAAAAATCAACGCAGCCACACCATGAGAATCAGCCGGTAATGGAGATCCCAACCAGTCCCCGCGGTGTGCGTTAACATCACCCACAAAAACAAATGCCGTGCTCTGGATCGAGGCCATCGCCGTCAATAAACAGTCATAAAGAGAATCATTAGTTGCAGGGCTCCGATATAAGGAGAATAAATAATAATTGTTCAGTCGACCACATACCCTCACAACGATGATCTCATGGCAGGCGCATTCATGCACAGACTGCCGGTAAGCACAAAATCCGCTCCGGACATAGACGGCCATTCCACGGAATCCAGGCCCCGATCTACACAGCCTGCGAAAAGGGGACTGAAAACCTGCCAAGGCAAGCTCAGCGTCGTGCCTTATGCCAGCCACCAATGTCTCCAGGCAGCGCACGATATCCACTCCACGGGACACAAAGTCGAGCTCCGAGAGGTCCGCATACAGTCCTCTAATATTACAATAATTGAGGAGACGACACCTCCGAGCCCGACCGATCCCGGGTTGCTTTCAACATCCCCACAAAATAAAAGGAGTGACAAGAAGCAATAAAAGAACATAATATACAAAATATACAAAGGAGAACAAACAAAGAATCCCATAGACAGAGAAGATGGTATCAAGCATAATAAAGTAAAAACAAATCGACAGTAATGCTGAAAGAAATAATTGATGGAATTTTTGTGATGATCGGTTGGTCTGTTTATAAGTTTGACAATATTTTTATCCTGATATTTGTTTGCAGCATAACTCAAAAAGTTATGAACGGATCTCCAAAAAAATCACAAAAGGCATAAATGATTAGATATTGGTGTTAATACAAAGCAAATCATGGTGTCACAACCAATTTGAATTTTTCATTACCGCTGAATTACGAGGCAGAGGTATGCGCTCTCAGAGTGCCCTAGTTAACCTGATCAATCATTTCACGACAAACGCAAAAATATGTGAATGAGAGCGCACTAAAGTCTATTTTACGTCCAAACTAATGGGTTAACTTGGCCATCAAGCACTTCAAGCAAATTCATTGCAAAGTAATACAGTACTGCCATCTCTAGCACCAACTGATGGCCAGGGGAAGGCTGCGCTGGTCTTTTGCACCTTATTACCTCCGCCAAGGAGGACATGTTTTCGTCGGATTTGTCGGTCTGTCTATTTGTCTGTTATTCGGTCGGTCTGTCATCAAAATACATCAAGAAGTTATGGACGGATTTAGATGAAATTTACAGGGATTGCTAAGTATGTTAGGAAGAATAGAAGGTTCTCTTTTGGTGAAGATTCGTTCACCCCCTCGTTTGTTTGTCTGTCTCATTTATTTTTGTCAATGCGATAACCCAAGAAGTTATACACGGGTTTTCTTGAAATTTGCATGAATCGTTACGTTTATTACGAAGAGTAAATGACCAAATTTTTGTGATGACTTATTTGACCGTTCGTGTGTATATTGCTGTGTTTGATTTTGTGCTTTTTAGTGCAATAACTCAAACACTTCTAAATGGATCTTTATGAAATTTACAGTTGTTAGTAATGTTAAAAGACATAAATGATTGAATTTTGGTGCAGATTATTATTATTATTATTAAAACTTCACGCTTGAGTTCCCACGGACAGGTAATATAACTCAAATGAAGCACCTTGCAACACCGGGAAGCCCAAAACGCTGCTAAAGGAAATCCAGCAAAAAACCATTAACAGCTGGTTTAAACCCCTGCAGGCCAATACGACCAAAAACCGACACCGGCAACAAGTTCCAAACCTTAGCCTACCAGGGCACGAAGCACAGACAGAACTGATTTGTTCGACATCTGACAGCCTCCAAAGTGAAAGAGTGCGCTCCGCACGCAGCACGAGTCGCTCTCCCAAAAACCTTGAGGGCAGGGAGAGAAGAATACAACCAATGCCTCTCATTATTGTACACCTTATTAAACATGCATAGCTCTGCTACTCTTCTCCTGTGGGACAGGTTCACTAGATCATTATCAGCGCACAGCCTGCTGGCCGAACTAAGAAGTCGAACCAACAGACGCAAGTGAGTGTCAGCAGCTGAAGCCCTGACTGGTGAGCAATACCCTAACACAGGCAGCAAAAACTCATAAAAACATCTGCGGGCAACCTGTCTATCACCAAACACGGAATTCACCTTACGCAGGAACACAATCTTAGTGGAAGCACGTGATACCAACCTCCTAATATGCGGCTCAAAAGTAAGCTCATTAAAGACAACACCAAGAATTTCCTAGGAGCTAGACTCCTGAAGTAAAGTATCATCAATCTCCAGTTGGGGATGCTGCGGTACAAGTGTCCGAGACCGACTGATAATCATCGACTTTGATCTTACTGACATTCAGCTTCATACTCCAGGCCGAGCACCAGGCGCTAATGCGTGACAAATCCCTATTCAGAGACTGAGTGACAGCATCACGGAGGCGCACGCAGGTGCTTTTTAGTGCAATAACTCAAACACTTCTAAATGGATCTTTATGAAATTTACAGTTGTTAGTATGTTAAAAGACATAAATGATTGAATTTTGGTGCAAATCGGTTGATTCGTTTGTATATTTGACTTATCTTTGTCAAAATTTTTGTTAGCAGCATAACTCAAAAAGTAATGAGCGGGTCTTCCAGAAAATTGCAGAAATTGTTAACACTATTAAAAGGCAAATACTATCAGATTTTGATGTTATTACAAAGAAAATCATAGTCTCAGCGCTAATATTAATTTTCGAAATAGTTGCCTTGCTTGGCGGAGGTATGCGCTCTCAGAGTGCTCTAGTCTAGTTGTGTGCAGCTTGTCCGTGGGTCCACGCATATTGCTAGCATTGTCACGATTTCGTCACGACGGTGCTCCTGACTCGACTGTGTCAGTTAGCTCTCCTATTGACACTTCAGACCACTCACATCTTGTTGCATCCTTGGTCTAAGCCAGGTGGTTCCTGTGGTAGATATCAGGATAGTGGTGTTCGTGAAGAGCAGAGCTAACTGGGATGATATTACTGGAGCAGCATGGGCGTTACCTTGGCGCTAAGTCATTTGTAGTAATGATCCTATCTCTGAACGTAACGACTTGACTGTGTGTATTTTGGAGAGATTTGTCTCGAAGAGGGCTATTTTTGGGAGGTCTCGGGACAACCGTGGTTTGACGATCAGTGTCGGTTAGCTTTTGAAGATAAGCAGGTGGCTTTTTGGGCTTGGCGGTGTTCGCGTTGTTGCTGTTCGTTGCCATTTTTAGGGTCCACCAATCGCAACTTGGGAAGCAGGCGCCGGTGGGGGCCTGGGCAGAGGGGGGAGAAAGTCGAAGAGAATAAAAGAAGCGAGGAAACGTGCAGCACATGCGGGTCCAGCAAGAGATTACTCATCGAAGATTAGTTAGGTGACTAGTGCATGAGGAGACATGACGAACAGTCTATTCAACTAGTGCGCAGAGCTAACGGGTGGTATAATCATAATCGATAGGTCCCACTCGGAACTGACAATTCCCTAAGATCGAACAGCGGCCGCAGAGCGTAACTGGGAATCGGCAGATCGGAGGGATTTGAGGAGCAGAGACTCCTCCGTACAGAGAGGAGGGCATTGACGGCCCAGAACCCTACTGGGTGATGCAGGAAAGCGTACCGGGGTTGCGTAAAGCATTACGCTCATAACGAGGTGCCCGAGAGACCAGTAATAATGTGTTTTTCTGTTTCCCCTATTTTGCCCCGTCAGCGCGGAGAGAAGCCTCAAGCGGAAGCAGCATCTGTCGCGAGCATAATTCGCTTGACGGAAAAATTGAGGTGTGAGTTAAACACCACGGCCAAGAGTTTTGAGTTGCGCTCCATGGTGAGGTCCACCTGACTGCTGAGCCCACCTTGGATTAATGATAGTCTGACGTAAACAGAGTGGAATAGGTCTTTGAGTGAGAGACAATCAAGGCTCTCGCCCTGGCCCCGGCCTCGATTGTCGAAACATAGTCTGATAGGCTCCTCGCTGCCTTCGAAACAAGAGTAGCAAAGGATAAGATGGTAAAGTTGTCTACGTATGACGAAATGACGTCATCAATTTGGGGAAAATCGCTGATGCAATAATTATAAAGCATCGGCGAGATCACCGAACCATGGGGAACTTCCGCATGCAATTGGCCGAAAGGCTACCAAAAGGTCGCCTAAGCAGGTGGCGCGGCGCCCTCGTAGGTAGGCAGAGTTTCATCTAAAGAGGTTATTAGGTAGTTCTGAGCCCGTGATCTTGGAGAGCAGGTGGTTGTGGCTCGAAACCGTATCGAAGGCCTCAAAGAGAGCTATCGACCGAGTAGGGGCCTATATTGGTTAAACCCTTGAACAATGTGTGGGACTAAGGGGAAGAAGGGCTGAGGTGGTCGGCCGCATAGAGCGGAACCCGTATAGGAGGCTGACACCTCCAAGGACACCTGTAGAGGTGAAAGGAGCAAGCACTCCAAGATCTCAACAGATGGGCAAAGCAGGGCTATCGGAGTACGGTTCGCCAGGTTTAGGGATGGAGAGAATGTTGGCTGTCTTCCATGCACTAGGCAGGTTTGCATGCGCCAGGGAAAGGTTGCAAAGAGTAGTCAGGGACTGGAGACCGTAGGGGCCAAGGTGCTTGATGTGTAGGGTTGTTAGTTCTTCAGGATCCAGGGCCGAGGAGTTACTCGAGGCTCGGATGGAGGCTCCTACTTGCTGAGGATCAAAAACTCTTGGTCGTGGTCCAGAGGCAGCTAATGAATTCTTCTTTTAAGAGCCCGGTCCAAAAATGGACGTGTTGCTGGGCCCACGCCCATGAATTGTTTGCAGAAGCCGGTGGCTACTTTGCGAGCAGATGACACCTGAGTGTCACCGAAAGTGATGGGCTGGTCAGAGGCGGCTGATTTAAGTTTACCCAATTAGCTACGAAAAAGAATCCATAGACGGGAGGGGTGAGATCCGTGATCACACCGTTCTACTGTGTCGACCGATGCGTCCGGGCACAGACTGAGAGGACATTCATGGTGCGGGCTTCGAGATCAGGAAGATTGGGATGATAGGGGTCTCGGATTCGAAGCTCATCCCGCTCCTGAATTAATGCCCTATCCTCCTTTGAAGAGGCAAGAATAAAATATCGCCGACAGCCTGCCGGGAAGCAGCGCTTGGACACCTTGAGAAGAGTGATTCTGAAGCATTTCTTAACGTGCGAGCAGGAGGTGGGGAGAGGCAGCTCCCGAAAAAGTTACTTGGTAAGCTCTGTGAAACTCTTCCAATTGGCCTTGTTATGGTTGATGGACGTTTTCCGCGGTCATGAGAGGTGGAGGTGAGAGGTGGTCAAGGGAAATTGTACAAATTAGGTGATCAGAATTTGGCTTAAAGCAAGTTGACCACATGGCTGAGGGAACCAGATGGGATAAGAGGGTTGATAAATCGGGCATCCCGCTGAGGGTAGCCCCGTAGGAGTGTCTTCATTCAGCAGACATAAGGGAGAGGTGCAGAGTGCTTCAAAGAGATCCTCTCCCTTGGCGATTGTCCCATCACACACCGTGGGGCTATACCAGCCGGGGTGATGGACATTCATGTTGCCAGGATGATAACATCATTCTACACTATAAAGACATCGGAAGAGTCAGTCCTGTATCTCAGAGGTCATGATGTGGTGGGGGAATGTAGATGTTCATTACGACAAGGGGTTCGTCCAAGAGGAATCTAATGCCCTGATGATCCACGGTGGCGTCACCGGAGAATAGACAAGAAGTGTCGAAGTCCTCATAAGAGACCGAGTGTAGGACCAATAAAGCCGACGCCCTCCCCTCCCCCTTGCGTGGACGATCTGCTCTGATAAGGTTGTAATTCCGAAAGATAGGCGAGGAAGTTTTACTAGTAAGTTTAGTCTTTTGAATAGCCGCGACCAGGATCTGCTCCTTGGCCAGGAAGTCGTCGAGTTCGCTTCTAACGTGACATAAGCCATTGCACTTAAGATGTTAGAAGCGAACCGAACCGCCCGCGCCCAACCTTAGGCCGGCGGTGGAGGCAGGCTCGGCGTCCGTCCAAGTGGTGGGCTGGCCCGAGGTACAAACTGGACATGTCCAGTCAGGAGAGTAAGTAAAGGGCCTAGCAATTCTCAATTCCGTCTATGTCTGATTCACATGGCGTGTCTGATTCAGTGTCATCATCAACAGAAGATGCTTCTTCGGTTAGAAAAACCATTAGTCTCATCTATACATTTTTTAACACCAATCGTTGTATAGAGAAAATACTAAGGTAAAGACAGTACCGATAAAAAAACAATACAAAATGAAAGCTTTACGACATTACTCATCAAGTACATACTCTTGAAATTTTGGTAAACCATGACATTCAAGTTGATATTGGGGCCTATGTCTCAATTCTCTTTCTCTGCTTAGCGTCGTTTCAGAATGTCATTGATTCCGCGTTCAAGAAAGTGTTTTTCATCCACGCACCAATCTGTTGATAATAACAGCTTGTAGTTATCAACTTGAAAACCGCCACTTATTAACAAGCTTTTTTGAACGTCGAAAGAAGATAGTAAAGGGTAGGTAGCATAGTTCATAAGACTTCACATAAATTTACACCTTAGATTATGTTAGTTTTGCGGTCACGGCAGTTATGACAAAACGATGGACCCCGAGGAGTAGCGGCAGAGGATCCTATCAATGTGTTTGAACTGAAGAAAACTGCATTGTGGCTTACAATCAACGCTCTATGACCCAACTAGAGCTACACTCTCAAGTTTTTTACTCATTTTGTACGAAACTAGCGAAAATACAGTTGTACATATTTATTTGAGCGTTAATGAACAATAAAAAAGTCACAAACTTACCCACGTCCTCGCCAATTGTGATTGTCTCAGGATCGAGTTCCAGTTGAAAACTACCAGTTTCAATGAAAACTGACAGGCTGCTGTAATCCTCCAGAGTTTCACAGCTGAGAAACGCCTTAGCGTCGTGTGTGCTGTACTGGAAAGTTGCGTCCTCAAGATTGCTTAGGGAGTCAGAAAGTACGACGGTGTAGCCGGAGGCGACGCTGCAACGATCGGATAAATCGAAGAACAGCTCCAAAGCGTCAGGAATTTCACCCGATTCCAAAGTCAGAGTAGGGAATATTCCATCTGAAGGTAGCATAAGCTGAATGTCAGGGAAGCAGTTAGAGGCAAAATTATTTGCGCACCCTCCCATATTCCACATTTTCATTAATTTCCCAAAAGCTAGCGATTTTGCAGTCCTAGATTCTTTATCAGTTTACATGTGTGTGTGCGAAAGGAATATAAGACTCAAGTTTCAGGAAAATAGTTAATGGAATAGATGTAAAATAAAATAGGGGTAAAGTTATGAAGACAATGGGTATAGGGTAGAAAATGTTGACAAACTAAATAGATTTCGAATCAGTGGGATGGAATACCAAAAGCGCTACAAAGTCTCCAGTTCTCGGTTGTCACGGAGTATCATAGTGTTGTCATGAACAACGTTGTGAAGCGGCAGGGTTCTGCTTCACCTCAATCATGTACATGTAAGATACCACTTCTCTATATGCTCGTGTACCGCAGCGGGGAACTTCTCTTACTCAGTTGTACCATTCTATTACTCTAGTCATTGTAATATACTTCGGAAGTGGGAATTATATAATAACCTACGTCAGTTGTATAGGATACTTCTTATAATCTCTATCCTTTTATTTGTAGGCTCAGGGATAATATAATCCGTTGTCAATCACTGGCAAGATGTGGTAACTAACTAAATAACCGCGACGTAGTGTGCGCTGGTAGGACTCTACGAACTCACAGTGTGCGCTGGTAGGACTCTACGAACTCACAGTGTGCGCTGGTAGGACTCTACGAACTCACAGTGTGCGCTGGTAGGA
>LQNS02277997.1:753992-768076 GCA_001587735.2 Parhyale hawaiensis | reverse complement strand
CAATTGCTCCACAGAACCAACAATGACAGCTGTATCAAATGTTTCAGGCAGTTTGAGAGAGTTAATAAAAGCATTATAGATAACGAGCTTTCTGTCGCCTTCAATAAAACCTGCATATATATATATGTATAAATATATTATCAGTTTCCGTCCTGTGTAACAGCGACACTTATCGCTGTTAGAATGTATTGGCACCCAGCGAGCTGGTTAAATTTTAACTTAATGCTGGCATATAATACCTTGGGTTTACGTGCATCCAAATGCTACACGCTGTGCAGTAGTAAAATTCCATAAAAATTCACTTATTTGGTTTGCAATCGAAAATGTCACAATATGAGACTACAAGCGCCGGATAACAGCTGAAGAAGGCACATACCCAGGCCATGATACACTCACGGTGACTCACCCATAGGTGAACAATAGCTTTGTGCTTGTGTTCGACGTCTGCTCAAATGACTCGCCGATTGACCTTACAATATAAAATGTACTTCAAAGTACTTTCCTTCCCAGAGTACACACTTATCTCAAAGGACTTGTTGAAAGTCTTACTGCGCTCCTTTGGGAATGTACTTCAGTTCCTTCGTCGTACTTGCCTTACTTTCGGGAATAGTGTCAAATGTTCGTCTTTCCATGGGTCTTTTGAGTTTAGGAAACGAACACAAATCACAAGGGGCTAAATCAAAGTAAGTAAGAGGAAAAAGTTAGGGAGGCGGGGAAGCAAAGTTATTGAGTGTTTTGCCAAAAACCCAGGAGTTCTGAAAGCTAGATGGGCGGGACGATATCACAATGGAAAAAACAGTCGTCATTCCCCCATCGTGGCAACGTACGACTCAGCCCTCAGACCTATCAAGCAAGTACTCAATCACAGTGCATCCCCTCCCCGCCCTACTCACCTGACCTTGTGCCTAGCAATTTTTTTAGTTTCACAATCTCAAAAGACCCTTGTAAAAACGAAGATTTGGCACGATTCACGCAATGAAGGCAATTGTGATGGGGCTGAAGGACATTGCAAAAGAAGCATACCTGGACTATTTTAACGAGTGAAAACTTCGTTGGGATAAATGTGCGCCCTGGGGATAAAAAATCATTGAAGGGGTTCTTGAGCTGTAGCTTTTAAGTGAATAAAATACATTAATTTTTCAATGTGACGTCAGTCCTGGTATTGTTTGAACAGATCTCGTATATATCAGTGAGCTAAATGCAAGGGATACGAGGTCGTACTATGTACTTCTTTTAACCAATTTTTAGTTTCTTCTCAGGTGTGGCAATTTGTGGTCTTCTTGAACTAGCCTTCTCAAAGTGTAAAAATTTAGTTCAGTAACTTGAAGTTAGTTGAATTGAGTACATTGTTCGATGAGAGTTTCCCAATTTTTCTCAATCCCCTTCATCACTGTAAACAAATAAATAAATCACTTATAGTTAACATTGTTACGTGATTGAAAATTTAATTTTATCTCAGTTTTTGTTGTAAATGAGTATAGATTTCTGTAAAGTAAAGGAAGTCATCGAGTCCTTACCTGCACTGGAACATCCTCGAACGCCAAAGCCTGAAATAGTAAACGCAAACGCCGTTAGTGCGAAGCCAAGAATTTGAAAAAAAGTCATAGCATTTCAGATGTAGGTTTTTCGAAAGTAATTTTCCCTTAGTTTCGCAGTGTTTCAAGAAGACGCCAAAAAGACAACGACTATAAGCCTTTCCACACGCTGGTCAAACAAACAAGTTAGTAAATTTTGACCAGCAAAAGGGCCTAAAAAACAAGCTTTAGTACTTGAGCAGCATTTTAAAGATGAAACACAACAGGATTCCGAACATAGATCTCGGGCATTTGGCCATCTGACTATTCCTGGTGGTAAACAGGGATCAAAAATTTACTCACAATGTTACGGGGAAGGAAGTAATATATATTTACAAATGAGTTACGTACAGCGATCGCGATGCATATTTTATCAATTCCCTTGCTGATCTGGAAAAACTATGATCAGTGGGGTTATGACCATCAAACTATCTATATCTTAGTACATGTTATAACACAAATTAGGGAAACTGTCATCTAAAGAAGAAGAATATACTACTGCAGCCGTTACGCCACTGTATTAGCAGCGTTTCGTTCTTCCCTGTGTTGCCTTCATTTGGGCTGTACTACCTGTCCGTGGCGTGAAGTTTAAATAGCAATAATAATGTAAGCCTACCCACAGCTGCAAAGCAATGATAATCATACTAACTTTTGGAAGCATTTGAAAATCTTGCTCATGAAGTATATCATCACCCCTGGAGATTAACCAATTATTTAGCATTGATTACCAAGTTTCACCTCAGTGATGAAAAAAAATATTCATAGTGATGACGTTATACTTCACTCGGAAAGTGACATGGTGTAGATTGCCTTTCATGAAGATGCCATGTCCCAGAATGGTTTAGGAAATGAACATATATTATTCTATAATAGTAGTGGCCGGGTCCTTATTAAATTATGGTAAAACCACCAATAGCAGCACAAAACGTATTCATTACTCTAACAATCTGAATTTAACTTCTTGAAACCTACTTGCTGTTAATAAATGTGCATAAAATATCTTCAAAACATTTGTTAGCGACAATAAAAAAGAAAATTATAGGGATAATTAACATTTGATCCAGACATCAGGCTTACTTTTTCGTTACTGCGCCTACTGGCGTCCCACGTAGCGTTCGTGTGACGTAGTCGACCTCACACACAATACCACAGTTCTGACCTACTACTATCTTTACCTCAAACAATGGTCCTGTTCTATTATCATTACTTTACTGTGTCCAATATAACGGTCCTGACCCACGAACCTTACTTTACTGTCTCCAATATAACGGTCCTGACCCACTAACCTTTTTACTGTGTCCAATATAACGGTCCTGACCCACTAACCTTTTTACTGTGTCCAATATAACGGTCCTGACACACTAACCTTACTTTACTGTGTCCAATATAGCGGTCCTGACCCACTAACCTTAATTTGCTGTGTCCAATATAACGGTCCTGACCCACTAACCTTACTTTAATGTGTCCAATATAACGGTCCTTACCCACTAACCATACTTTACTGTATCCAATATAACGGTCCTGACCCACTAACCATACTTTACTGTGTCCAATATAACGATCCTGACCCACTAACCTTACTTTACTATGTCCAATATAACGGTCCTGACCCACTAACCATACTTTACTGTGCCCAATAAAATGGTCCTGACCCACTAACCATACTTTACTGTGTCCAANATTTGCTTATTGGAAAATTCTATTTAAGCTTTGGAATACGCGGTATCACAGCTACATCTCACTGTGTTAACCTGCCGAAATTTCAACAAAATTTAACGATTTCAATTTCGACGACCATCTTCGAACTTCCCACCTGATGAGCTGAGGACAGCGAAACGTACGTCGTGGGTAACCGAAATTCTACTTTGTGCTTCTCTTCATATTCTTCAGTAGTATTATTATTTTTATTATTATATTATTCTATAATAGTAGTGGCCGGGTCCTCATTAAATTATGGTAAAACTACCGAATCGTATTCATTACTCTAACCATCCATAATGAATTTCTTGAAACCTACTTGATGTTAATAAATGTGCATAAAATCTCTTCAATAACTTTGTTAGCGATAGTAAAAAAAGTAAGGAAGATACTTAACATTTGACCCTGACATCAGACTTTCTTTTTCGTTACTGCGCCTACTGGCGTCACACGTAACGTTCTTGGGATGTAGTAGTCGACCTCACACACAACACCACAGTCCTGACCTACTACATACTATCTTTACCTCAAACTACGGTCCTGATCTACTATCCTTACTTTATTGTGGCCAAAAAAAAAATGGTCCTGACCTACTATCTTTACTATACTGTCCCAAGTAAATCGGTTGTAACGGTCCTCACCTATTATCCTTATTTTACTGTGCTCAACAATATGGTCTTGACCTACTGTCGTTAGTTTACTGAGGAACACATTCACATTACATACGTAGCCCTCCGAATATCACCATCGTTGCGCTAAATTTTATTTTCAAAATATTTGTTTAAACTTTTGGAAAATCAAGTTCACTCATACTGTACAGAATTCCTCATTTGTCCGAACAAATATCACATTAATTAGACGAAGTGAATTTTATTTTCAACAAAGTCAATTTCACTCCCTACCAACCGTGGCAGTAGGGTTGCATATGGTGTCCACTTATTCATGTGGTTTCCTCGCGCTGCACATTGGGCCGGCGTAGCTGGTATTACGTTATTCTGTTTGATTGGGCCATTAACTCGTGACCGTCTCTATGAACCCTGCTGCATTTCACCATTAGGTAAAAAGTTTTGCTATGAATCTTAAAGTGAAGTTATCATTGCTACACCAATGTTTACTCATGATGAACTGAGTACTACTTCTGATGCACTGTCTTAATTTCACTTCTGTCAAGTCGAATTTTACACTTAACTCGTTATTTCACAATAATGCGTGGAAATTCCATTATTCCGATAGTGCATATTGTATTGGCATATTCAGTTAACCTGTTGAGACGTCAATATCACTATTAACACATTGGATTTCACTGTAAAGGTATTGATCTGCACTTCGGCGTAGTTTTCCTGTTTGAATTTCAATTCTTGAAAAATCGAGCGACACAAGCGGCAAACTAAATTTTGTTTCCAAAACTAAACATGTTATGCAGCAAATAAAATTTCATTTTTGACCGTTTGAGCGGTAAATGGCCTGGCGGTCTCCATGCCAAATTGGATTTCAAGCCCCTTCACCTTCATGTCTCCGGCTTACCTGTGCGCAGAGCGCCAGGAGGAAGTACAACAGCATGGCTTCGCGCTGTGCAGCCTGCAATGAATAGCTTGAAATTAAAAATATACATAGAGCTGGCTGCCACGATGCAATTTTGGCAGAGACACGAAAAGGCACTCTATTAATGTTTGTTTTTAAAGGAATATTACTATTAGCAATAACTAACAAACATAAAATTAGACACGAAAAAAAAACGAACGAACAGATTATCACAAAAATTGGTCGTTTAATCTTCGTGATATACATAACAACTCATGTTAAATTTATTAAAATTTTATCAATAACTTTTTGAGTTATGGCATAAGAAAAATGAGGTAAACAAACCAGCGCATCAACGGATCTTCACCAAAAGTTAATCATCTGTTCCTCCTAACATACTTAACAATCATTGTAAATTTCGTTAAAATCCGTTCATAACTTTTTCGGTTATCTTGGTGACAGACAGTCAAACAAAGAGACAGTTAAACAAATAAAGAGACAGATAGACAGCCAAACTCAACGAAAACATAACCTCTTTGGCGGAGGTAATTATGATGCTCGCGGCTCATCATTATTGTTAAAAATTTACGCTCGGGACACCACGGACTGGTAGTACAACCCAAATGAAGCATTTGGCAACACCGGCAAGCCCGAAACGCTGCTAAAGAAAATCCAACTAAAAGCCAACCAAAATGCAACTAGCAGCTGACTTAACGCATGTAAAACAATGCGGCAGTAAGCCGAAGCGGCAATGAATTCCAGGGCCCGAAGCCCCGACTAAGCCGACGAGTTCGGTATCTAACACTCTCGAAAGTGAATGAGCATGCGTCAACCACAGCGATAGTAATCCTCCTGAAGACCATATGGTCAATGACAACCAATGTCTCCCAGTGTTGTTGACCGTATGAAACATGCAGAGTCCAGCCACCTCTCTCTTATGGGACAGATTTACCAGATCATTTTCGGCGCACAGCCTGCTGGCTGAGTCGGTAAAGCAGACGCAAATGACTGTCAGTAGCTGAAGCTCAGACCGGAGAACAAAGTCCCATACAGGCAGAAAAAAAATAATAAGAAAAACATCTGCAGACAACCTCACAGTCACCAAGCAAAGAATTCACCTTACGCAGGAGCCGCTCGATCTTACTGGAAACACGTGACACCAGTCGCCTAATATGCGGCTCAAAAGTACGTTTCTCATCGAGGGCAACACCGAGAATCTCCAAGAAGCTAGACTCTTGAAGTAAAGTGTCATCTATCCTCAGATGTGGATGCTGCGGTAAAAGTGTACGAGACTGACAATCATAGATTTGGCCTTGCTGGAATTCAGCTTCATATTCCAGGTCGATAACCATGCACCTATGCATGACAGATCCCTATTAAGAGACTGGGGGACATCATTATGCATGCTGGGGGCAGGTATCACTGCTATCAAAGTGGAATCGTCGGCATAGTTAATCATCGCGTTCTCTGGCGAAGCGGTATGTCACTAGTATACAGAACGAGCAGTAGCGGGCCAAGAACGCTACCCTGAGAGACGCCAGATTCCGCCGCAAATCAGGCACTCCAAAACCGTCAATAGACACAATCTGCGTTTTCTCAGAAACAAAATCACGAATGATTTACAGAACCCTACCACCCACACCAAACGACTCCAACTTGAACAATAGACCCCCTGGTTGTCCCTGTCAAACGCCGCGATAAAGTCCAACTGTACGAGGCACTCCTGAGACCCACAATCCAGCGCAGACTGTAAATGGTGTGACATCGACTATAATGCATCACAAAAACCCATACCAGTTCTGTACGCAAACTGACCCGAATCATACATACGAAGGGTGAAAAATGTTCCAATTCAGGCAGTGAATCTATATCACTTCGCAACTGCCAATGCTTCATCACTTCATTGCTACCAGGGCTACATCACTTCATGGCTGTTAGCTATTCCAAACCACCCTTCAGCTCTGCTGTCTGTTCTGATTTTCACGCTAAGCCCATACACTAAATAAATTTCATTAAGAACTGCATTAGCTGTTTATTAGGCATTTCATAACAAACGGAGGATACTACGAATTCAGAAGTCTCCGTTCTACAATATGAGACCGTAAGTTTTGTATACTAAACATTGCGAAATGATTCTCCTCCACTGCAAAATTCAAAGGATGTCGTACACAGTTGATTCACAATTATGCACTTCAAATCTTTATTTTTTTGTGAACTTGTTTCATATACTTCCGTTAAAAGTACGTACAGATTTGCTAATCATAGCTCAATGTAAGAGAATTAAGTAAAACATCCTAACAAAGTATGTAAATAGTAAGGGAATATTACATAAAAACATGTCTGCAGCACCGTACAGCTAGTCTCACTTGCAAGAAGGGATATCTCAATGTCTCTGTACTCTAAGATTAAATATACATATTTACCAATCGATCATCACCAAAATTTGATCATTCATGTCTTCAAACAATTCTGTCAATTCCTGTAACTTTCTCAAAGATCCATTCGTAACTTCTTGAGCTATTTGCTAATATTCAGGGAATTACATACAGAGACAAACATATAACCAGATCATCATAAAAATTTTGTCATTTACTCTTCGTGCTATGCCTAATAACTCATGTAAATTGCATAAAAAATCCGCCCATAGCTTTGTGAGTAATTGTATTAAGAAAAAGATACACATTCACTGTTGAAAGGATCTTTACCAAAAGTCAACCATCTGTGACTCTTAAAAGCATCTTGATAAATACTGGGAGAGACATACTCCACAGCTAAGAACACTTCCCCAAGGAGTCACAAATTCTTAACGGCCAAAGTTTCAGAGGCCACATCAATCCATAATCTTCTCTCCTCTGCCCCAACGAACTAGACTTCTCTAAGCCCCGCAAATCAACGGTCATACATAATGCTAGCTTGCAAGCATGATCGTGTCTTTGACTGAGATTCTTCCCCTTTTTCGTATTTTTTTCTCAGTCATCCATATCATACGGAGATACTGGTAATAGCTAAAGGGCCGGGGCATAAGTTCCGATATCTCTATGTTTAAGGGCCTGTTGGTCCGTCTACTGCCGCCTACCTTATTTAATCGTGACACGCCCAACAATCCTGTGAATTTCGAAAAAGATCTATTTATAACTTTTCGAATTGTCTTTTACAGGCAAAGGACAGGAAAAAAATAAACAAGTGACAAACATTACGAAAACATAAGATCCTTGGCGGAGGGAATAATTCCAGCTACTGCAGAGAGCAGCTTAATCTAAAGTCCAGGGACATTCCAAATAATACTGATATGACACTTGAAAATGATTTACTTTCAAGTGATGTTTTTGGTCTCAACTACAGGTTAAAAATTTTTGTTCACCTAGTTTCAGTAGTGAGATGAAGGATCAAGGCTCATTAAATAAAAAAACGAAACTACTAGATACTAACAAATTGTCAAGCGAACTTATACGTCATGGCTTAACCCTAGACTTTTATGAACCTAAAGCCTTAAAATATTTACATTTTATTTTGCATTTCATATTGAATTTAGTGCTAAGTTCAGGTGTGAAAAAATAGAACTTCTCCCAACAGTACATTCGTTACAAATGGATGATCATTAAATGAACTAAAATAATGTAGAAAATAAATTACGCTGGAGTTGGTAGGATAGACCAAAATCGTGATGGTTTCACGAAACAAAATCCAGAATTGCTAATGCGTTGCATACAGCTTCGACTTACTAAGTCCACGTACCTTGCAGTTCCAAAACAACTCACACTATATTTTGGACACACTGAACTACTCCTTTACACTGCTCTCAGGACAACCATTCACTAGTGAAGCAAAGTTAGTTCTGATCTGGATAATGCTGCGACTGGAATGCAGATCGCAGCGCTTCCTCTCATTATGTGAAGTGTAGCGTTACGATTGGTGGAACGGAAGGACACCTGTACCTGTGTACACTTATTGTACACGTCATGTCAAGCCACTTCCAGACACGTGCATGTATCGATGTTGGATACACACATCCACGCACATGTCACTATATATATACACACACACACACTAACACACATATATTCAGTTATAACTTGTTTTTTCACCTTGGTGCTAGCAGAATGTTATATGGATATGGCGCAGCTTGAAAAAAACTATGGTAGTATAGTTTATTTTCTAAGGTTTATTGTCAAAATAGGCCAAAATATGGCTTGGGGTATTGAAATCCGCCGGAAATAATACGCACCTAGCGCACACCGAGAGCGCATACCTCCGCCAAGCTAGGCAGAGGCAATGAAAAAATCAAATTATTTCTGAAACTATTATTTCCTTTGGATAAAAAAATCTAATCTTTTTAACGATAGTAACAGTTTCAGTAATTTTCTTGCACATCCGTTCATAACTTTTTGAGCTATGCTGCTGACGAGCATTCTGACAAACATTAGGTTAACACACAAACAGACCAACCGATCATCACCAAAATTTAAGCATTTATCTCCTTCAACATTACTAACTACTCCTGCATATTTCGTGAAGATCCATTCATAACTTTTTGAGTGCATTCATAACCTTTTGAGTTATTGTGCTAACAAGCACAAAATTGAACACAACCACAAACAAACGAACATACAGATCATTACGAAAATTTGGTGATTTATTACACTTTGTAATATACCTAACAACTTACGTAAATTTCATAAAAATTCATCCATAACTTTCTGAGTAACGGCATAAAAAACTAGAGCAATCTGAGAGCGCATACCTCCGCCAAGTAACAATACTAAGAGTTTCTGTAATTTTCTTTAAGATCCGGTCTTCCGGTCTTTGATGCCAGATAAAGATCCTAAAACGTTAATTAACTGCGCTAACACTCAACTGCAGCTCATTGATATCTGCTTGTGTGACAAAAGACTCGCTTTAAATACAAATACTGTATATATACAAGTCGATTTTGTATCACCTAAGTTAAGAAGTTGAAATGATCCTTGAATGCTCAACGCCATGTCCTCTTTCTGCTCTGGCCAGAGCGATAGCGTGAAATGCTAGCTTTTTTTTAACACTTTCGCCACTTTCCACACGTTTTCATGTCAAATACCTATTTTTTGTAATTACTGAATTATTTTGCAATTAGCACTATCATACACGGATATCGTTGTTTCTCGGTTTGCAGCCATCTGGTAATTGCATAGGCATTCTTAAGTTTGGAAACAAAGTATGATGTTTTGTATCGAGCATTTAGAGCCATTTCAAGTAAGATGTTATAAAAGTTCCACAAACTTGGGAACAAAAAATTTTCAGTACCTTCAGAATTTGTACTGTGTTCTCAGATGTACAAAAATAAAAGAACAACTAACGGAAAAACTCTTAGACGAGGGGTTGTATATTTCGCATGGCGTCACGTAGCCTAAAAAAGAAACATATAAAAAAATTAAAACGACCTTGGAAAGTTCTTATTACAAAATGGCTTCAAGTTGTTATGACACATGGTAAATGAATTATTATTTTGGAAGTTCTGGAGTTACAGAATGGTGAACAGCAAAGGTTTAAGGATCCTTGCCGACTGTTTCATGGTAAGCTTCTTTTCTAACTTATTAAAACTATAGAGCACGTAAAACTAGTTCTGGGTTAGACTGTGATCTACAAAATCTAAAACATTTGTTTAGACTTCATATCCCTCGACCCACATCGATGGTCTGGCTACGCATACAAATTTATACATTAAACTGCTTACCTGCTCTCACGTGGTCTTCCAGCGTAGCCCACGAGGGTAACTGTGGCAGTGATACCCTCCAACTCTCCTCTAGCCAGCGGTTACCCCGATATTGATCCGGCAATGGGAATTTTGAGACTAGCCACATTTTCAGAAAAAAGCACACCCTTTAGCTGTGTTGGATACGGAAAGGTAGATGCACAGATACGTTGAAACTCTATACCCAACGTGGGTTGTTATTAGTCATGAAGGGCCATTTAACGTGCCGTTGGAATGGTGCGAGAGATTGACATGCGCTCTAGCATAACTATTTTTAAGAGGTCCGTAATGGCTGCTGCTAGTCGGCTAAAGGCCCAATTACACGGAAGGCAATGTCTGGAGAACAGCGGGAAGAATCTCGGAGAACATGTCCGCCGAACATGGAAGTGCTATTACACGAGACGGTGCAATCTCAATGTCACGTCGGTCGGGCAGCTCTAAGTTACACACTTTTCATCTGAATATGATTAGACAACAAGCAAAATCTGCAAGTTTTGGAGTGGAATAACTACTGCAACTTGTTTACAATAATTTTGCAGCAATTTGAAAGGCTTAAAAGCAATTAAATTGGATGTTCGCCTGATAATGCCAGCTGTTCTGGAGGCAAAGTTCGCGCAGTGAGCAAACCTCTGGCAGCAGCGAATGTCTGCCGAGCAGCGGGTAAAATAGGCTGCCCGCCGAGCAATCTTTCCTGTTCGCCGGGCAATGTTCGTCCGTGTAATAGGGGCTTCAGCGGCTCTAGATGACGTGTGACCTATGAAGAGAAAACTGCTTCGTCAAAGAAAAACAGTAAGCTAGAAGAAATAATTGTCTACTGCCCGTTAAAAATCATGTTTCGCCGGTTTCGTTGACAATTGCACCAGAGTTGGAAGAATAGCTGTTGATGCAACTAAACCATCTGTGGGTAGAAACTAAGTATCAAGATGCATGAGAGTGCCAATGGAAGCTTCAGATGCCTTCGTTGCTGAGATTTCAACTTCGGCATTACAAGAAGTGCATTTAGACTTGAGGCCGCCCGATACTTTGACATAGATTCGATGTATGAAGAAGGTAATACTCCACGAAGCAGACTAAGCCTGTGATATCTTCATTTTTAATCTCAACTATCCCTAATTAAGATACGTTTGCCATCTACTGCAACCCGGCCTATTATTTGCCATCAGTTTTCAATGGAGCTTAAGAGGACGACTAGAGCCACCAACCTGGGCTAAATTCCACCCATCTGTTTTGTTAAAGCGTGACAGAAAATGGACAAACAGATAAATACACTTCGGTCTTAATTATATTGTAGATAAGTAAATTAAAGAACTTGCAGGAAAATTAGGGATGGCCATGTAAGAAAAAAAAATCTGCATATAAATGAATCGTACCTCTCAAAGATGCCTCAGTTGTATAAAATATACAATGTGGATTCTATTTATCGATTACATTTTTTTTTGTCCAGCGAGCGTTACAGTGAGGGCGTCGCACTGAGTGTACGTGCGTCAACCTATCGGTGACGGAGTGACGGCCTGGAGCGCCCCGGCACCGAGAAGCAAGGAGACGAATGGCGAGGGATTCTCAAATCGACTCTCATCAGTGACTGTTTCTCCTGCTCTTCAAACTGCAAGAATGAAAGAATAAGAAAAACTCGTCATGTGCATCCACTGCACGCGAGATACTTAATGATTATATTTTATTATAAATTCAGCTATAATAGCTATTCTAGCGCTAACATTTGCAAAAGGCGGCGTTTCTCTTTGGATTTAATACACGATAGTCAAGTCAGCGAAACTAGTATACGTATACAATGCGAGTTGCAGCGCTGGCATTACATGCGCAGTAAGTTAGTCATGTCCACGAAGCCAGCACGCACGTGTACAGCGAGAGGTACACGTAAGTTCCAGCACAGGTGCAGCTGCGCGGGTACACCTGTGGCACAATACCACATTCTTCTAGCGCTCCAACATACCTCAGACTTGACTAGAGCACCGCATTCGTTTGTGGCGTTGTCGATTAGCACTGTGGATGTGCCCTCACTAATGTTGTTTCCCTTTAACTTGTACGGAGCATCAGATATGTATAAGCTTCGGCATCGGGCTGAAGAGGTAAGCGCAGCTTGATTCTACGCCTTCTACAACACAAAAACACTACATGCAAAATTTAGCTAGCAAGCTTGAGTTTTAGACGACCTGAGGGGTAAACAATTACACATTACTTCCTGATATATGATTAAAACTAGTGGCCCGTACCGTCATTATAAATGACGGCAAAAAATTAACACTTCACCAAAACCCCCGCGGTCTTTGGGGCTTCCTCATTTTCCCCCTATCTAATACTGAGGAAAAAGATTCCAAGGTACCCAACTTTTTTTTCGCTTTTTGAAATCTGAATTTGCTCCTATCATATAAGTTTTATTTTTCCCCTATCTAATACTGAAGAAAAAGATTGCAAGGTACCCAACTTTTTTTTTCACCGAAGAAAAATATTGCAAGGTTCCCCACTTTTTTTTACATTTTGAAATTTGAATTTTCTCCTATCTTATTCCCATAGAGCGTGACAGGAAAGATATAAATATATAAATAAATAAATATATAAATAAATAAATAAATAAAAACACAACGTGAATTATTATACAGTACTGATTAGCGAAATAAACACTCATGGCTGAAAATTTAAACAATTTGAAGTTCGCAATAATAATAATAACAGTAATAAAGTTGATCGAGACTCAAACCTTTCTTGAAAGCTACGTAAAAGGGTTCATTACATTACTGTTTCTTCAGTAATTAAACTTTGAAGTCAAGCCCCTTTATAGCTTCGCAGATAATTAGGTAAAAGAACATAGACAAACTCATAGACTAACAAGAACGCCTCCTGGCGGAAGACTATCACCCGCAGTGGGAGCAAATACAACGTCGTCATATTTTATGGCCAGCTTACTCTAGAGTTTTAGCATTTTTTACATCTCAGTCAACCAAAAAAGATTGTGATAATGACTCAACTCCTTCTGCCTCTTTTTAGGTGGAACTACCGATTCAACGCCGTCACATTTGATGGCCAGATAACTCAAGATTTTTGCCATTTCACATCTCAGTAAACCCACCTGACTGCCAGAAAATATGTATATATTATCACCCGCGAACGAAGTGAGAGAGGTGATAATGTTTTCGAAGAAGATTTAAGTATAATATACATGTGTTTTTACAGTTTCTCGTCCCGTCAACACCCGGAATTATCCAGACAGGGGGCTCATCCGTCCACCCTTCTGTTTTAATAGAATTAATACAAAGCATCGAGCCAAGACTCGATCTGGGGACCTAGAGATTAACACGCCGATACTCTACCATAAGCCACAGCAGCTAAAAGCAACGCAAGCACACGAGGTGCTTGTGCTGCCCACTGCTTTCTGGCAAACATATTAAGGCAGAGCCGTACGTGCATATGAGGGAGCTCATCATCGAGTCCTGGCTCGATGCTTTGTATTTATTCTATTAAGACACAAGGGTAGACGGATGAGCCGCCTGTCTGGATAATTCCGGGTGTTGACGGGACGTTAAACTTTAAGATCTTCCAGTTTATTA
>LQNS02277997.1:693072-717266 GCA_001587735.2 Parhyale hawaiensis | reverse complement strand
AATTACTCACAGACGCCAGTACATGTACTGCGAGTAACTCACAGAAGCCAGTACATGTACAGCGAGTTACTCACAGAAGCCAGTACATGTACTGCGAGTTACTCACAGAAGCCAGTACATGTACTGCGAGTTACTCACAGAAGCCAGTATATGTACTGCGAGTTACTGACAGAAGCCAGTACATGTACAGCGAGTTACTGACAGAAGCCATTACATGTACGGCGAGTTACTCACAGAAGCCAGTACATGTACGGCGAGTTATTCACAGAGGCCAGTACATGTACAGTGAGTTACTGACAGAAGCCAGTACATGTACAGCGAGTTACTCACAGAAGCCAGTACATGTACATCGAGTTACTCACAGAAGCCAGTACATGTACATCGAGTTACTCATAGAGGCCAGTACATGAACAGCGAGTTACTCACAGACGCCAGTACATGTACTGCGAGTTACTCACAGAAGCCAGTACATGTACAGCGAGTTACACACAGAGGCCAGTACATGTACATCGAGTTACTCACAGAGGCCAGTACATGTACTGCGAGTTACCCACAGAAGCCAGTACATATACTGCGATTACTCACAAAAGCCAGTACATGTACAGCGAGTTACTCATAGACGCCAGTACATGTACTGCGAGTTACTCACAGAAGCCAGTACATGTACTGCGAGTTACTCACAGAAGCCAGTTTATGTACAGCGAGTTACTCACAGAAGCCAGTACCTGTACTGCGAGTTACTCACAGAAGCCAGTACATGTACAGCGAGTTACTCACAGAAGCCAGTACATGTACAGCGAGTTACTCACAGAAGCCAGTACATGTACTGCGAGTTACTCACAGAAGCCAGTACATGTACAGAGAGCAGTACTGGTGAGCTCCGAGCACAAGTGCAGCTGCATTGTACACCTGTGGGACTAAGTCGGAGTTTTTTATACAAACGAACAAACAGCGTTCAGGCAGAGCATTTACCTAAGTCTCTTTAGATTAGCATGGCTAAGCGACTCACCTAAGCTCGTAAGCTTGAACTCGTGTGAAATTCAAAATAGAAACGTTTGCTGCACTTCATGGATTTCGTGGCAACTGCTATTCGCAATTCGATATCGATTGAGACAACCCAAACTTCATTTGAAGATCTGAACAGTGAACAAGGTGTTGGGAATCTCAAGAGTAGTAGAGATTTTTCTTCTATATCTTATTGAACCAGCACTCATGACTGATGTTCCAGACAATTTATAGCTATTGAGCTTACCTTAACTAGCGCTAGTCAAGAAAGTCGATGATATCATCCCATTGCTGCAAATATTTCAATGTTTGTTTTTCAACTAGTACCAGTTTGAATACTTTAATCTCTGATTCCTAACCAAGTGGTGTGCGATGACTTCTAAAAAGTGCAAAACCTCCTTTCATTTCCATGTTATTCAAAAATTAACTACAATTAGGTGTAGAAGATTTAGAAAAATTGCATTTGTTATTATCAAATGCGTTATAAATTTTGTACTAGCTTTGAGAGCATATTAAAAGATTTTCTGGCGTGCCAGACCAAGATAAGGTTAGGACCCACTCTTTTAACCTATCGAATGGAACGACATCGTTGAAGTTAGCGACTGACAATATCCACCAGTCTCACATGCTATGATGATGTTGTACTTTTCAAGGTTTGGAGCGTAGAACATTTCTGCCACTGATGATACAGCTTACGCCAAAATCTTACAATCATTGGGTGACAACTAGTCCCTGTTACTGGAAAAACGTAAATCGTATTTAGTGATAAGAAAGTTTCGCCAACAATATCACTTTCTATCCAAACCTTTTTGCAAAACAGTTTTATTATGGCATTTAACTTCGGTTAAATGCTTACCAGGGTCTGAATCAAAACTTACTTCACAGCGTCTGTGCTATCCACATCAGCACAAAAAAAAAGCGGCAAAATCATATGACCACTCAATTTCCGGCCGTTTCATGCACGCACTTCTGATTCAGGAACTGCCAGTGTAAACATGGGCTCTGCAATAGGTCTTTCGATCGTAAAAAATATATAGGCTGAAATTCTAAAAACCGTTTGATTGAGACACGCTGAAATCGCTCCGCAAAGTCAAGTTCTTTGTATTTAACTCTTCGAAAGCGACGTTCCATTCGAATACTGCACTCCCTTGAGATTCAGATGGATGATTTGGAATGTCTTCTGAGTATATATTTTGTTTTTACTCGGCTCCAGTAACCCTTTTGTATACTTAGTTAAAAATATATATTTAAGACTAATTACCACACCATCCAAAAAGTTCGCAAATCTACAGAGTCCACTAAGTCCACAAAGTTCACCAAGCCCACATAGTCCACCGAGTCCACTAAGTCCATAAACTTCACCAAGCTCGCATAGTCCACCAAGTTCACCAAGCCCACAAAATTCTCCTAGTCCACAAAGTCGAGAGCCCAGGTCTATAGCAGTAAATATGCCGTTCGCATGTTCATATCCTGGAGATGGTTTTTGGAAGGCTTAACGGACAGACGGATGGACGGACGGACGACGGCCTGACGTGCAGACAGATCTCCTATTATTTTGTACTACAGAAGAATGCCCAAGGTTTTGAGCAGTAAAATTCTGATTGCCTCCAGCCGAACGTAATTCCGAAACACTAGAACAACACTAGAACTATCTATACAATATCATCATCCTATCTACATACCAGAGTAAGATAAAACTGGAATACAATCGGTTCCTAAGTTCTAGGGTTTCAGAAGTTGAATCCCTTTAGGACGTGGAGCGTTTAGTTGTTCAAAAGCTAATGCAATAACACTAAAATAAGCTGAAGATATTCAATATCGGCCTTCGACAAAGATATATATCCCGAGTGTCAGGCAACTCAACATATACATACTTTATCAATTAATGGAGTGAATTTTTTAACTCTCCAGCTGTCCCGTTAGTGTTTCAATGGAGTTCATGTCTTTGTTATTACACTTTTTGGTTAATTACTGTTCATTATTTCTCCAAGTTTTAACTTTTGAATACTTTTAAAATGTATTTTTAACTGCTGAATTACTTACATACCGTATGCATTGGTAGTGTTCTATGAAATATCTTATTGCTTGTTGTAGATATAGTAGACAATTGATTTTAATTTTTTGTTACCTACAAACCAAATGTTCATGCATGGACATGTTCATACGTGCTTGCAAAGTTACATTTGAGTATACAGCTTGAAGTTAGCCTCCTTACATCACGCCTTGGACGACGACAGTATAAGCAAACTGAAGTGACTGTACTATCAGCCAAGTCCTTTTAATTGTACAAGAACGGTTACGTATTATAATATATATACATTGACTATTTATTAATTTGAGGTTCATTTATCATATGGATGCTACTGTATTTGCCTCATAATTTGAAGGCGTAGAACCAATGTTCCACTTCCATAAAATTTCCTTTATGGATACAATGTTCTGTTGAATGTTTTCCACGGAATGTGGCTCTACTGATGCTCCCGGTGATGCTAGCAGCAACCGTTTATTTTGGCATACTTACGTAAAATTCGTTTGGCATCATTTTCAACCAACCCGTAGTTCCTTTTTTTTTCTTCAACTGTTCTTGTTCAATTCCCACTTACTGCTTGAGAAAACCTAGTTGTATTCGAGCACAGTAGTAGTAATATTTTATGTGTCTCTCAGACACTGACTGCCTTTGAATTTTCGAAGTGCTCCCTCAGCCAAAATGTCTAGCATAGCTACTGTTTTATGCAAATACTAACTGGAATGCAGCGTCGAGAACTGCTTCGTTTCTAAGCATAGAAGCATCGGTGTGTGTAGTGGGGGAGGGGGGAGGCAGTCTTGGTATGTGATTGATGGCAGTCACATCGGAACACTTGTAACGTCTGGCGTCCTTGGATAGTCTCTTCATCCAGCACTAGCATGCCAACTGGTTATTTTTCGTCCAGTACTAGCATGCCAATTGGTTACTGTTCGTCCAGTACTAGCATGCCAACTGGTTACATTTCATCCAGCACTAGCATGCCAACAGGTTTCTGTTCGTCCAGTATAAAAATGCAAAACTGGTTACTCTTAGTTCAGCACAAACATGCCAAACTTTACTCGACAGGCTTGGATGATATTAAAAACCCTGAAGTTTCTAATGATGGAATAGCAATCATGAAAGTGAATATTCTTTCACTAGTTTTCACGACATAATGGTCGCATCATATGTACACTAAAGAGCATAAGTTAAGGAACAGGAAAACAATTATTATACTTCTGATGCAAATCTATATTATTATTCTACTTGAGGATCCAACCGTACGTCCATCCGTCCGTCCATACCTGTGTCTGTACGTTACGCTAGGGGCAAATTTAACTTGCCAGACGTTCTGCTTCAATCTGGGTAGAAGCTCAATAATATCTCTTATTTTCGCTTTCTCCTAAAGAAATTTTCAGCCACTTCTGAAGAAAAGACATGAAGTTCCTTTTACACGTATCATACATACAGTTCTAGTTCCGGTTTTCATATCTTGAGATATTCAAGTCGCTGAGGTCGTATAACGATCCTAATGTGGGAAATTTAGTATCTAGAATACAGTGCAGCGAGCTGTTCTGAACTGCTTTATTCTAAAGCATTTTTGAAGTGAAAAGGCGATGTTTAAAGCAATCATTTAAATTGACAGAAAATGTGCTTGCCGCAACATGAATCAGTTATTGAAAAAAAAAAGTCCTGAGTCTGTTGTATCTTTATTTAGTGGAAAAACTATTAAGCACGTGAAGAACAATATGTAGCCACAAATCCCACTATTGAATTGAAATCATCAAATTCGCTGATGAAAATTGGAAATAATAAAAATGTGAAAGCCTAAATAATAATATGTTCAAACGAAGAGAAACAAAGGTTAGCGAAGGTATGTAAATATAGAGGAAAGCAATGAGAAAAATACTTCAGAAGAATACTACTGCTATACTTTTTTTATGCTGTCTTTACGTCTATGTAACTAATGAAATACAAGGGCTTAAGTTTGCTGGTAAAACATCTGCGAGGTTTGGCATACACGGGCTACAAATAGATCAGCGAAACCTTCACATTGTACCATGACAATTCCCAACAACTTCAAAAACAACACCGAGATTCGATGTATGATATCTTATACGACCAGCCTTTTCGCTAATAATGATTACTGAAGCTGCCCCTGTCTAAGTGCACTCGTTGGATATATTTATAAGTTGCTCTGTCTTTGTCTAGGGTCATTCGGACGCTCACAACCCTCTCCCTCGACATGCAAAGACAGAAAAATCACACGGGCGCACAATACGATGACCCAAAATAGAAGTCAACGTTGTGTGACCGAACAGAACAGAAAATGCCTGGACACACATGTTCAGAGTAGCCAACATACTGTTGTCTATACAGCCACAAGCGCGTTTTATCAATCACAGGTTTAATGACAGGCAGAGGCACGATACCTTATACGTACATTGTTGATTAAAAATATTAACTATTAAAGTTCGAGTCTGCGATGTTACTGTAGCGCTGTTAGATCTTTGATGCAAGAAAAACATTTTGAGCTTCTATTATGCTCAGCGATTTGGTGATAATAAACTTCTAGTTACAATTAGATTGGATTAAGCTTCGACGGATCAATGAGCTTACTAAGAAGAGAATTTACATATATGCAGGAATGGTAACTAAAGATACAAATTATTTGATGTGCATATATGCTTAAAATATTTTATTACCAGAAGACATGTTACTGGGGTAATGAGGGCGAGATTACTATAGGAAGTACATACATCCTCGTCGGAAGAGGCGATATGGGCTCTATTGTCAGAAAATCTACGGAATTTATTACTAGTATTTAACTTACTGCATAACAGGGACATTGTAAGTATTATTACACAAATGCCCTCTTTAGATAATTATATGCTCAGCAGGCTGCATTTTGAGACGTTTATGTTGATACAGTCGTCACGAGTACCTGTGCGCAGGAATAACTTGTCCCGTTAACTTGTCGGCCCGAACTGGAGCAATAGAGATAATTTGAAGAGACGCCGCTTTGCTGTACGATCTCATGGTCGTCAGTCTGCTGAGGAGGATAGCTGTGTCTGTTTCCTTTTTTCCAGTTAAGGAAAAACAAACATGAATATTGCAAATATGGCTTTGGTAGGGCTTATAAATTCTTTTCCTTTTGTTTTCAACTATAAAAAAATAAATAAAAATGAACCGTGGCTATCAATCTTTGGAGTTCAAAGAGCACTACGTGAGAAACGCTCGGAGTTGATGATTGCAAATTCACATATTGGTTCGATTTCGTGCATCGGGTTGAATTGTGTTCCTTCGCGAATTTAGGCTTACCCAAATCAAAAGAGAGTTTCAAACTTTACCACTTGGTACGATAGAAAAATTAACGCCAAAAAGCAACTAAAATATAATTTTCTCGTCACTCTAGCATTATTACAATGGATTGTGAAGTCTGCTACTCCTAGAGTGGACTACAGTATGTGTTTAGACTGTACTGGACTGTGCGCAATGTAATGGGGATGATTGAAGAGAACCTTATGTATTTTATAGGTAGCTCTAGTGAGCACCGGCAATTATCTTAAGATGTTCAGGCTGTGCTGCTTTTATACAAGGGCTCTGTCTTAATCAGAAATGCAATAACCCCCGTAACAGAGAGATCAACCTAAGTAAAACAATAAGTTCAAGTGTGCTGCAGACAGTAGTTTTTTTTTACTGCATTTCGACTTCACTGTGTTTGAATACTTCATTCTGTTCATGCAAACATTACAGTGTCTCTACCAACGGATTTGCTACGAATGCTTGCTATCCTTTCAGCTGACGTAACAAATGCAATTAAAAATTTCATATCTTTTCGAATATTTAACAAATAATAACTCAGAAAACTGTAGACTTTTTTCTGTATTTAAACATGTAACAACGCATTAGAGCGCTGTGAAGGCAAAGCACAGGACAAAACACTAACGTTTACAGCTGGCCTTATGGAGATGAAAGAGCCTGTGCAGTTCTCTCAGTGCTTCGAGTCAGACTCTTAGTTAAGCCCATTCCAGACGGCGGTCACCAGCCCAGCGCGTGGCATGAGATACGACCGCGTTTGTTCTCTTTTCTGCTTTCTTGCTGCTTGTGAGTGTATGTGAAATATGACATTTTAGGCTAGTGACTAGTCGCTCCAAGTTAGTGCAGTTTACCTCCATAAGGACCAACCAATCCCTCTCCTCCACCCCCCGCAGCTGCCAGGCCTCGTACAGCGGCAGCAGATGCCAGCAGTGGGAAGACACGAGCGGCGGCGGCCTAGGGGGCGGTGCTATCACAGGCATCGTGCTCGCTGTGCTCGTAGTGGTACTGGGTACCACAGCTGGGGGCTACTACTACTACTAAAGGAAGAGAAAACTGTAAGTACGCTGTTGTAATTAAACTATCAATACGAATACTGTTGATACATTTGTCACTATGCCACCTTCTTTTATTACTAACATTCCCACTAGCCAATGAAATCGCTTTAGTGGTGTACCTTTTATATTGTGTATTTTCCACGAGAGCATTTACCGTATATCTCTGCGATTTACTAAAAGGGAAAATTATTACCCTTCAAATGAAATACATTTCAGAAATGATTATTCGTCTTTTCCTATTCTTTTCCTGGCCTACACTTCGCACGCCCGGTTAGCTTCGGTGCAAGGATTTTCCGTGCTGGTGGGCGGTTTCTTACCATTTCCTCTCCTTATGCTCTGTTGCGGTGGCTAGCGAAACCTAACTAATATTAAATTTTTCCCTAATTTTTCTCTCCTGGCTTTAAATTCAGATCCAAATGAACCTAATATATATAAGGCATAAAGGCATAAAGTAAAACCTTTTTTTTTTCGCTATCAATAGTGTTAAAAATGGGCAGTGTGGGTTGGTAATTTCGTAGGCTGGAGCATGCCTGTTTAGCGGCACTGCGCATGGCGCTCTGTAGGCTAATAGCGTGAATGTTGCTACTGAAGTAATAAAATTATTTTATTTATACCGGCATGAAATAAAAAAACAGAACTAACAGGGGACAAAGGTAACCTCCGCCTCTGCTCTACTCACCAGGGACTCTGAGCTGGCAGCAAATATTGGCGGTAGAGGAACGCCGCACCCGGACGCTGGCAGCACATCCGCCAGTGCGGACTTGGCTCTCACCGAATTAGCCGACGACGCAACAGATCACAGTTCCATCAGCAACAGGCAACAGGCTCTCCCGGACCCTCAGAAGTTAGAAAAATAAATTAACGCGGCCTCAGTTTTACCCGCGCAAGGGCGGTTATTACCGTATCTCCCAAAATTCTACAGCACCGAACCAATGTTTCATTTACCGCAGGTATAGCATCATTTGAAGTATACAAACAGGTTCATACTCGGTGATATATGCAGTTTTTACTCAGGAAGTAATAATAACGTTATTATGTTACTATTACTCCTTGGTATTCACTAGTTCCGTAGGCAGGACATGCAGGCCCGCAGGGATTGCCTACAAATATCCAGTGGTCTTTGTTCACACGTTTCCGTCCAATGTCTTCTTTTCGGACGGCGTATTTTAAGCGTACCTTGTCCTGGTATAAATGATAAGCAAAGAAAAATGGCATGGTCGCACTATCGCCGTATATTAAAGCCTACGGAGTAACCGTGAGAAAGTACAGGTTTCAACGTGTTGGCGTGTGTGTCGGTCCGTCCAGACAGACGGACGTACAGATCTTATGTTGTACTAAGTTTCGTTCACAGACTTCTGTTCCATTTAGTCTCGTTTAGTGACATCTGTTGCAGTGAACTTCGTTTCCAGGGCGGACGTGATAGGTAGCGAGCTTGGAGGTCCAAACATGCTTACCTCGTCAATTCTAGTAGTTCATGGTTGCGATATTTTATGCTGGATCTTCTTCTTAACGCAATGAAAGGGATAATTACGGGCCTTTTTAGTTCACAAAATCCATTGTTTTTTTATGTTAACTTGCCTCCGTGCAAACACAACCGTTCAGTTAGCAAAAAATTTGCCATTTTGTTTGTCGTTATATGTATTTGCTGGCCGAGCAAGTTATATCCCTTGTGAAGTATCGGATAATTTTCAAACTTGGTATGAATATCAACTCGGACGGCATTGCACTTTTTCATGTTTAAACAGGCGAAACAACAGGGAAATTTCCGAACATAAGGAGAAGGAAGTGTAGGGGAAATGGTATTTTGGGCAACAGAAGTTGTGATGTGTTGATGGAGATAAAAGATGTTTGTTCTGCACATAAAAGTTGCTGTATGAAAAAAATTGTTTTACCAATTGAAGATAGGAAACTTTGATTCAAAGACTTTCACTTTTTCACCTGGCGGGTTACTGTGCAAAGTAAGTAAGCTTATTTACTTAATCTGGTCTCCTTAGTTATATCATTATTCGTTTATATGATTCTTTTGTTTTCAATACTTAAAACAGATGTCTCCGAGCACTTACCTGAGTTACCGTCATCCGTGTCGTAATCGTCGTTGCGCTTTTCGGCTCATGATGGCGACATAATTTGGGTAACACTGAAATGGGGATTACAACACGCCGCTGCTGTGTTGAGGGCGCAGTGAAACATTCGGACGATTAACTGAGAAACCTCCATCATTTATCTATCGTGGGAACCCGGCTTAATACCTCGTTATGTAATACAATTTTTATACCATCGCATAGCATTAGTTTTAACAGTTTTTCAACCCTGTCTGGCGTAATATTATCATTACACTTGAGTGCTATTTTTGCAACGTTCCGCAATGTTCCAGCTTTTACTTCATGCGTTACTATGTAATATGTTAATTGTTCCGGTAAGGCAATGACGTAAAATGTCACGCCAGTTTCTTTGTTAAAAAGTAAACGTTAAAGCGCGCTCTATGCCCATCAAAAAACTTGTGTCTACCGGAAGTGTGACTGATTGGAACGCACTCTCATCAAATTTAATTTTGCGTATGAAAATGTAAATGTGTAAATAATTACCTCCGCCAAGGAGGCTATATTTTCGCCGTGTTTGCCTGTCTGTCACTAAGATAACTCAAAAAGTTATGAACCGATTTGGACGAACTTTACAGAGATTGTTAGGTATGTTAGGAGGAACAGATTATTAACTTTCGGTGAAGATATGTACATTTGCTTGTTTGTTTGTCAGCCTCATTTTTCTCAATGCTATAACTCAAAAAGTTACGGATGGATTTTTATGAAATTAACATGAGTTGTTAGGTATATAACAAAGGGTAAATGATCAAGTTTTAGTAATGATCTCTTTGTTCGTTCGTTTGTTACAATTTTTAATTTTATGTTCAAAAAATAACGAATGGATCTTTATGGAGTTAATAGAAGGTATTAGTAATGTTAAAAGACATATATGATTAAATTTTGGTGCAGATCGGTTTGTTCGTTTGTATGTTTGATTCATATTTGTCGTAACATTTGTTACCAGTATAACTCAAAAAGTTACGATCAGATTTTCAAGAAAATTGCACATGCTGTTATTACTATCAAAAGGAGCCAATGATTAGATTTTGGAGCGTATACAAAGAAAATTATGGTTTCAGAGGTAATTTGAATTTTTTGCTACCGTTACCTTGCTTGGTGGAGGTATGCGCTCTCAGAGTGCTCTAGCTTACAGTGTTGAAATATAAAATTATTGCTGTGTTTAATTTTGATTGCAATAAGTCCCTTGAGTATGTTTGTTTAAACGTTTTAGGAAGGAAAAAGTGATTCACGGTAGTAACTATTTTTTTTACCTTAATTCGAGATTGCAAATAGGTGCTTCATAGTATTGTAAAGAGAAAATTAAATAGGTATCATATCTCGAAGTGTCCTATTCTAGCTATTGTGAGGCATGTTTCACGTTACGAACGTTAGTTTTAAACACATTGCATACGAATCGGCACTCATGTGGAACGACACCTGTATGGCTACTGTATGTTCTTTTGGATGCGTAAATTTAGCATTCCAGATTTGACTTATTCGAAGCTATATATAGGCAGCTGCAGCTATATGTGTAGGCTTTGACCTGCTGATTCAAGTTTCGAGCGTTGATCCTTGAGCGATTGCCTCTGAGACATTCAAGAACTCAAACTTATTTTTTGACTTCTTGACATGGACACTTGAGTCGCCTGAACATTATCGGGCTGCTTCTTACTCTTGTAACGCAGGTGAGAGTGACGAAGCTAAAGTTCCTGTCTGCAATTCCGGACAAGACCAGCCGAGTGGGTTGAGCTTAGATCGACAATTACGACTCAATCGAACTCTGATTCGATTGGTGAGCAAAATAAAGCCTCCGAGGTTGATCTTGTCCGAAACTTTAGACAGATGCTCTGGCCTCGACCCGTAGAATTGACGTTCAGGCCTTAACTTTAGATCACGAAATCTTTTGAATTCCAAAAACTCATTCTTTCTCAGCAAAATAGTTTTAGCTGGCTAACGTAATGTAGAGTTGTTTCTACTTTCTAGCGCTTGCAGCACGATTCAAAACACCCGAGCCAGAGCATCTGTCAGCAATTGCGTACAAGTCAAGAATCGAAAAGTTAATTTCGGCACCCAAGCGGACGCGGCCTACGTCTGACGAAGATGTTGGCATGCATACGCAAATGCCAATTGTAGCGACTTGTAAATGCAAGCTGTTCATAAAGTGAGGTGAGCTTAAACTTGCTGCTTCTTGATGACATTACGTGCTTCATTGCTCATGAGTTTTTATGGGGCATGACACCTTCAAGAACTGACCAGCCTGAAATTTTGAATGGAACAATTTGTAAATTTTCACTCTATTGCAACAATCCTCATTAGATGATGCAATCTTCATATAATTGAAAATAGAGTACTTTTCTGAATATATCCCTAATACCTTAGAAATTGATTACAACTATGAAACCTTCCTCAACCTCTAAGCATAAATTTACCCTCTGAAACATAGTGTAGACTGCTGTAACAATCTTAAAAAGATTCAAATCGTTGTATCATCATTCATTTATGGACGAGGCATTGAGGCAAAAGTCAAACCAATTAACGATTCACGGAAACAATCCGGGAAATCTCGTAGTGTGCCAAGAAATCATGAAAAAATTTCCACGTTTTTCATTAAGAAAAACAAAAGGCTCGAAACGTGATGTAGGTTACATAATCAAGGAAATATTTTAGGTTGCTAAATCTAATTTTCGGCAGGCTCTGTGCTTCATTTCCTCACTTCCAGCGCTATTAGTTGGTCAGCAAAATTAAAACCTCTTGGCTCTGCTTGTACGGAGCTGCGTACAGTTATGTCTGCCAGTTTAAATCTGGCTACCAATATTAGATTTAGCCGACGATGCTGAACTACTAAAAATTCCAGTCAAAGGAGCATGCTTCAGTTTTTTTAAGTTTTAAGAGCAACGGATTAAAATTTAATTCCTTAAACTCGGGTTAGCGAGTCTAAATCAACGCCCATGATGATGTTGCGCATATTTACGTCAAGGCTCGACGTCTTGAAGCTGCTAATCAATCGGACGCGTTCTGTAACGTTATGCAGCACGTCGATAGGGACCGTGCACCCCTCTCCAAAACCCTTGCGGTAACATTTGGTTCCTAAGACTGTCACATCGTAGTTGAGAGTGTCATTCGACCCATGAGACGTTCATTAATTAGATTTCAGAGAGTGTTATTTAGTCTCTGAGAGTGTCATTTAGCTTGTGAGAGTGTCACTTGGCTCTAGAGAGTATCATTTGGTCCCTGAGAGAGCCATTTGGATCCTCAGAGTATCACTAAGCTCCTGAGAGCGTCATTTGGTCCGTGAGAGTGTCTTACGGCCTCTGACAGTGTCATATTGCCTCTGAGAGCGTCAGTTGGTCCGTGATAGTGAAACTAAGCCCCTGAGAGTGTCATTCGGCCCCTGAGATTGTCATTCTTCATCTGAGGATATCAAACGGCCCCTGAGAAAGTCATTCGGCCTCTGAGAGCATCATTCGGCCCCTGAGAATGTCATTCCACCCAGTGATGCCATTCGGGATTCCCTAGAATCACGTTCCCCATTTCCCCATATTCCTAACAGCATCGTTTTCTATAATTATATTTCTTTCTAATATAGAAAACTTGATTTCATGGATAACTTCATGAATGGTCGAAAGGAATTTCTATACAATGAGACAATATTATATAATTCGCATTTTGTCTATTAGATGATACTTAATTATACTATGGAATAATTGCTTTCCTGAGAAACTGTTTGTCTAATTTTTCGGGTGAATTTTAAACATTATTTTTAATACTGTACAATAAACCTTTGCTACACAAGGGAAAAATATATCTTTATTGGGTATGGAACGGGTGGAAAATCAATAATAATATTATATATATTATATAAAACAGTGTTTTTTGCCGTTTCATATCATATGTATGCTTCATTTAAATTTATATATTGCCTAAATTTAGTGATAAACCTACCCCATAAACTCTTGGATGCCGGGCCTTTGCAGGACATATACTGGCGTCCGATGTTGCCAGCATCGGCCCCCCGATGCATTGAAGACACTGCCGCTACTAATTAGTATCTTAACGATTCATAAAAGATGTTGGAAAGACACCCGGCCAGCACTGGGTGAAGCAATACGGCCGCATGCTGGCCAGCGTCGGGTGGCACAGGCCGCCGTATTGCCAGTATCCCAAAATTATAGTACTGCCAGCATCTTAAAATTATGGTACTGCCAGCATCTTAAAATTATTATGGTACTGCCAGCATCTTAAAATTATGGTACTGCCAGCATCTTAAAATTATGGTACTGCCAGCATCTTAAAATTATTATGGTACTGCCAGCATCTTAAAATTATGGTACTGCCAGCATCTTAAAATTATGGTACTGCCAGCATCTTAAAATTATGGTACTGCCAGCATCTTACAAGCATCGTATATCTAGCATCTTAACAACATCGTTTTGCAACGGCCAGCGCAGGCCGTTTATATGCATAAAAGTATATGCATAAAAAGTATAGGATTTTTGATGATAAAATGTGTTTTTAAGATGATTTTTGCCAGCATCGTTTTAAGATCGGATATGAACGGAAGTCTTTGCCGTAATGAAGCCATGACTTGCCACCATGCGGCCGTAAGACATATGTTTGTTGCGTTTCTTTTTCAAGATAACGGGTTAAAAAATACAAATGTACAAAAAGTAATCTATTTAAATAAATTTAAACAATGAAGCACAAGTGAAACATGTAAATCACCCCCAATAACATAATAAGCAACATTCACAACAATTAAATTTTAAATAACACAACAACAATTTTAAACTGAACAATAACTGTGAACATTATTCAAAACTTTCATATTCCTCAGCTAGGGTAGAAATATTAACTTTAGTCTCATTGATCGCCTTAGCCAACTTCTCTTCTTATCTCTGATGAATTTCGCCGTTGATCATTTCCTGTGTTAATTCCTTTGGAGGTAGCCATGTTGTGCAGTTCTGTTCATTCTTGTTTATGCAATGTTTGCAAGAATCCTATCTCTAACTGTTTCAATCTTGAGCGAATTAGTAGTGTTGTTTTAGTGCAATTTATTCTTGAAAAAATCCCTTCGACACATGCTGAGGAATGGGGCAACACTGTGATTGAAGTCATGAAATTGGATAATTTTAAATATTTGCTTGCATTCGTTCATTTTTGATGTTTTTTATAGAGTACCAAAATTAAGGAATATTTTCAAATGTAACGAAGCTAAATACCGCATTTCCAGAAATCCGATAGCTCCTCCACTCATCATCCAATTCATTTAATTCACATTAGTAGTGTATAGGGTAGCAAAATACGTGTTTCTGAGGGTAACCTACCCTCGCGGCTCCCCTCGCTCGGGAAATTCCGGTTTATAACGGCCAATGCGCTATCGGTTTTGCGGGGGTCAGGGGGAGGGGGCGCAAACCGGAGTGGGCGGGCCTGGGAAACCGGAAGGGGCGGCGCGATGACCCGGCGGCGCGAGGGGAGCCTACCCTCAAAAACACGTATTTCGCTATCCTATACACCACTCACATTCAGGAATTATTGACAGAAAATGCACGGCAAGAGGTACAATTGTATCTGGAGGTCTCTCCACATCGGTAGCTATTTTAGGGTATAAAATGATTAGTTTTACCATTACTGAATCATCTTCAAAGCTGAAGCGTCTCTTAATTTCTACAGAAACCTTAATTAGTACTTTCAAACAGTCAGCTCTAAACCTATTCTCAATCGATTTATGTCTGAATGGTTCTTTAACTAGTTGAGCGATTCCTCTTCCTTCGAGGTAAACATCTGATATGCTTACATGATTTCTTTGGTCATATGAGTCTATGTCCTTTAATTTACATTGATTCAAAACATCCTTCTTTATGAACATACTGAGAATGTGCTTGTACTCCATTGAAACTGAAAGGTAGAGCTGGTGAAGTCTGAAATGGTCTGACTAAAACTCCAGATTCAAAGTGTCAATTTTCTGCAAAATATATCGAAGAAAAAGCAGCGTATGCTTTGTCCCAAAATTGATTATCGTACTGTAAACTTTGCTTTCTGTATCAGTATCACCATCACCTTTTTTCTCAGACTGGAAGTACAGTCTTAAGGCCTCGTATTGGTCCACAATACCAGAAATAACCTGAACTCTAGACAACCATCGAGTTTGGGCCAGTTTTGGGATTTTATGATTCAATGTCTTAGTAACATCCTGAATGAGCATGAAATGTCTCTTTCTCTTGCCACTTCTTGAGATATATGATGAAATATCTCGTAGAAATGTTTTAAAGAATGAGGGAAGAACACTCACTGCATGGCTCACACAGAGGGCAAAAATATGACAGACACACCCCATCACAGCTAACAATGGGATGGCATCACGCAGTAATTTTTGAAATCCACTTTTTGAGCCCATCATAGCTGAACAATAATTGTCGCTGCCAGATCCAATAGTATTCAATGGTATTTCTTTTTCATTAAAGAGACTTTTTATTGCCTCATGGAGACTTTGTGCAGTTCCACTCTCAACAGTCACTGTATGTAGGAGCTCATCAACGACATCCTGCTTTGTTACATCAAAATACCCTATGACAACTGCCAAAATTTGAGTAACCGAGATATCCGTGCTCTCATCTATTATTATGGAGAATTTTTTATTTTGACAAACTGCATCTAAGGCAAGTCTTGCATGAAATGCAATGCCATCTTGTATCGCGTAACTCATTTTGGTTCGCTTTATTGTCATATTTTTGGCAAGTTTGCTATCAGGGAAAGCTTTTTTGCATATAGATGCAAAGTGATCAGATGTGGCATATGGGGTGTTATGCTCAGCAAAAAAAAAAAAAAAAACAGCAATTCAGAGCTCACTCTCAGCTACTTGTTCAGAATAGGACTTATTCAGACTTATTTCGGTGCTATTGCTTGTATTTGGTTAAATTACACTCTTCTTGTGTTTTGTACTGTTCCTGTGTTTTAAGAGCGCAGATTTCTTAGGTTTTTTTAAAGGCAGTTACAGACCTTGCGACGAGCTGAATATTTATCATCGTCAACTTCCTAAAACCAGTCTTCACATTCTTGGCGACTAAGCCATTCAGCGTTGAAACTTCGAACATACCACTTAGTTTTTTTCTGGAAAAAGATCAAAACAAGGAATTAGTAATAAAGAATTGTCTCAGACGAGACAAGCCCAGGATTGCAAATTTTTCGGACTCGGACAATTTTTTCCCGCTCCAACTCCACAGCTGTTTAAAATTCCGAATTCAGCTAATACCTCCGACTCCGCAGCTTTGCTTATAGGACGTTAACTTATCTCAGTACATCACTAAATGAAAAGAAATTTTCTATTACTGATATATAGAAAACGCAATTCAAGGACACACAGTGAAAAACAAGAAACTTAACTTGAAAACAATTATTTTATTGATTTAAATATATTCTTCATGAATTTTTTTCTGAATCTTGAAATAATACAAAGAAGTGCAGGTGTCTACAAATACAACAATGTGAACACCATTGCACAAACTCTGCCACAACATGACAAAACCAGATGGTAAAGAAATAAATTCGACCTATATTGGGCCGTCACCATGCATGCCCACCATACATCCCCCATGCATCAACACAAACGCCGGTAGAAGCCAGGCAGTCTCTGTTAATTGCCATGCCATCTAGTGAAAATCCCCAATACTCTCACATAGCAGAAAATATCGACTTTAAGTAAATATTCTATATTTTCAAAAATAACTCCTACGGTCAAAGTAACATTCCCCAGCACTTTTGAAAAACATCTCTAGTTCCCTAGCAGAGTCCAAAGTACCGAGACCTTGAGAAAATCCCCTAGGAATTGTAGCACTGATTCCACCCTTGAAAATATCATTCGGCCCCTGAGAATGTCATTCTTCCTCTGAAAATATAATTTGATCCAAGAGAATGTTCTTTTGGTCCTGAGAATGTCGTTCGGCCCCTACGAGTGTCATTCGGGCTGAGAGTGTCATTTGGTCTACGAAGGTCATTCTTTTCCTGAGAATGTCATTCTAACCCATGAGAATGTCATTCGCCCCCTGAGAGTGTCATTCGACCCTTGAGTGTGTCACTCGGCTCCTAAGAATGTCTTTCGCCCCCTGAAAGAGTTATTTTGTCCCTGAGAGTGTCATTCGACCGATGGAAATGTCATACGGCCCCTGAGAGTGTCACTTGACCCCTGAGAGTGTCATAATCGGCCCTTGAGAGTGTCGTTCAGAATCTGAGAGTGCAACTCGGCCCCTGGAAATGACATTCGGATCCTGAGAGTGTCATTCGGCCCCTGAGAGCATCATTTTCGCTCATGAGAGTGTCATTTTCAGCCCATGAGAGTGTCATTCGACCCCTGAAAACGTTATTCGGCTCCTGAGAGTGTCATTCGGCTCCTGAGAGTGTCATTCGGCTTCTGAAAAAGTCATTCGGCTCCTGAGAGTGTCACTCGGTCCCTGAGAGTGTCATTCGGCCCCTAACAGTATCAATTGCCGTATAAATCAGTCTAAGGCAAGTTCATATTTTCATAAAACTCGTTACGTACAGTTCTCGGATTTATAAAATTACCAGAAAGTTATCCATCATAAGATTTAGATACAATGTGTTTACTACGAATACTAATAGGCTATAGGTATCTCACATGTGAATAATTGTCGAGAAGCATTTATTTCTGAGAAAATGTCATAAAATGAATCTTCATTATTGTACAACATTGAGTAATTGAAGCATATCGTGTTTATATTGTGTCATTTGGCTAATGATAAATTTTCGTTATGAAATGTGTTGTTCAGTTACATATAAGTGTCGATGTGCCGAAGTGAACGCTACTAGGCAGTACTACCATAGTCAAGTATATGATCTTCTATTCTTCACGTTTCATAATTCGAAAACTAAAAACCAACGAATAGAGGCCGTTCTTTTACTAAGCACTAGATAAATTGGCTGATCTTTTGGCAACGAGTTGGAAATTTCGAATACGAGGAATTTCGAAAAGTTCACGTTTCTTAGAAAATGTTCTATTCTCTCATTTTACAAGAGCTGAGTTAAAATTGTATTCTTGAAATAAAAATATAGACCTTCATATAATCTACATACTGTATTTTAGTCAAAATAAAGGAAAATTATCGTGGTTATCCGCTATATGAAAATAAACAGCTTATTGTAGAGGAAACAAATTATCTGCTGAATGACAAGGTGAGATAAGAGTTAATTTAAGCCACAAGTTAACAGAGCAAGTAAGTTTCTCGAAAAAGCTCCATATACAGTGGAATTGCTCAAATGTAGATAGGCATATTGCCCCAGTTCTGGGAGGAATCTGAATTTCGAGATGATAAGTTCTACAGCGCACTTGTTTACCTTGCAGCTTTGAAACATTTCCATTGGTTAACACCACACGAATCGTAACGTTACTCAATTGAATATTCTCCCATTAACTTTGGCATAGCTTCATTGTGCTGGTTACTCAGTATGGTGACGGTTATAACTACAACTCCTGACAGATGGCGCTGTCAACAGTCTACGTTTTTAGATTGTCTCCGTTTCTGAAGTTTGTCTTTCAGGAGTTTTGTTCGTTTCAGAAGTTTTTGCTTATATATCAGATTAGATTCATAATATATGTTCTCTTGACACTAATATGCGTTCTAGTTCCAGTATATAGCTGGTTGATGCCCAAGAGGGTATGAGAACCCGGCAATATCATAGACTATCTTTTAATAGATACACCTGCATAGTGCAATACTACATTCCAATAAAGGCAATACGTACAAGACTATGCAGGCACAGGTATCTGGTCACAGTAAACACTCTGGTGCAAATGCTGCTCGGGTCACTCTACTACACAAGACACTGCAATGTTGTGGCCACACTAGTTTTCCATAGGAACAACATGATGCGAGGATGTGCAGCTCGCAAGTCGTCCATGCCACCGTATCTACGCTATCAACTATAAAAAAATATTTCAGGACGACGAGTAAGTGACCCATTCTTGCTTCCTGTTGTTTGTGCAAGCTCATATGTGGCCTCGGCACAAGTCACCTCTGTAGTCCCTAAAGTCCAGGCCACCCTCGTGCAGGAGAGGCAGCCCAAGGAGGCAAGGGCGGCCCCGCGCGCCTGCTGCCTCATGCGAAGCTCGCGCAGCAGAGGAGCCTGAAGCGCGCAGTTGGCCACTAGGAGTTACCCAACAGACACTTGGATGGATGGTCCCATACGAACAGGGAAGAACAGCAGGGGAATGTGGCACAGGGTTAGCATCACAATGGCTGAGAGCCAAGCATTTTTAGTAACTCTCCAGCACAGTGGGAACCCTCACTTCTATCCCACACCATTGCTAGGTACTCTTTGACACACTCAATCATCCTCACACTTGCCACTCCATAGCACCTAAGCATTAGTGTCAACCATTTTAGGCCTGTTCTCTCGTACACAACTCCACTCTTCAAGTACGACGTGCATTATCACCTCCCGCTCCTGAGAATATGCTACACGCTCCAACTTTAAATGTTCTACACTTTCATCATCTTCACCCGAGTTACACGTCTGACATTCACAACTTCTTTACTAATTCCATCTATAGGTGTGAGCATTCACTCTGAGAGCCAGACGGTGGTTGGAACAACAGGTCTCCACCTCTACTGCTATCATACCAACCTTCATAGTGGAACATAGCGTTGGTGTCTTTTCTAAACCTCCTCGCCATTTATCCAGTCCGTATATCTGCACTCGCCTATCAATTTCTTTCCTTCACTGCAGCACACTCCAATCGAGACCTTCGCCTACTTTCACAAGCAATCGCCATTCATCTCTAGCCAGTCCAGGTACCTGGTGTGCCCAACTAACGCGCAGGCCACAAACATCAACTGTACGTCTCCACACTCTTTCCCATTTGCTCGTGCGGACATTCAGCAGGTGCACCTTCCCAGCCCACCTTCCACTATCTATACGTTCCAGCCGTACTCTGCAGCCCAACATACCCTTCGTCATGCGTTCCTTATATTGGCTCCCTTTAATATACCCTCTGAGTGCCTCTCCTGCTGTTCAACTAGGTGCACTCAGAGGTGCTCTAGCAACCTTTGTTTGTATCACTTCTGGTGTAGTGATAAATTATGCCATGACTCATAATCTCATATGGCTGCTTTATATTTGCTGAGTTCTAAATAGAGCTATGTCTACGAGCCAGTAATATTTATCTATGCGGAGGACAGTGTCGTGTACGGACTGTGCTGCATCATTGCTGGGCCCCTTCTCCTATTCGACTCCTTTTGGGAGGGGGGGGATGAACGAAATGCCTGCTCACCTGGTGTACAACGGCCTGGATGAAATAGGGTTAACCTAAAATTTCTCCAAATACCTACATTTCTTACTTATAATTTTTCCTACGCAAGACTTTATTTATACAAAAATAAATGTTTAGGAAGATGTAGCTAGGCATATTTGTTTTCATTGAAAACAATGGTTATATTTTGCAGACTGAAAGAAATATTTATCGATTACCTTACAGCAACAATTGTGTATCTTGCATACATTCTGTCCAAACTTAACAATCACAATAGTTGGTCTAGTCATATTCAGTGATTTTATGTTGCGGTGCACAACCATCAATGCCTGAACGCTGTTGCATCGTAAATTCGTCAAGCAGCCTTCATGATACTTTTGTACTCGTCAAGCCTCTTGTCTGAAAAATTGTCTCCCTTTGTGCACAGAGACGGCAATAAGCGTTGCAAAATACCTCTTAATTTTGACTGAAATTCTTCCAGAACCATTTGGGGTAATGAAAATAGGTATAGCCAATTACCGCTTTACTCAGGTTTCAAATGCCATTTATATAATGTTTTCATCGTTGTTTAGAACTTGAATTCGTGCGTATTGAGGAGTTTTGGAGCCTAATGCAGCATTTTTGTATCTCTCAGATGTGCTGGAACGATGGAGGCCGCACATTGGTCTTCAAGTAATTTTATCTGTAAGAGTAGAGAAGCAAATAGTTACCATGCAGGAAACCCACGTGGATGGCCTTATACTCTTGGAATAAACTATATATATATATATATATATATCATTTTTGCAGTTATTTTATTTGCCTTGAGTTCCAATTTTAAAGTTATAATAGCTTATGGAAGACAAACAGGAAGAACCTAATAGCGGAAAATCTGCTGCATGGTAAATGACATTCAAGATTTTAGCTAACCTTTAATAGCAGCAAGTACGTGCAATCCCTAGCGCACAATTTTCATGCCCTATCCAACCCACAGATTATTTTCAACAGAGAGCCAGTCTGAAAGCACTCATTTCATTTTTATGCGGAAACTTCAGTGTGACCACTCATGGACATGGCATGCAAATCTGAGTTTTGTACTCAGTACATTATTATTACCTCTGCCAACGAGTTTATGATTTCATCGCGTTCATCTGTCAACATGAAATCTGAAAAAGTTATAACGGGTTCTTCAAGAAATTTGTAGGGATTGTTAGGAGTAACGTATGATTTTCTTTGGGTTAATCGTTTGTTTGTATAATTGTCTGTCCCTTTTTTGGTTAGTGACATAACTCAAAAGTTATGGACGCATTATTTTTTAATGAAATTTACATGAGCTGTTAAGTATATTACGAAATATATTAAGTATATTACGATTACGAATAATCAAAATTTTGGGAGGATCTTTTTGTCCGTTTGTCCTTGCGTTTGATTTTATTATTGTTTGCAAAATTGCCTAAAAATATAACATTATCTCTACGAAATTTACAAGAATTGTTGGGAACGTAAAATACACTAATGAACAAATTTTGGTGATTATCTGTTGGTCTGTTTGTGCGTTTGACTTGAGTTTGTCAAAATGTTTGTGAGCAACAGAGCTCGAAAAGCTATAAACGGATCATCAAAACAGTTACAGAAGCTGTTATGACCCTCAAAAAACGAAAATCTTTAGATTTTGATGCTGACACGGAGGAAATCAAAGCTTCAAATCCAATTCGAATTTTTTGTTACTGTTGCTTTGCTTGGCAAAGGTATGCGCTCTCAGGGTACTCAAATAATTATAATAATAAGGAGTTTGAGACCCCGTTTTTACAACAACGACGACGTCGCTGAAAAAGAAAGCAGGGAACTATAGTATTTTGAGAGACTCGTGGAACTCAGTCACGGTGGTGTTCCCACACAGGGGATCAGCGAGCCGGGAAAGAAGAGGAAGAGTGCCGCAAAACATCATCAGTAGAAGCATGAAAATGGAAGGAAAGAATTTGGGCACAAAAAACAGACGTCCCGAAGGCGTAGCGAATGGCTAAGGTAACCTACATAATTCTCTTGGGGCGCTGCACCCTAAAACATAGGATGGCCGAACGTAACTAATCTAACCTTATGGCCCACATATGCCCCTGAGGGATTGTGCTCAGTAGAAAAATAAACTGCCAAAGCTATCTTTCGGCAACAGTAGGTTCAGATTTAGGCAATTTTTTCTAGGCGGTTGAACTGAAGTTGCTGCACTCAATGCCTATGAATACTAGCTGGCATTACACGAATTACGATCATAGATAAAAAAGTACGTAGAGCTCCTGATGCAATTAAGAGCATCAAACTCCGAATCTTTTCATTCCAAAATCTCTGTAGCTGAAAAACTGTAGGAGGAGATACATTTTGAAGTCGGCAAAAATAAATTTTTCAGGGGAGCCCGTAGAGCCGAATTCCCGTTTTTTTAATAATTCCTTTGCTAGGGGGAAAATGGAAAAAGTACATCAGTGAAGACCATTTCTCTTTCAATTTTACATAACTATGCCAAGTTTCATTCAAATCGGCATATAAATAAAAATATTTTGGTTTATGCCCAAACTCTCCCCTTAAAACAAATCCCGTTCGCAGCCGATTGCTTCGTGCAAGTCAGGCTCAATTTTCACTGCGGTAGCTTGCGATGCAAGGAACAGTTAAACACGTCAATCATTACTGTATTCTTCTTTCACTTCACAAATTCATCTGTTACGTAAAGTTAAAACATCGTACCTGTCGGTAATTACCAGTTGAAAGTAGTGCTGGCTATCACGAGACCGTCAACCTCCGCTGTCAAAACGAATGTCACTGCTTTGTTGGCCAGCTCATAGGGGTTCAACTGTTCGGAGTTCGAAACCGACTCCTTTTTACCGAGATAGGCTAGGAAATAACCTGTTGGTTGCTGGCAGTAACTTGCGGAGTCAAACTGCAGCTCCGTCATCGTAAGTTCCCAAGTTTCGATATTATAATCTGTTTTGATTTTCGCACCAGGCACTTTTGGAACTGGAAAACAAACGAAGACTTATTTTAATTGCTGCTTAATGCGTGATATTACTGTTAGGAAATAGCCTGTTTCTCTAATTTCTTTACGATATTTGCGAGTCAACATTGATATAAAGCAAGGTATTTCATTGCCTATTGATGTTCCACTACAAAATAGCAGATAATGATCGTTATATACTTCCGTCAAACTTTATACTCGCTGTGAATATCAGTTAGTAAATAAATATTCAGTTGTAATTGTCAATTTCGTAGGCAAGTAAGAGAGAATAATTTATGATGTTGAAGAAACATGATGCCCTGTTTCACGATAATATATCCCGTCATTAGGAGGATACTATATAACGTCATTAGGAGGATAATATATCCCGTCATTAGGAGGATACTATATCCCGTCATTAGGAGGATAATATATCCCGTCATTAGGAGGATAATATATCCCGTCATTAGGAGGATAATATATCCCTTCATTAGGAGGATACTATATC
>LQNS02277997.1:667991-682494 GCA_001587735.2 Parhyale hawaiensis | reverse complement strand
ATAGTTACATCCGGACCCCATGTCATTGATCATGATGAGGAAGAGAACAGGTCCAAGCACGGTGCCTTGTGGTACTCCACTGAGTACCCGCTGTCTGGATGACACTTTGTTGTTGACAATTACACTTTGCGTTCTATTTGACATGAATGCTTCAAGCCACCGAAAGCATTTTCCACGGATACCAATGCGGGAAAGTTTCAACAATAGGATTCCGTGGTCAACCTTGTCTGGACCCCCGCAGTATTGACGCTCTATATAGGTAGATTAGTGACCTTTCATCAAACAATGCTGTTTTACAGCAATCAACTGCAGCTACAGCTAAGTAATATACAAGTTTTTTCTACCATACTACAGTGTATTGAACAACTGGTTATATTTGCTCCGAAAGTAAAAGATTCGATTAAATTAGGCTAGGAGTGAGCTGCAAGGTGCAAGACAAAATGCTATATCGTACCTATATCCATGACTAAAGGATCGATGGACAGGCCGGCTGCTGGATCAGTAAGTATGGTGGCAGACAACGTCTGGTAAAAATCCCTGGTGCTGCAATCGATTGTGATGGTCGTCTCATTAGGCTGATACTGAAGGGTGGCGTCCCCGGCGGATGTGAGGGAGTTGGACAATACGACAGTGTAGCCCGTGACTACATTGCATGGATCATCCAAGGAGACCTGCAGCTCCAGTCCGGTGGAATCAATTGAAGTAATGTCCATTAAACCAGTCTGGTCGATAGTACCTGGATAAATAAAAACGGAATGAGCTACGATCGGGAATATTCGCGACAAATGGTACTCACGTTGGCAATGGTTATTATTTGGCTGCGTAGGTACTTAGATATGTGGCAATTAAATGTTCGTTGTTATCCAAATCCTGCGGAAAGCTTCTTGGTTATTTTCAAATCTGGTTAAAATTTACAATTTGATTTCGTCTTTGAAATAGCAGTTATTTGATTCTCATAGACTAAAATAAGCAGCATGAAATTAAATAAGCGTCTGAATCAAATGGTCCTTGTAGATGCAGTATTTTACTGCTGAATGTAAGTAGAATGGAAACACTTCCGCTTAAGAATATTACATAAAGTTATTCCCGCTACTACATGCATACCAATAATGGTACAATAATTGTTATGACGGGTATAGGTATTTATTTATTTGTGTGCTTATTTGTAGCCTTTCTTGCGCACTCCTTGTTGATGATTTGCTAGTCAAAACCACAATTGAAATTTCAATCACGATCACAAGCTAAGAGGATCAATGCAAGATAATGAATTATTTTAAATGTTATTGATTGGTTCGGATGGTTGAGTGCGCTAATATTGAAGTTGTCCAAACCAAGTGATCCAAAGCTGAGACTAGAATACTGAATACACCAGCTGGGACGTATCAAACAAAACACTAAAACGAATAAACAATAGTAACAGGTATATCCATAGCCAATAGATGTATGAAAAAATTGTATACCTAATTGTTGCCATTGTCTGATAGTGGTTCAGACAGTAAACACATTATTGGAAATTTGTGTTTAAGCATAATTGCTAAGATAAACCTACATTGCGCAAATAAATAGAAAAATTAATAATCTTGCAGAAAACAGGCACTGAAGTTACTCGAAAACGACTGCCGGGGAATATTCAACATCGTCAACCAATTAACTTGCACCAAAGATTATAAATTCTTCGAAAATAAACAGGAAATCTTCTTTTTACACGGCATCTATTTATATTGTTACCCCGTGTATAGGAAAATTAGTTACGACATCCATGTATACGATAATGAAGGCCTTTGATATACAGCAGTAAACTGTAGTTTTTTTAACTAGGGTATCGTGTATTTAATCTTGTTTTTATTGGCTACGCTGCGGGTAAAAGCTTGTTATAAAAACTGACCCCTAAAGCAGGGGCTTCGACTCTGAAGAGGCAGAAATATTTTTCTGCTGATTTTGTCTGGAAACCAAAATAACCTGTAATTGATCAAAATAATATTATCGTCTATATCGCTAGCCTAATGAATGGTTCATTGGCCATGACAGATTTCTTATGTGACCATAAACACGTTTAAGGTTGCTAAATATTGTAGAAAATATTTTTTTTATGTATTACATGAAGCTAGATACTGCCTTAAAGAAAGTTAAACGACATGCACTGGTGTTACATTAAAGGTAGCTTAATTTAGCTGGTGTTGAAGTGCACCTTCTTGAATTATTTCAATATGTTGCGAAAAGTTTAATTGTGGTAGTACTACTACATTGATTGCACTATTGTTAATAACTTCCCTTTCCAGATTGCGCTACAACCACCAACTTATATCAGCTAAGGTGGAGACTGTTACAAATTTCAAATTTTCTAAGGTGCTACATGTACGGTGAGACGCAGAGAAATGCATGATTCATTTTAGCAGGTAGTCAAGTATCACCGTTATTTTGTTTCAAAAAGCTGTTTCAAAAGAGAAAGAAGTTTGCTAAAAAAAATTCTCGCCGCTCTACTGTACTTAGGTATAACGTCTTATTATTTTCTTCGTCGATTATCTATTTGCTTGGATTTCAATGCTGGGAAGGAAAAACGTGCAGTCAAATCTAAGACTTCCTGACTTTAGCCATCATCTGCAGCCTGGTCTCATTTGCGCCTGTAACTTGAGAACAAAGCGCATCAGGATTGGGACAGTCTCCAGGTTATCCTAATTTCGCCTCTGTGTGTACTTTTGGTGTGAGAGAAATGGACAGATCAATTGATGATTAAGCAGATAAACACGCATTGGTCTTGACTGTAGTGATGGAGCTTAAGTACGTTATATTATTAGGTTCAAGAATACGGACACTACTCGCAATCGCAGCTTTTATAGCAAAACTAACTGTTCGATCTAAACGGAATATTTCTCGGAAGTAGAAGCGACGAATTTGACAACCTAAAAATTTGATCTCTGATTGTACGATATTTATGTGCAATTCGGTAATTCTGTCAAAGAGTTCCAAAGTTGCCAGATCTTACCAATAGCGAACTCTTGAGGGTCGATGGAATGCTCCAGTGCAGCAGATTCCCAATTGACGGTCAACTTCTGGTAACTTCCTCTCTCCGTGCAGCCGATCACGACACTCTCGTCGGTCTTCTGATACTGGGAAGTGGCGTCTGTGGTCGTTGTTGGAGATTCGGACAGCACGACAGAGTAGCCGGTGATTTCATTGCAGGGGTCAACGACATCGACCCGCAACTCCAATTCAGCGAGATCATTGGAAGTAATTTCGGCATCATGTGACGTCCGTTCCAGTTCTGGTGAAGAGTTGTGTGGTTAGAAGTGATCATCAATGTTTAGAAAAGCACCCAACCAAACTGTAGTACCTCACAGGAGCAGCACTGACTATAGTATAAAAAAATATGGGCACTGGGTAACATAATATTAATTGACAACTTGTAGGAAAGTGCCTGAACTCCGTACAAATTTACGCTTTGATAAAATAAACTAGTTTAGGGGCAGAGGATTGAATTTCAGTACCTTATGGGTACAGTACATTATAAATTCAAGGTTTTCGTGAAAAGAAACGTCTTCTCGATCTGTGCCAGAAATATGCAAGCTGTGAAAAGCGAGGTTTAAGCTCACCATGATCCGTCTAATATCTGAATAGCTGATTTATAAAATTATAATAGAACTTAGTTTAGTGCGACATTTCCCGAAACTATTTTTCCACAAAAAGTTGTTCATGACTGTCAGCAAGCGACACGCCTGTCACGGGATCTATGTCGCGTCCGGTGCGCTGAATCGGCATTTGTTTGGTATGCGGTAGCTGGGTGGGGACACCTGCCTGACCAGGAATGGGAAGGTGGGGGGGGGAGGGTTGGCACGGGTCGTTGAACCTTCCGTATCGGCGCCATAGTTCATAGTGACTCGTGGTCGGCTGCGGCTCTACTTACTCCTCTGGGGCCAGTTGGCCTGTATCTGCAGCACGAACCAGTGCATGTGGGATTCCCTGGGGAGGGTACAGTCAATGTTGACTTTACCTTTACCCCGAGCTGCAAATTAACCATTGCGCAAAGAAGGCATCACCTCATGAACAAAGCAGGGCAACAACTCGTGCATACGTACCTCCAATTTCAACTGTCTCTGGATCAGTTGGTAAGTGCACATCAGTTTCAAGGTAAACAGTCAGTTTGTTGTAAGCCTTCCACGTGGCACAGTCGAGCAGGAAGTCAGTGTCAGTCGGTGTGTAGGTGGTGTTGTCTGTTAGTTCGGGATCGTTCGGGGCGTCTGAGAGGACAGCGGTGTAGTTCGAGACGAAGCTGCAAGGATCGGCCAGATGAACGGACACTTTCAAACCCTCGGCGCTTACGGCAACATCGAGCGTAAGAGCAGGCACCGTGTAGTCTGGAAACATAAATGAAATGTCAGCAGTAGAGGATGAAGAATAAAGTGCAAGAAGGAACATTTTGTCTTGCGACTCTAGAGTTAGAATTACTTCACGAAAGTTTATTTTTATTAGTCCCATAAGTGCCGAAGTTGCAGTTACCTCAGACAGTGATTTCAAATTGTTAGGTTATTTGATTGTAAATCGGAAGATCCAAATGTTTCTTCCCTGACTGGTAATAGCTATCTGCTTGTACAGTACCAAAATGAATATGACCGGACGGTATTTAAAGAATCAAAGGCCATTATTATTCATAGACGTCATTTCATTGTCCTAAATCATTAGGTAGGTCATATAAAATGGAAATTATGCAAAAACATGAACACCTCTCAGAGGGGGAGGGGCCAAGTAAAGGTTTTATGTTTTTGCTCATCTGTATCAGGAGGGTACAACCGCTAGCTTTCGAGAGATCTTCCCTGTCATAACGTTGGGCACATTCTGATTAGTAAACCCGAGTTGTTCACTACTGCCCTCGTCAATTAAACAGTACAGTGCTTAACTTTGTGCGGCCGAGGAAACTCTCACAGTATCCTAGCATGTTACGCTAGGCGTTCGGCGAGTCCGTGATCGCAGAATAGCAAGGACAAATCGCCAAATCTATCAAAAATGTTTATTATTTCTGCATTCCCGATCGCAAGTGCTGAAATGTTTTTCTTTCAATTCTTCAGTTCCGCAGTTCAATATTTGAAAAAACAAATATTTTTCTTACTACCGAGACGCCATTTTGTCGGTTGCAGAATTATGATCGACGAATTTCGTGCCTATTATAACCTTTAGGGGCCCCTAATCTATATTCACCATTTAGACCTATAATAATTCTGTGCGAAACCTTTAGGTTACAGAGTGTATGAAGTGTTTTCAGCAGCTAGTAAATACTGTAGTATCTCACAAGGAAGCGTGATAAAACCATCTTACTTCCAATATCTATTATCTCAGGAGCAATTTGCCATCGCGCAGCATCAATGTCAGCGGAAACTGTCAGACTTCTGTAGAACTCCCTCGTTGCGCAATCAATCACAGCGTCAGTCTCGTCTGTCTGGTAGTGAAGGGTTTTGTCTTCAGAAGTGGAGGGAGAATCGGAGAGTACGGCGGTGTAGCCGGAGACGAGGTTGCAGGGATCAGACAAGTTGAAGGCCAACTCCAGTCCACCAGAGTTGTGGGTGACCTCAAAGGTAAACGAAGGGATTACGCCATCTGAAATTAAATCGAACGGCACAAATTATCCCTTCGAAAGCGAAGTTTTATGGAGATTGCTATTGTGAAAAAAAAAAAACACAAAAGACTTGAGTAGTGAACTTTTTAATGGTACTGAAACTAATTATGGAGATTCGTCAACAATGAAGACTGGAAATTATAGCAATGATGCGCTGTCCTGTAGGTTTGTTTGCATTCGTTTGGCAGCTTAGGGACACCATTACTCTATCAAACAAAATTTGCCAGATGGCGCACATAAGCAGGTAGAAAGATGCCAGCAGTATTAGGAGAGTCTCCAAGGATGCCTTCCTGACTTTATTCGCTCGTGCAACATCACGTGGGGGGTGTCATAGTATTGGGGGGGGGGGAAAGGGGGAAATTATATGTTCTATTACCTTCTATTAATTTTGGGAGTTGTTCGGCAAACTCTGTCCGGTTAGATGGGGGCTTAAGGTGTTTGCTCTATCCATTAGGATTGCACTTCTTCATGACAATAATTTATTATTTCAGTGTTGAGGCGGGCTCACACGATTGTATAATGAACGCGTTTCTTCAACTAACGGTCGCAAGTGTCGTATTAAGCCATCGTAAACACAACTGTCTATCTACAAAACAAAATGTGCTGGAATGTTAACCGTCAAAGTAGTTCAGTGGCTCAGTAATTATCTCTCTCTCTCTCTACTTTTGATAAAATGTTAGCAGTCGTTTTAGCTGCCCTCCTGCAGCCAACATTTTCAATACCTCTCAAAATTTTTAGTTTTAAATATACAGTACTTACAAGAAAGTAACAGAACATTCGTACACATTGTGCCGTGTAGAGAATAAAAGAGTGTAGTTCAGTAATGACTGCTCATGCATATGAGGCCAGGGCCTAACTGAATAATTATTGCACCGTAAGCAATTCTTACTGTATGTTGGTAATTGACATAGAGTAATTTAGAATAACTTATTAGTGCAGTGAAATGCATCCCATAGGCACAATAGCCACGTACACTGCAGTGCCACTGCCCCATGCAAATGCTCCCCTTCAACTAAGTAAAGATACGTATTTTAGTTAAATTGATAACACAAGACAATTATTTGATGTACCGCAGTCGCATTTCTACCCTTCTGTTGTTTAGTTTTCGCATGTTGGTGGCGTGATTCCTTTCTTCCTTTGTGTTTTGTCTCCAGTAACAATACAAAAAAAAAAATGGCTTCTCACAGATATCACTGCATCGCATCCACTTGCAGTAAGGGCGCAGCAGCGAGACGGGTTATGAGTAATACACTACAATGAAATAAAGGAACTATATAGTTTGTTTATTGAAAGAATAGAAATATTTCTCTCTGAGAGCTCAACTAGCCGACGGGTTGATTCGTTAGCTAATTGTTCGAGAGGCAAATTATTAGTTCAGGTCTCAAAATTCAGTCAACTGTTTGGCCACGAGCATTTCCTATAGGATTAGAGGTTAATGTTTTTAACCTTTTTCTATTTAGTGTTTCGTACCTGAAACGTATTATTCCTGCGTAAAATAAATGTTTTATTCAAGGATTACTGGAAGGAAAAAAGTTAAAAACCATCTCTTCGATACACGAGAACCTGCAGAAGAATTATTTTCTTGCTTGTTTTCGGGAAAGGAGTCAAGCATTTAGCTCTACCGAGTGTTATCTGTGCTTCGGCACCATTTAATTAAGGACTCACCTGTGACAACGGGAGATATCGGCGGCTGCGCAGTGTACACAACTGCACCTTGGCAATTCTCCCCGGGGCCCAGGAAAATTGCGTTGGTGCCGTAACAGCTATTCGACTCCAAGAAGAACAAGTTGAACCCTGTGAAAACGGTAGCCTATCTATAACAAAAGAATAGTTTTCACTGGATAAAGCTTTATGTTTAAAGAAAAGATACGAGTAAAAATCTATGAGATATTCTCTGAATTAGACTTACTTGTACTGTATGCCCCAGGGTTTTTATACGCGTAAACACGTTTGTCAAGAATAATTATTATACAAAAATTATGCTTAAAGTTTTAACTTGTAGCAAAAACTTGCAACTCTATCGCAGGGAATCAAATTGATTGTGCTAACATCGACACACCGTTATCTGCAGCAGCGTTGGAACAAGAAACAACATCGAACGCTGCGTCATCCAAAGCTGTTGAATGGGAGCGGTAGCAGTCACGCAAGTCCTCAGGGATTGTCTGTCTCTGGTACTGGTGGCCAGACTTGGTAGCAATGGACTGCATCTCAAGTATTACGCTGCGGGACGAGCAGGTGTCCATTCCAGTTAGGGATGCTGGAACCCGAACCTGGAAGAGACCTATTGGTTAAATTCAGGTAAAATCCTGAGGCGATCACACAGGTGAAACTTGCAGAGAAATCAGATACGGGCATACAAGTAAATAATCGGGGATATCATGATATGGGTCTGTCTATGTGTATACATGAATCACATAAATAGATATACACATATTTAAGAGTTGCATTAGAACAAGTACTCGTATGTTATCATCCACGATACGGGCAGCATAAAGAATCCTACTGGCTATGTTTTTGTCTCTACCAGCTCATTGATAATTCAAGCAAGCAACAAGCAATGTAGGTGTATATGTTGTGCGCGATCGATGGATTTGCGCGATCGATCGATCGCGCTGCGCAAACGATAGATCGTTCAAATTTTAAACTGAAAAAAAAAACAGTCCTTGCCTCCCCTAACCTGCCCGACATTAAACCCGAATATAGTCCAACTTACCCGAAATTACGGCCTAATACCTACAACATCCACCATTTGCGCAGCGCGATCAATCGATTGTCCAAATCCATCGTTCGCGCACGACATATATATAAATTAGTAAGCTTACAAAAGAACCATTCTCTTTATGCTTCTTCGTTGAATCGCAGACCACCATTATATTTATCAATAATTCTATAATAATTTTCTAATTTGCTTGTAGCCCCGAATACTGACATAGTCAAGAAAAAATCATAAGTTCTCCTACCTTAAAACTAGTGGTCCTGTTTGCCTGCTTTATTATGCTTTGCTTCAGACGATATGTTGTTTATCGGGAAACTTAACAGTATGACTGTTGAGACTTCCACAAACAATTCTCATATACTTGCTTTGCTGTCACTACTCTGTCTTCTAGGCTTACCATGCACTGTGCTGGGAGAGGGTCGAAGACACAAGCAATAGTCACATACATCATTTTCGACTAAGCAATTAGTTAACAATACCTAATTATTGCACAAACAACGCTCTGACGATAGGTAATCCAACCGAAAACATAAACCATACATGAACACCAAAATAATTATAAGCCTGAGACTTTCGGGAGATATCGCTACACCGCAAGTGCCCACAGACCAGAGGTGGGCGCGCAAACTTTTTTTTTTTTGTTTTTTGTTTGTTTGTCCCGAATCCGAATCTTCACCAGTTTCGAACTCCGAACCTCCGACTAGCAAACCTGATTTTTAAAATTTCGGTGTGAACATTTGTCCGCAAACCTCCAAATCTTTAAAAAAAATACCTTCCGAAGATTTCCAAACCTTAAATTTACGCATTCCAAATCTCCGAATCTAAATTTAACGCTTCCCGATTCAAAAAAGTGTTTTTTTTAGGATAACTACATTATTCACGAAAGAAATGATTATTAGAAAAGCTTATTACTAATACAAGACAATAGCCACCAGTGCATGCGCGGTGGCTCAACGTCACAAACAAGCGTTCTGATTGGCTGGCAGCCAGCTGCGGTCGCAACATGAGTTTGTATTAGAAGAGAGTCGAATATTCGCATTCACGAGTATTCGCATGATTGCCAGTGTTCGCACGTAGTCATGTGAATATCTAAGCATATCCACCGATGAAGATCCTCTGAAATGGTGGAAGATGCACGCGAATATCATCCTAATCTTTCTCAACAGAGTCTTATATTGCTTGTCCGCCAACTAGTGTTGCGAGTGAGCGTCTTTTTAGCTGCGCCGGCCTAGTATACGATGAAAAACGAAGTAACCTGACTTGCGAAAGAGCAGGAGAATTTTTTTTTTTTTTTTTTTTGGAGTTCAATCTGTCAATAATAGAATTTAACTTTGAGATATTGGTAGTTTATGCTTGTATTAACAACATCAATAATAGCTTGCATGCAATCTAACGAATCTAGCCTAGTCAATCTACAAGGAAATAATCCTTTCTCAAAGGGCGGTGGTTGGGGAAAGAGGTTGGTGGGATGCATGTTAGAGTGAGTCCTTGTCCCTCATCGTGGAAACCGAGAAACTTTAATGGATTTTACTTAACTATTCAATTTTTTATGGTTAAACTCTTACAATGCATTCGAATAGTCCACTCCAGACTCTAGAATCCAAATAACTTGCCACGCCTCAGGGGACATGGGATGGGCCATAAGCCTTATGGTTAGTTTAGGTTCGCCCATCCTGTGTTATGGAGCCCGGCAATCCCAGGGTCGTGTAGGATAGCTTAGCTATTAGCTAGGCCTTCGAGACGTCTGTCTTTTGTGCCCACTTTGCTTCCTTCCCGATTATATGCTTCTACTTGTTCATGCTTCATTCTTTTCTTCCCCTTCTTTTCCGACTTATTGTTCCCACTCGCGTTGATTCTGTGTGGGAACACCCTCGTGCATGGGTTCCCCGTTTCTATTGACGTACTACATATATGTCCCTTGCTCTTTCTTCTATGATATCGTTCTGCTTGGAAACAGAGGCCTAAATTTTCTGACTATGTAACTAAAAAGAAAATACCATTTTATTTGAGAAATGAAACTTTGAGTGAACATTCGAATTCGCGAATATCAAAATAAAATATTCGAATTCGCGAATGTTAAGAAACAGACATTCGACCTCTAGTCGTCATATTTCCAAGTTCAAAGAAGGGCAGTCCAGGCAGTGTTACTAGTCTTTGTTTCGCATTACTACACACACAGTCACACAGGCTTGCATATCGAGCATATATCGAGCAGTGGTCATATTAGACACACACACACGCTCATACTGAAACATAAGCAGAGATAAGCGATAAAGTAAAGTATAATGCTAATGGTCACAGGCGTCTCTAGTTGAACTATAAGAGTCACCAGCCATATCCATATATGCCGCGGACAACTTGAAAACCAATGTTTGGTCGTCTTTGTTTTTCGAATTTTTTTTTCAGGATTCGGAGGTTCCGATACGCGAAAAAAATGACGTTCCGAACCCGGAAGTCTCAATCTTCCTTGACGTTGGTCCGAATTCGAACTTCCAAACCTAATCGAGGATTTAGCCGAACCGAACAAATTCATCAAGGTTCGCGAACATGTGTGCGGAACACCCACCTCTGTCGCAGACTATACCATTACAATTATCAATGAAACCTCAGTTTGATTGACTTCATTTGGTTTTTAACGTTCGTCCTGTCAACATTACAGAAACTTAGCATTTTAACTTAATATGTTTTTGGCTTTCAGTATCCGCCCTAAGAGAACTAATGGTAGAATCAGCGAGACTGGGTAAAATTTATTGTGAATGTACTGAAGTAACCGAAGCTATGACTACTGATAGGGATACATTCTTTTTGTGTTTTAGGACTCACAGTAAGATAACAATTCATTATTTTAAATTTGGCAGTATCGTAACTTTCAGTAAGTTAGAGGATAATAATAGTTTCACTATAGCCAAGATATGCAGTCAACGTATTAACTAAATAGAGAGCACTGTTAGAGCGCATACCTCCGCCAAGCAAGGCAACGGAAACGGAAAATTCAAATTGGTTCTGAAATCATGATATTCGTCATATCAACGTCAAAATCTAATCATTTTTGCCTTTTGATAGTAATAACAATTCTTGTAATTTTCATGAAGATCTGTTCATAACTTTTCAGTTATGCTGCCAACATACATTAAGACAAACATGAGTTACACTCAAACAGACCAACAGATCATCACCAAAATTTAATAACTCATGTCTTTTAACATTACTAACAACCCCTACAAATTTCGTAAAGACCCGTCCACAAATTTTTTACTAACCTTGGTAACGAACAATCAGAATAACAGATAAAGAGACAGACAAACACGACAAAAACATAACCTCCTCGGCGGAGGTATATATATATCTATATTTACAAAATTGATCATGTAAAAAAACGGTACGTTTACTTTTTTATAACAAACCATAAACAGTTCGTACCTGCACTGGGACTTCGTCGAACGCCAACACCTGAAAGAAAAATGCATGAGAAGTTAGTACAATGTATCACGTGCGTCACTTTTCCGGTCCCAGATCCATTAAGAACATTTGTTCGAACTTGGAGAGATACATTTTTTTAATTACAAGTATTTGGTAAAGTAGTAATACACTGTAGAATAATGCATCTGCGTAGTCACTGAAAGTTTAACAAACTTTTTTGGTAACACTAAGCAAAAGCTATCCCAATTGCATGACGTATTCTTTAAAACGTTTTGAAACGTTTTTGAAACGTTTGAACTGCAACAACAACTTATATGATCTTTGCAGGTACTGTACGTAACAAGATACGCCGTCTTGCCAAAGGATGGAGCCATGAATCATAATTTGGGTGAAGCATGTAAACTCTTCAGAAAGGGATTGTTAGTGTGTTCTACCAGCGATCAGCAGTGGCATTGAAGTAAGAATCTTACACACAACTTTAAATAGTATTTTTTTCTCACACCTGTTAGATATCAGCCTAATTCTTCTCTTTCTCTCTCTCTATTTCTAAAATAAAAGAGTTGAAGGGATGTTTTATATCCTTTTTAGAGGTCATATTTTATTCAATTATTTATATTAATTGTTCTATAAAGATGATTGACAAAATATGCATCGTTAAAGACTATCTAGATCTCTACCCGTGCATGAGCAGTGCTTGCAAAAAGAAAGCGCAACTCAGTAGAACGAAGAGTTGTTTGAAATTTATTCAGATTACTGGTGGACCCGTGCGTGAAAAAATTCAAGCATTAATATTTGTATGTATTTGCTTAATATAGTCCGGAGCGGAACGTTCTTTTCTTTGACCTGCTTCTTCTTTTTCACAAGAAGTTTGTAGTGACACTTTTTCATTGATTGTGCTTTCCTTACTAAAATACATATAGAGGAAAACGCTACGACGGCCAAGTCAAATTATGGTATGAGATGCGTGCCTTCTAGTGAGCAGTACACTTCAGTTCGTCTTCAGCACACTCCTTCCCTTCCTTAGATGACATGCAAATAAAAACTAGGTTATTACTGACTGAAACATCACTGAATTTCATTTCCCTTTGTTGTTCATTGTATATAGGACGGATCTGTTTCATCTTGTTAATAATTTACTTGTTGGTTACGCTGATGATGTTACATTGCTGGCTGTTATCGATAAGCCTAATGATAGATTAGAGGTTTCAGAATCTATTCAGCATGATTTGGAAATGATTGATTCCTGGTGTTCTAGGTGGGGTATGAGGCTAAATGCGGGCAAAACTAAGACCATACTCGTGTTCAGGTCGCGTACAGTGGGACCTCTTTTTCCTGCACTCATGCTGGATGGTGTATCACTTTCTGTGGTTGATGACTTGGTAATCTTGGGTGTCAATTTTGATCCAAAGTTGACGTTTGAGCCCCACATTCGCTCGGTTGCCTCACGTGCATCGCAGAAAATTGGTCTTATGAGGCGTGCTTGGAGGGTGTTGGCTCGGTAGAATTGACACGTCGCTGCTTTAATTGCCTTGTCCTCCCTCTTCTGGAGTACTGCTTGTAGTCTGGGGCTCTGCTGCCGATTGCCATCTGTATTTGCTTGACAAAGTGGTTCGTCGATGTGCGTTCATGTTGGGTGGTGTTGTGCCTTGTGATCTGGCACATCGTCGCAGAGTTGGTGGGGTCTATTTTTTGTATTAATTCTATAACTGCCCCAGTCATCCACTGTCTGAGTTTCTTCCGGATCCATTTGTTCGGGTGAGGTATACTCGGCGTACTGGTGCTCTTCATGTGTTTGCCTTGGAACTGTTACAATGCCGTGCGGGCCAGTATTCCCGTTCGTTTTTTCTATCATGTGTGGATGTTTGGAATGGTCTTGATGGCTCTGTCTTTGCTGGTGCTGGTATTGGCAGCTTTAAACCAACTGTACACAGAGCTATTCTGTGATTTCGCATCTTCTTTTTTTTATTCTTTTATTTTCTGCACCCGCTGGGCAGGTTGCGTGGGGGGTTGTTAAGCTCATGGAGTTTCTCCGTTCCTACGTCGCCAGTCTGGTGTGATTTAATAATAATAATAATAATCCAGAATACACAGTGAGATAGCTTCAGTAAAGTTGGAATAAATAATTGTTACGTCTACTGTACCGGTAAAAATTGGTTCCTCTACGCTTCGCTGATTTTATACTAAATGTGTACATCGTAAACCAAAAGAAAATATAAATTCGATGTAGAGAAAAAGTAATGACTATCAGACGTCTCGGGAACAGCGAGAGAAGCTGGAAGAGTAAGAACTGCATTCGTTGTTACTAACGATTGGCAATTTTTTTGCCTACTGTTGATATTGCTTCTAATAAGTACACGGAGCTTTGTATCGAAGATACTCAAGGGTGGCATATAACTCGGACTGGGAGAAAACTTGTTCTGTTGAAAGAAGAACCCAAAATGGAGAAAACAATTTGCTGCCAAGAAATCATCGTGGCATTTACGCTCGTGCTGACCGCCGAAGAATATCTTACCATTTGCCTCGATAATTATGCAGTCAAAATAAGACGATCAGGGGAAGGAAGGATTGTACCGCTCAGCTTAATGGAAGGAAGGATTGTACCGCTCAGCTTAATGGAAGGAAGGATTGTGTCGCTCAGCTTAATGGTAGGAAGGATTGTGCCGCTCAGCTTAAGGGTAGAAAGGATTGTGTCGCTCAGCTTAATGGTAGGAAGGATTGTACCGCTCAGCTTAATAGTAGGAAGGATTGTACCGCTCAGCTTA
>LQNS02277997.1:638339-664569 GCA_001587735.2 Parhyale hawaiensis | reverse complement strand
AGGATTGTGCCGCTCAGCTTAATGGAAGGAAGGATTGTGCCGCTCAGCTTAATGGTAGGAAGGATTGTGCCGCTCAGCTTAATGGTAGGAAGGATTGTGCCGCTCAGCTTAATGGTACGAAGGATTGTGCCGCTCAGCTTAATGGTAGGAAGGATTGTGTCGCTCAGCTTAATTGTAGGAAGGATTGTACCGCTCAGCTTAATGGTAGGAAGGATTGTACCGCTCAGCTTAATGGTAGGAAGGATTGTACCGCTCAGCTTAATGGTAGGAAGGATTGTGCTGCTCAGCTTACATGGAACCGAGAACCCCTCTCTTACGACAATCTGAGTTGGCCGTTGTAGTTGTACTGCATCCTTCGTAAGCATAATACATGAGAACGAAACTATGATCAATGAAAAAGAGTTTTCACAAATTCATTGACATCTTTTTTGATGGCACAAGCAGTCTAGCTGTAACAATGGTTAACTACTTTTTACTCAATGAAGATCAGTTCTTTGACCCTGAATTTTACTATCAGGGCTATGAGTTTCCCTTTCACTAAATTGTTTTTCTTTTTGGCTCAATGTATTTCACTTTGGCAGATTGGCTTTCATCTTTTCAATTGAAATTCAGTTTTGCCAAATTGAGTTTTACTTTTCACTCTCTGATTTTTGGTTATGGTAAAGTGAGTGTTTTCATTTTGAATTTCGCCAATGCCAAAAGCGTTCTCTACTGAAAAATTTACTTTCATTTGAAAATTTGACTATCTCTTTTCACAAATTCAATTTTGTTTGACGCAGTGTCAACTGAAAATAGTGTGGTGATTCTTGCTGCGAGCACAGGCACATCTTTTTGCAAGCCCTGCCCTGCTCTCTCTGCCTGAGGTGCCGCCTCACCTGTGCGCAACGCGCTAAGATGAAATACAGCAGAGTCATCACCGCCTCTGCCGAGCCTGCACTGAACAAGAAGGAATTAAGCTTTTTATGCTTATAATTACATGAGCTAAACCGTGAAAAATTATAATATTTGGAAAGTTCTGACCCTAAACATACATAATTGTTTATCACTGCACTGTAGAATGAATCTAAAAGCGATGATTTACAATTTTAGACTTCATCACATTAAGGAACGCAGGGAATTTACTACCTAATCTGAGAAATTGTGAATAAGGGTCGGATGCAAATTAGAGGAACTGACTGTATAGAGTTTGTGTTACACATAAGAGCAACGATAGCGAGGCGATGCACAAGAAGCTTGGCCAGGATTGTTACAGAAGCACCACATTTTGCACACTTTTGTTTAGAAAAGTACATGAGTGAAGTCACCGACTTTCCCTAATCGACAGCTGTTGCAGAGGGAAAAATTAATAATTTCTAATTTCAAGTGTCATTTGATAATTCTATTGCACACTTACACGTGCTGATCTGAAGAAGAAAACCACCAAAATACGTATATTTTAGGAGAACATCATACTTGCGTGGAAGATAATAGAAAATAAACTAAGTATTTTCTGCAAGATTCATATAAATTTATGTTAAACAATACTATGGTACTAAAATTAGGCACCTATAATTACTTTTACACTGTACACTTCAAAGGCTTTTGCAAAACACGGTTCATTACAGAGCTGACGTTTATTGCATATAACCACGTTAATACTTAAAACTATATTGTGAATTGCAACAAATTAATAATAAGCAGAGACATCGAGTCTTGACAAACGTGAAGAGAAAAGCTTACTGTTTTATTTCCAACTCTACTCTCAACTCGTCATATAATGAAAGTGTTTAGTACTCGAAGTCCTATGATTCATCACCAAGCTATGGAATGAAATCAGACCCACACTGTAGAAATTCGTCGTACCTTCTATGAAACTGTGAATATTATCCCACTTAATTATGATATTTTTGTAAAATATGATTCAGCGAAATTGCACATTCTTTCACTTTTTTAACTTAGACAAATGCTTTGACATAACTAACTTGAGTATATTTTCACAGCATATTCTCGAAGGACCCGAGATGCATAAATGACACACATATATTTGTGGGAGGGTTCAGAATCGAGATCATTATATGACAACGTCCAGTGAACGCACTTTCCCTTTTCAAACTCGCAAGCTCTTAAATGGATGGCAAGATTCCGCAACGCGCTATGCTCTCGGTACAACCTATCACTTGCAGAGCTGGGCATAGATACTCAAAAATGTATCTAGATACTAGATACACCCTTAAAATGTATCTAGATACAGATACTAGATACAACTTTACAAATGTATCTACATACAGGTACTAGATACTTAAAAGTATCTATAGATACAATTCTAGATACTTTTATTTTTACAACTGAATTTAATAGTTTTACTAGATCATATGATTAAAAATCATGTAATTCAGGTGGATATAATTCTGTTCCTTTATAATACTGTTGTATAGTAGATTAGTAATTACAATAATAATGACTGTTGCACATATACTTCCTGTAAACAGGCTAAATAGTAAATCACATTATTGTGATAAAATATCATGTCTCTAAAAGAAATGGGCAATGTCATTGAAGTTTCGTAGTCAATAGGTATTTTGACTTTTTTGCAATAACATTCAAACGCAAAGTATAATTTAGGCCGTATATTTTGGTGGATGTTACCCCAATTGCAAGCAAATCTTTAATGAACAAAATAAAAGAAGGCTTCTAAAAAATTAATGGAATAGTGAGCCAACGTGACAGAACATGTTCAGGGTTGCCATCTCTTGTTCGCTTAGTTACTTGCTCTATCATTATTTTATGAACCTGAATATTATTGTATTTACAATATTTCATGTATAATAATAGGTATAATTTAATAATATCTAAAAAGTATCTAAAAAGTATGTAGATACTTGTATCTAGATACAGGCAAAAAGTTTCAAGATACTACATTTAGATACAACATTTGAAAAGTATTTAGATACAGTATTTAGATACAAAAAGGCATCTAGATACAGCATGAAGATACAAAGTATCTAGATGCTGCCCAGCTCTGATCATTTGTGAAGCAGAGCTGGTTCTGAGCTGGGTATTCGTAGCTCGGGTCCGCAGTGCTGATTGAAGTCTGAGGTGTAACAGTTCAATTGGTGGAATGGAAAAATGCATCCTCCATCACACACGCACACCTATATACATTCCACCAAGAACACATACACACATAAATACACAAAACGCCGATATAGTATGTATAAAAGAATAATGCAAACCCACCTACTTATATAAAATATAGATATTAATTTTATGCAGTGGAACCTTGGTTTTTGACCATAATTCATTGCGGCATTGTGTTCGAGTTCCAATATAGTTGAGTTACTAATCAATATTTCACCCCATTTATTATACATTTCTTTGATTAAAGTGCTCGCAACATGCTCCTTTCCTGGCTCACACGGTCGAGTTACAAATATTTGGGAGAATTATGAGGCAGATATTAGTCGGAATATTTGGTAGAGTTCTAAATTGTTCGAGTTCGGGGTTGTTCGAGAACCGAGGTTTCACTGTATATGAATGAATACGATTATATAAACATTTATATATAGTTAAAATCAGCTCCCCGTTCAAATACATTCGTTAAAACGTTGACAGTATACACCATTGTTTTGTTTTATTGATTTTTACAGTTCTCAAAAATAATGTATAATGTCCAGACAAAAAAAAAAAAAAATCTTCCTAGCATCTTGCATCTTCAACCACAAAAAACCTCAAATACAGTCAGGGAGCCAAGCTTCAGAGTTGTTATCAAAGCGGCTGTTAAGAGTAGAGGGGAAAAGGTGGTGAACAGACGGTAAAATTACAAACGGCAATAGCTCATAGTGGACTGAAGCGTCAGTTCCGGCTGTTCTTTGGGAATGGGGCTCTTTGTCATTGTACTGCTAACTATCTATAACTGAGATGTATAAGCTCTCTGGTTGTACCTGTAGATTCGGTGTTTAGGGAGGTTTTGTGCTGCTGGATGAGTAATACCTCGAAATCTAGGTCTAACCTGGTCCTACTCTACGTACAACGTTTTTGTGTTATTTACCGTAGATAACTTCATTATACATAGTAAATAACTATAAATCTCGTGAATAAATTATGCATATACGCATATGTTTCAGCACATTTTTGCGAGTGTGTGTTGAGTGTAAAGGCATTCATGATGTGTGTGGTGTTCGTAAATGCGTCGTTTTCGCTCCACCAATTGCGCAACACCTCACAGTTAAGTTAGTCCATCCGTTCAGTCACCACTTTCTCTCTCTGGCTAGGTATTTTTTTATACATCACTTGCCTTCAGGGACGCTGCTAGCTAAACACTTGAAACCCTCGGTTAGGCCGAGAACCATTGACCCGACAAGAACCTTGTAGATTAGGACGCAAAGCCTGGCTTTCCTAATAAAACAATGAAGGTAATTAGCAGAACCAGGCCTTGCCTACCTAGCCTACAAGGTTTTCGGCCTAGGTTGCCGATGACTTCAAATGTTGTCTGGCTGGGTGAAACAGGTTATATTTGAAGGCGTGCTGTACTAGGGTGGTGGTCGGTGGCAGTGGAGGACTAAGGAAGGCCCGCTCACTTTATCTGTGCAACGTGGTCTTTATACCTGTAGAATGATTTTAAGGAATTTGAGTAAGTTAAATATCAGTTCCAATTCTCGTAGATTTTTTTCGATCTAGCAGGAAGTTCCGTAGGATGTCCCCCAAAATCCAGAAATGTAACTGAAAATGTAATTCGAAATGTATCCGAAAGTCCATAGTGTACCCGAAAAGCCAGAAAATTTTAGCAGAAAGGCCAACGATATATCTTCCTATATCGCCGTTTAAACATCATGAAAAAAAAATCACCCATTAAAAAGACATAATCTACGGGAATTGATCCGAACATTTACCTATCTCGAAACAGTCTGCGGGTCATTCCGCCGTCTTCTCGATAGTAAGCGCGTGCTTGGATGCTGCCACCTATCACCACCAGTGCACAGCAGCCTTTCCCAATGAGCTCTCACACCGAGAACCTAGTAGGTTAGGAGGTGAGGTCTGGTTCATCTAGTGTACTGTACGTTAAGGGTTTTAAAGTATTTTAGAACGTATTTTAGGACATTAGAAGAACCAGTCCTGGCCCCTAACTTACAAGGTTTTCATTGTAAGAGCTCATTGTTGGTTAGCCAAAGTAAGGCCTATCAATAGATGACGCTAAGTAAGGCCAATCAAAGCCTGACGCTAAGTAAAGACTGAGGTTCAAGAACCTACCAAAAATTTTGTCAGCCTGACCGCATTTTGGTAGGCTAACGAGAAAAAATGTAGTGTCAAATCCCCATCTATATACTTATATATTTATCTTTATGCATGAGCACATACACACTTTATAAATATATTAGAGTGCCCGTGCTGTCAAGAATGACAGCGAAGAATTTGTGACGACCCGTCTTCATTCAATATACCTTTGTCACTAATATGCTTCTGAAGGATACGCTACAACCGCCGTCTCAAATTTTGATAAGAGATAAGTGCTCTCTCTTTCAATTGATGTAAGAAGCACAATCGTCTCCCACCAAAACTTACATGGGGAAAATCTTACATTAGAAAGCAGTAAGCCTCAGTGAATTTAAATGAATTACTCGCCGCGTATCCATGACACCAAACTAGTCTTCAGTACATCGAAGATTTTGTGTTGAAGTGAAATCAGCCGAGGCCGTCAAGAAAAAGAATCTGCTCCGTCTATACGAACACTGCACACAGCAAGCGGAAAAAATAGTGTCTATTACCGGGAAAAATCATCGCCTCGTTCGCCCTTTGTTGATTAGCTTATGAATTTGTACGTGATAGACTGAAAAAACATATAGTTCGATGTATGGAGAAAATTATCTAATACTAAGAATGACCGTCGTGTGTTTATAAATATATTTATATGTTTGGTGTCACGCTCTTAACGATTATCTATCCGCCTTTAATCGGGTCCAACCTCCGAGACCACGAGGAGACAAGCTCCATTGAAAGTGATAGGCAGAAAATAGGCCGGGTTGCAGAAGATGGCAAACTTATCTTAAGCAGGAACAGATGAAATTCCAACAATATAAACATCGCAGGCTTAGTCTGATTTGTACGAGTATTAGCTTCCCCATACATCGCATCTACGGCAAAGTATAGGGCGACCTCATGTCTGAATGCACTTCTTGCATTGCCGAAGTTGAAATCGTAGCACTGAAGACATCTGAAGCTTCTGTTGGCACTCTCATGCTTCTTGATTCGTAGTTTCTCCCCACAGATGATTTCGTTGCATGAGCTATTCTTCCCACTTTGATGCAATTGTCAACGAAACTGACGAACTATAAGTTTTCACGGACAGTAGACAATTATTTCTTCTAGCTTACCGTTTTCCTCTGACGAAGCAGTTTTCTCTCCATAGGTCAAAATTTGAGCCCCTCAAATGAAACAGATATTTGAGGTGGAAAAACTGTATCAACGGTATCTTTGCTACGGAACGAACACATTGTATATAAGCTGGTATTTTGTTTAAGTTTATTGAAGTGTTTTACTCAAGACGTTACTTCTGCCTGTCTATATAGAAGACCTAAGGATGATAGCACGACAAAGGATCAATGAGGAAAAGAAGAAAATTAGGAAGCAAATAAGAGAAGAGGAGATTCCGCAGCGGCCTAGAGGCATTAGGCAAACGTATATGTTATTGCGTGAATTCTTCACGCACGGGTCCACTAGTTATGAAATAAGACTGCATGGCCGCGCTAAGAAAAGTTGCAATATTTCTATTTTTCTAGATTCCAAGAAGTGTTTCAAGCAAGAAGTATATTGAGGGAAAGGTTTTTGGAGATAACTTTCGCCATCTCCTTCGACCTGGCCATTGATAACCATGGAACGCAGCCTAATTACGAAATCTGCAACCTGGAACATTTTTTTTGCTCATCTATTTTGTTAAGTTGGTGATGCGACAGTGTTTATTATGTTGTTTAATTGATGGTAAACATACATATGAGTATGTTTGGAATGCTATACGGGAAACAAGGGATTACCCCATAAAATGTCCTGCAGTCTATCAAGGCACAGCAAAAGTCATTGCTCTATAACACGTGGCCCACAAATCTCGGATCAGATGTGAGACAAAACTGAGAACCGTCGGGTGTCAAGAAGAACGACGAGTCCATAAGGAAGACGGTTAAGAGAATCTGGGGCTCGCATCACACAAGATGCGAAGCCATCACATGGTTACAGAAGCTCCAAACAGAACAACTAAACAGGGCCGGGCAGAGGGAGGAAGCCCACATTGATGAGAGTAAAGTTTTCATTCGAACTTATGAACAATCTGATCCGACGCTGTAAACACGTCAAGACCGCCCAGCGTTCGAACCACCAAGTTCCACGTCGGTGGATTCGAAGTGGCATACAAAAAAAAAAAAGCGACAGTGGACCATTGTCGGTAGACACTTCCGTCGGTAGAAACTATGTCCGGTAGGCCTAGGCAAAACATGAAAGTGGTTCTGAGCAGAACACACACTGGGAAGGGGACCGTTTGCCCAGGATAGATGCTTCTTTGAAAGAGCTCTGGATTGACGGATACAGACACACAGACGCCTGGACAGACACCGTGAAAAGTCGAGGTTCTCATCGATGCTCTGCGGGCTATAATTATCAAAGTGGAGACCAGAGTTTCAAACCGGCACAATCTCTATGAAACATTTTTTCCTCCATTTTTATCTCAAAAAGTACTGGACCGATGTTAATAAAGCTTGAGCACTAAAATGTTTTAAACTCTATCTTCACGCATTAACAAATTACAATCAGTTCAGGCGGAGAGATTTTCGTAAAATATACTTGTTCCAAAAGCTCTTTTCTTCTATAAGTGGCGAATAGCAAAACAGTTTTTTTAAACCGCTTCATTCGATTTCTCTGCAGCAGAGTAACATTCGTTATTTCAAAAATATTCCATTGTCCTGTCACGATAAAGATAAAGAAGTCGATCACTCACTTCAAATGGCAAACCAACACACATACGTAGATTGGCACTGCTGATATATGCTTAAATTGGTCCAAAGGAGTGCAAGCTGCAGTCGACCGAAGTTTATCAAAAACTGTGTCTCCAGCGCCGGACGGCTCTTATCTGACAACATGCAGCCTCCGCAATGGCATCCAGGCACCAAATGCTGACGCAGCAAGCTAAGCGCTAGAACGCGTCTTCTGCCAAGAGTGTCGAACCCACATAGTCCTCGGCTGACTGCAGCTCTCAAAGATCCTGACAAGCACTGCAGGTAGAGGCTAAGAAAACCTAAGTTCCTATTTTATAACTTTTCCTATCTTTTCACCAAATTCGTTTGACAAGTTTTGCTTATTTTTGAACCAAAAGAATCGCTTTGACCACCATAGTTACATCCAGCATCAACCTGCCCCTAATATTCCTGATAATTCAATCAGCATTTAAAGTAGGAATAAAAAATACTTTCACAGCGACTAGTTTCCACTGATGGTTAACAAAAATTTTTTCTACCAAGCACTACACCTCATCACCCGCGGCTGGAAGTGAAGGACTCGCAACTGGTCCGTCAGAACCGAGTTAAGCAAAGACTTCTATTCAGAGGAGCCTGTACATGTACTGCAAATTACTAAACGAAGTCAGTATATATCATGTGAGTTACTCAAAAAATGATTAAGGCTCCTGCGTTTGAGTCATCAAAGTCGATCTAAGTGAAGACCGCTCGTCCTAACCCTCAGACAGATGTTTTGGCTTCGCCCCGGTGGATCGAATTTTAAGCTCTCTCCTTGAATCAGCTCCCCACGAGACGACCGGGACTCACGTATGCTCCGTAAACTACTATTGCTTTTGGTCTCAAGCGGACTTGGGCTGCTTCCCACTGCTGCAACATGATTCAGTGAGGCGAATCCAACGCTTCTGGCCGGGGTTTCGGATGAGTGGGCGTAGTTTCATCGAACTTCGACGAGGTAATCGAACGATTTCAGCTGCGACCAGGCAGTTATAGCGGTCAGTAGAGCTATATAAGTTCCTTGCACCCGTGCAGCTGCAGCCGCAACACAGCTGTGGCCCCAATATAGAACTCTTCGTTCATACACGGCAGATACTTTGCTAAAGTCTTGTATTGAACTGAGAATGCGTTTGTTCAGCGTTTGTTCAACAAACTTCAGCGTTTGTTCCCCAGACTGCAGCATCGGCTCAGTGCAGATATTTGACAATAAAACAGTCAGAAGTAAAGGACATATATGTCTTGTTTAGAAAGTAGCATTTTTACCGTAAGTATGATAAACAATGGGTATTAGGGGATCGATAACCGATAAGATTTTGAACCATCAATGCCTCGCAAGAACAAAAGACTTTACACGTTGTCTTCGAGATAGTTTGCCCTGTTGTTTTTTAGTTTTTTTCGCTTCCGTTGAAAATTTGTCGTTCCAGGAGCTTTATCAAGAGTGTCTACATCAGATACCTGAAATTAAAAATTGCAAACCTATGTTAATAAACTACACAAAACGAGTATGGCATGTAGCGAATGCTTCAAATAATTGAATTTCGATAGGTTTTCTTGCAGATAATGGGACCCATTACAAGAGGTGAGAAGAAGGGAGAATTTTTTCACTTGTTATACTAGCTACTGACTGAGCTAAACTTTCACGCTTCATGTAATATCGATGCATTAATGAAATAGCTTTTATTTTTGGGCAGTCTTAGGTAATATGCAGGGAGCAAATTTTGCATATCTTCAATGCAATAGTTGCTGATTTACTGACTCTGCGAATGAAAAAAAAATTGTTCCGATTGGTGTGTAAATTTATACCCCATAACTCTAAACGTCTCCATTGTATTTATTATAGGGTGAATAAAAATTTCTACTACAGCTAGCAAGATTCTTCTGCTCGCCTAGTCATAATATAGTATTTCATGTTAGATCTTTGTTTACGATCCGATAGCTTATCGTATGTGAAAGTTTTGCTTAATTACAGATGGAACATATGAAAATTTTGTCCAGATTGCACTTCGGGATGTAGCCTAAAATCTGGTGACTGGCGGTGTTGCTTGTTCACGTCAGTGCTAGTTTCTGCAATTGCAGCGTCTCCATTTTTTACTTCTAAAGTCTCTGCGAGGGCACTGACTTACAGCCTCGTCCACACTACCGCAAGTGCGTGCAATATTCGTCTGCACCTCTGCACCACTGTACTGCGTTCTGCGAAATCGAGCGTACCTGCAGTAGTGTGAACGAGGCTTTGAGTCAGAGCATGGCCTCGCAGAGGACATTGAATGCAAGAAACGAGATACAGAAAACTATAATAACAAAACAATGAGTATTTTTACACGCAATTGTGTGCCTATTAACAATTATTATGCTAAAATGTTCGCTTCTAAGTCATTTTGGTTAGCCTGTTTCACTGCTAATGTTTCTGATTTCTCTTAAAACTGTGAAAGTTGTGTAATGCTCTAAATATTGTCATGGAAGTCATAAATTGCGTTATGACCCAGTTGCTGCGGTCTGCACCTTAGAATCTCGCCAATGAAAATACATCCTGTTTTCAGAGGTGCTGAACAGTTTTTCCTATTCTAATGTTCCCGGTGTGCTCAACGACCAGGTGTTTGTTCTTTAGCGGCTAAAAACATTGCGCATATACGTTAGGTACAATTTTAGCGAGATAATTGATGTTCAACACAACTCTTTTCGTAGTTGGGTTCGTTACCCTCCTACCTACTGACTGTTCTCTTCTGTTCTGCCTTCTTTCTAAGCTGTTGCTACGCGCGATAACCTTCCGTGCGGAAGTTCCGCATCTCGGTCGGCCGTCTGTGTCCCTTCTCTTGTCACCTAGACAACAGCGTACGCTGTGGGCGAAGAGGCTCAAACTGGGAATATGAATTTATTCTTTGGTGCATAGTCGTTCCTATGAGCTATAACAACCCCAACAGAGTTTAAAACGACTGTATAGTTACTTCCTTCTCTTTGCGTACTTCATTTATCGCTTCTGCTTTGTTCTATTCTTCTTGTTCGCGAACGACTTTCCTTGTGAAGCTACTAATACTTTCAAGCACCACGTTTCTCGGCATACTACATGTCTCTTTTCGTCATCTTTGGCTAGTAAGGTTTCATGTGGTTGGAGGGACATAAGCTATAAAATCCGAACTGTCTAATAGGTTTTATGCAAAACTTAGGTTACAACAATTTTAATTTCTCTCTTAAATGAAGTATTTGTCTTTTCAGAAGATATTTCACGTACAGACCTACAGCAGCTCAATAATTTGAAACTATTTCTGTAATTACGTTCAGTGGCTCTGTGTTAGCAGGTGTGAAATTTCTGATAAAACGCGCTGAGCTTCAGTATCAAATTATTGTCTTTTTTATTTTTTTAATAATCCAAAGGGCGTAGAGGTCCTTCACACACTTTGTATTATGAACGTAAGGGGCGTAAAAACATGAAGAGATGGAAACTTGCAAACACGCTGAAAGCTGTGATTTGACGAATGAAACTTGTAGTGATCGGCGAATACGTAGCAATGTGGGCACATTTCGGCGGTAGTGTGGATGGGGCTTAACCAGTAATGGAAAGGTCGGCGGTCAGATACACCTGTCACAATAGCTTTTCCTCTCTGATGCCAGAGTTCTGGTGACCTGTGAGCGACTGCAGCCGTGCATTCTCTTGTGCCTAGCATGCATGTCCCTGCAGCCCGAATTAAAGCATGAGGGTTTTCAAGGTTGGGTGCGCAAGTAATTTGCCTCTACAGGGGCTATTTTTAATTTTTAATCAACGTTAAGTCACGCAATCATTCTTTAATTTTTGCATATCATATCAAATGTTTTCTCACCTCTCCGGCCTAAAATCTAGCATAAATAAAGGGCATTTAATACGTACACTTCCTGGCACGTACACAGTGTATTGAAACCTTAAGATTTACCTCTACTCTAATTGTCACGGGTCGCATTAGCCCGTCATTCCCCGATGGATAGCGGCCGTAGCAAGTTTTTCCGTTCTGCAGAATTACGTGTTTCAAGGCATAAGCCAATATTTATCTTTATGTTTCTATAATGATTATATTAGCTTATCCAATTATCGTTTTCGCCTTTGCTGATTAGGTTTCATTTTTCTTCGAAATGAACAAGGAAATGCTCGAAGGAATGAACAAACGAAATAAAAAAGAAACGAAGGAAATCACCAAGAGAACAAAGAAAATCATCAAGGGAATGGTCACGAAAATGAACGAATGGAATGAACTAATGGGATGAACAAAAAGGGAAATGAGCTAAAGGTAAATAAACAAACCAATAGGAAATGAACACAAGGGAAATGAACCAGGAAGGAACGGAGGGAAGGAATGCAGGGGAAAACTATACAACAGAAGGAACCGATGGCCAAAGTAGCCCAGATGTGAACTACGAAGACCTGTCCGAAACTACGGAAAGCAATGGAGGAAGAAAAAGAAGGCGACCCGCTGCAAGGAAGCGTTCCTAAGTAAGCCTCGATGTACGCCTAACTGACACTACCAGCAACTTAGACGCAATAGTAAAGCACAAATCAGCTACCAGCTCCGCCCTAACACAATGCACAGAACTTATTACGCCACGAAACATAACACAGACCCTCACTGTACGAACCCAGGGAATAAATTTGAAGTGAAGATGTTGCCATGCACACGAGCGATGTAAGGAACAGGGAAGCTCGTCCAGAGAACCCTGGAGTTTAGCATATTCCTACAAGCTAATTATTAGTGCGTTACGTACATCTTCTATTTACTTAAGTCTACGTACCTTGCAGTTCAAAATAAAAAAAAACTCGCACTTTATTTTGGGGAACCCTAGACTACGTTTTACACTGCTCTCAGTACAACCTTCCACTAGCAAAGCTGGCTCTGATCTGGGTAATGGTGAGCGTGTAAAGCAGATCACAGCGCTTGCTTGCTCTCATTATGAGAAGCATGGCGTTGCGATTGGTGGAACGGAAAGACACGTGTACCTGCGCACACTCTTTTTACAGGTCACGCCAAGCCACTTAAAGACACGTGCTTTTATCTATTTTGGATACTTGCATCCACGCACACGCCAGCACAAGCACATAGACACAAACTTATATACAGGGTTTTTTCAGGCGGACAAATTTTAACCATAGGTAGAAAAACTAAAAATAAATCGATTTTCATGAAGGACAAAATGCCCGAACTCCTTATTTATTTATTTTTTTAAGTTATCATGACTTAAAGAAATTTAAAGATTTAAGTATTTTACTACGTGCGCGCCAATGTTAGCGCTAAATTTGATCGTTCAGCACGTTTCCCGACAACATCCCTGCCCATGCGTCTATCACTGTATCGATGTTGATGATTACTTGGGCGAATGACATGAGGATTACCAGGCTTGAGCCCAGTGATGATTATTGTGGATGTTAAAAACCCCTTCACGAGTAAAATACGCTTCATCGATGGAAAAGAATCAGTTTGGAGAAGTTGGGATCCCTTGTTCTCTGCTGCATGAGTCACTCTGAAAATTGTACACAAGGTTCAAAATCCGGTGGCAGCAACTTTGCATTATTATTATTATTTTTTTTTTAAACGACACGGATGTAAACTCTGACGACGTAATGTCCGCCATACAGTAGTGTGATTACGTTAAATTCTAAGTTTGAAACTGCAGATATTTTTTCCTAGCCATGAAGTATTTGCAGTTTTTATAGCAAAAATAATGTAAACTTCTTTGGTGGGGTCAGAAAGGGCTGAACTGTCAAAACTAGTGCTAACATTGGCGCGCACGTAGTAAAATACTTAAAGCTTTAAATTTTTTTAAGTCATCATAACTCGAAAACTAAGGAGTTTGGGGCAATTGTCATTCTTGAAAATCAATTTATTTTGAGTTTTTCTACCTTTGGTTGAAATTTGTTCGCGTAAAAAATACCTTGTATACATATTCACTTATTATTTTTTTTCACTGTTGTGCAGGCAGTTTACATTATACAGTATATGACGAAGGGTTCCAAAACTATGGCCGTCCAGTTATTTATTTAATTGTCTTTTGTTCATCGTCAAAAAATGTGGCTAAAATATGGCCATTGAAATCCACTGAAAACTAGAGCGGTCTGAGAGTGCATACCTCCGCCACGTCAGGCACCGGTAACGAAAAATTCAAGTTGACTCTGAATCCACGATTTTCTTTTTTTATCAACCCCAAAATCTAATTATTTGTGCCTTTTCATAGTTTTAAAAGTTTCTGCAATTTTTTGAAGATCACTTCATAACTTTTTGGGTTAGGCTGCAAACAAACCTGATGACAAACATAAGTTAAACATACAAACGAACCAACGGATCTGCAGCATAATTTAATCGTCTGTTTTTAACACTACTATCAACTCCAGTAAATTTCATAAAGATCCAATGAAAACTTTTTGAGTTATGCTGCTAACAAACATTATGACAAACATAAGTCAAACATACAAACGAACCAACCGATCTGCGCCGGAATTTAATCATTTATGTCTCTTAACATTACTAACAACTCCAGTGAATTTCATAAAATTCCATTGAAAACTTTTTGAGTTCTTGCGCTAACAAGCATACAATCAAACACAACGATAAAGAGATAAACACACAAATAAACAGATCATCACACAAATTTGGTCATTTATTCTTCGTGATATACCTAACAACTCATGTAAATTTCTTAAAAATCCGTCCATAACTTTTTGAGTCATGGCATTGAGAAAAATGAGGCAGAAAAACAAACGGATGGACTTATCTTCACCAAAAGTGAATCATCTATTCCTTCTATCATACCTAACAATCCCTGTAGGTTTCGTCAAAATCCGTCCATAACTTTTTTAGGTATCTTGATGATAGATAGGTAGACAGACAGAAAGACAGACAAAGAGACGGACAGACAAACCCGACGAAAACATAACCGCATTGGCGGAGGTAATGATACAGACGTACCTGACGTGGGCAGTCTGATTCTAAAGTCCGATTAATCAGATAATCATTTCGAAGCGGATAATCGAATAGGGCTATTCCCTCCCATACGAGTCTGATAATAACAATCGGACTGCCTAAAATTTAATGTAATTGGCAATTCGATTCGTCCACTACCGATTATGCTTTGTTTTATTCTTCGTTTTCTTTCCCTACTCGCTGTTCGCAAGTCCGTGATTCGGACATGGGTTCCACGTTTCTCATGATATTCTTTATATCTCTACTTTCTTTCTCCCTTTGGATCACGGTGTACACGCTTGGTACGGAGGCTTAAAATAGGAGAATATTTCTACTACTGCTCGTGGATTTTCCACTAAGGGTGTGCGATCAGGGTAATTTCACTTTAAGCTAACCACAAACTGACCTACCCTCACCTCAATAATCAAACGTCGTGCAATAACAGGATGCTTCAGTGGTAATGTCCTACCCGAACTGGTAAATTTGAGACTGTTGCCAGTAGGCGAGTTCTTCTACTTCGGCTGTAAAGGTAGCATTCGGTGTCCAGATACTGTTGCAGGACTGTTGGCCCTAACCATAGTGGGGATTGTCCGGGGCACAGATCATCGTATAGGAGGTTCCATCGCTGGCGCCATAGCTCTTGACAATCTACGGTCGATTGAATCCGTCCACGCCTCTGGAGCCGAAAGCTAGGCCTCCTCAAAATTTTTTGGAGGCCTTGCCAGAAGGCACATATTTGCAGCAGCGCATGTTGGCTTCCCATTTGGGATGTGCAGTCATGTTGACGTTACTGCAATTGTTAGTTTTCCGTAGAAGTTAAGGAAAAGATCCCGTCGATTGCGTGGCGTCTTTTACACTTTCTATCTCAAATTTCAATGCACGAACCTTAACTGATTTTAAATGAGACTTTCGAAAAGTTTGTCTAGCTCTGTAAAATGATTAGGTTAGTTCTAATACATGTAAAGCGCTTCAGAGAGGATAAGGGAAAGCGCGTGTACTTGAAATTCTGTTCCAGCTCAGCCTATGACGGCTCGACTGATTTCAACGATCACTTCTTAGAGTTTCGACAAAATGTAATATGCAAATCACATTATATGTAGGGGAACATACAGGCCGGCAAAGGAACAAAATAGATAGTGGACAGAAAGTGATTCTACTCGTATATTCCACTTTAAATTAGGCTCGTCCTGCCTCTGCTTTGGGGCCAGGCAACCCCAGGAGGCTCGTGTAGGTGACCTCAGCCATTAGCTAGGCCTTCGGGACGTTTCCCTTTAGTGCCCACTTTGCTTCCTTCCCGATTTCATAATCCTACTTGCACATGCTTCATCTGTTCTTTCTCTTCTTTCCCGACTTGCTGTTCCCATTCGCGTTGATCCTGTGTGATGGGAACACCTTCGTGCAGGGGTTCCCCGTTTTTCTTGGCATACTATATGTCCCTTGTTCTTTCCTCTGTGATATCGTTCTGCTCGGAAACGGAGGCTTAACTTCCTAACTATGACTAACTATATTAAACTATGCTAAGTAGTTTCTTACACCTGTAACACAATTCAGAATTATTAAAGCAGAACTTCTATTTAAAGTTCTATGCAAGTCAAGCCTTGGGGATTTATTTTGATCCTACTCTAATAAGTCAGTCACTCGAACACACTTTAAATCTACTCATGAATTTATAAACGAAAGGTTCTAACTCTTACGATCAACTGCATATATCGCTCTGGACACGGCACAAAACATTTCGAGAAAATTACGTGCGGAGCCTCATTAGATTAGGAGCCCTTTTTGTTTTCGATCCGAAATGATTTACAGATACACTACCCGGATAAAGTTTTATGCTACTTCCATAGCTTAGTTGTGTTTAGTTAAGCCAATAAGCCTCGACTTGTCCACAACTTAGGACAGTAGTGTTGGTTTCGACTCTTTGAGTCGTTTTACAAGGCAGGCACTGGCACCAAATTATGCATGCGACGGCCAAAAATTCCATTTTACAGTTTACAATTGAGTTGTGGCCGTATCAAGAGAAATCAGTTGAAGTTTAACGCCTGATTCTCTATTCAATGGGCGTAACCAATGCACAGTTTGAAGTTAACGATAATTCAGATATATCGGACTGTTTTTGTCGACTTTGTGATAATGGGGTTAGCGTGCCAAGAGTAATCGGTTCAAGTTTATTATCTGATAGTCTGTTCAATTTTCGAAACCAGCGAACAGTTTTGAGTTTCAGATAATTCAGACATAAGACTGTTTTACTCTGTTTTGTGATGCTAGATAAAGTAACATCCTGGGATTGACTTCATTGGCATAGCGGGATGTTAGAGTGATGTGCCCGCTTGCCCAGCTAAGTTGGTGTGCATTCTTGTGAATACCGGCAAGCTGCGTCAATGTACAGTACCTGGCATTTAAGTCCCAGTATGGGCTCACCGTCCCAAGCACACACGGGATGGTCTAAGGGTCGTAGTAATCATTCAACCCTTCCGTCTCTGTAGTAAGAGCTTCGACAATAATAATATTGACAAGGGCCGTGCAGTCAACTGGGGCCTTCCGGGCAATGCGCATGTAGATCTGCAGAACCAACGAAAGCATGTAGGCCTATGCAGTCCCACAGACAGATGTGTTTCGCTTACTTTTTACTTGTCCAAAGCCTCAGACGCGAGCTTCGGCTTCGCCATTCATAATAGTGTCGTAAGAGTAATTAGGAACTCGATTACCCCGACTATTGCTGAAAAATCAATTTTACAACACCTAATATAGTTTTAACCTCTTTCAAGAAGAGCAGAAGAAAGTTGAATGCTTAACCCTTTACCTTCTGAAATTCAGATAACATTTTTTCCACTTTTTTGTGTTAAATTTATGAAAAATAGGTTAGTTAAACTCATATTTAAGAAAAAATCTAGTTTTACTTGCAAAAAACAGTATTTTTTTCATGGGCTACTACAGATTCCGTCAGTGTCTTGGGTAATTTACATGATGCATAGCTTTTGTATAGGGAAAAATAGAGACTGGCATCTGATGATGCCGTCAGGAGGCAAAAGGTTAATGCTCTATTCTTGCGGGTGAAACCAATGTGCACTGATTTATTCCAACGGCTAATGTAAAACGCAAGTTACAGTGCTGCAGCCAAAAAATTATTAACATAGTTTACATAGCTGCGATGTCCTCCCTGCGTGGACTCAACTGACAAAGAGCTAACATGAAATACTATAATGTGCCTAGGCGTGCAGAAGAATCTTACTGTGGTAGAAATTTCTATTAACCTTGTAATAAATACGATGGAGTCGTTTAGAGTTATGGGTAATAAATTTGCACAGCAATCGGAACAATTTTTATTTCACCCGCAGAGTCAGTAAATCAGCAACTTTTTCATCGAAGATATGCAAAATTGGCCCACTGCCTATTACCTAAGATTGCCCAAAAATAGAAACTATTTTATTCATGCATCGATATTGCATGAAGCGTGAAAGTTTAGTTCAGTCAGAAGCTGGTATAACAAGTGAAAAAAGTCTCCCTTCTTCTCACCTCTTGTAACGGGTCCCATTATCAGCAAGAAAACCTATTGAAATTCAATTATTTGAAGTTCTCGCTACATGTCATACCCGTTTTGTGTAGTTTATTACCATAGGTTTGCAATTTTTAATTTCAGGTATCTGATGTATGTACTCTCGATAAAGCTCCTGGAACGACAAATTTTCAACGGAAGCGAAAAAAAAAAAAAAAAACAGCACAAACTATCTTGAAGACAACGTGTAAAGTCTTTTGTCCTTGCGAAGTATTGATGGTTCAATTTCTTATCTGTTATCGATCCCCTAATGCACATTGTTTATAATACTTTACGTTAAAAATGCTACTTTGTAAACAAGACATATATGTCCTTTACTTCTGACTGTTTTATTGTAAAATATCAGCACTGAGCCGATGCTACAGTCTGAGGAGCAAACGCCAAAGTTTCCGCAGCAGTCTCAGTTCAATACAAGACTTAAGCTAAGTATCTGCCGTGTATGAACGAAGAGTTCTATATTGGGGCCACAGCTGTGTTGCGGCTGCAGCTTCACAGGTGCAAGGAACTTATATAGCTCTTCTGACCGCTATTAACTACCTGACCTCAGCTGAAATAGTTCGATTGCCTAGTCGAAGATCGATGAAACTACGCCCACTCATCCGAAACCCCGGCCAGAAGCGCTGGATTCGCCTCACTAAATCATGTTGCAGTAATCGGAAGCAGCCCAAGTCCGCTTGAGACCAACAGCAATAGTAGCTTACGGAGCATGCGTGAGTCCCGGCCGTCTGATGGGCAACTGATTCAAGGAAAGCGCTTAAAATTTGATCCACCGGGACGAAGACAAAACATCTGTCTGAGGGTTAGGACGAGCGGTCTTCGCTTAGTTCGACTTTGACGACCCAAACGCAGGGGCCTTAATCATTCTTTGAGTAACTCACAAGATATATACTGACTTCGTTTAGTAATTTGCAGTACATGTACCGGCTTCTCTGAATAGAGGTCTTTTCTTAACTCGGTTCTGACGGACCAGTTGCGAGTCCTTCACTTCCTGCCGCAGGTGATGAGGTGTAGTGCTTGGTAGAAAAAATTTTTGTTAACCATCATTGGAAAGTAGTCGCCTTGAAAGTATTTTTTATTCCTATTTTATATGCGGATTGAATTATCAGGATATTAGGGGTAGGTTGATGCTGGATGTAACATGGTGGTCAAAATGATTCTTTTGGCTCAAACATAAGCAAAAGTTGTCAAATAAATTCGGGGAAAGGTTAGGAAAAGTTATAAAATAGGAACTTAGGTTATTTTATCCTCTACCTGCAGTGCTTGTCAGGATCTTTGAGAGTTGCAGTCAGCCGAGGACTAAGTGGGTTCGACACTCTTGGCAGAAAACGCGTTCTAGCGCTTAGCTTGCTGCGTCAGCATTTGGTGCCTGGATGCCATTGCGGAGGCCGCATGGTGTCAGATAAGAACCGTCCGGCGCTGGAGATAGTTTTTGACAAACTTCGGCCGACTGCAGTTTGCACTCCTTTGGACCAATTTAGGCATATATCAGTAGTGCAAATCAGTGAGTGTTGGTTTGCCATTTGAAGTGAGTGATCGACTTCTTTACCTTTATCTTGACAGGACAATGGATTCTGTTTTAAATATCGAATGTTACTCTGCTCCAGAGAGATCGAATGAAGCGGTTTAAACAAACTGTTTTGCTATTCGCCACTTATAGAAGAAAAAGAGCTTTTGAAACAAGCATATTTTGCTAAAATTCCCCCCCCCCCTTGAACTGATTGTAATTTGTTAATGCATGGAGATAGAGTTTAAAACATTTTAGTGCTCAAAATTTACTAACATCAGTCCAGTACTTTTTGAAATAAAATTGTTGGAAAAAATGCTTCATAGAGATTGTGCCGTGTTGAAACACTGGTCTCCACTGTGATAATTATAGCCCGTGAATCAACGGGATCTGGGCTTGTCTCTGTCTTGTGAGATTTTAGACAATATAGAGGTGCACCAGCTTCAGATCGCAACTTATGCCAGGGCTCTCAGCCTTGGCTTTCGAAATGGAAGAAGCTGCTTAACAAACCTAGTTGACTTTTTCTCAAAAGATACGGATATTAAAGATTAACAAAAAGGTGTGGAACTTGTGTATCTAGACTGCCAAAAGGCTTTTGACAGAGTCCCCCATCAACAACTAGCGAAAAAATTGGAAGCCATCATGACATCCAGGGAGACTATTTACGATGGATCAGGGCATGCATGGCTTACGGGTCGGTAACAGCGAGTGAAGCTTGAAGTAGAGACGCGTGCCTGGACCCAGGTAGCATCAGGGGTTCCATAAGGTAGAGTGCTTGGCCCACTTCTGTTTTCCATTTACATCAATGATCTCGATCTAAACATCCGTAGTAAAATCGGTAAATTTGCGGATGATACTAAACTATGTCATCCTGTCACAAAAAGAGCCGAGCTCCAACAAGACCTTGACCACCTCATGGAATGGAGCACAAATTGGCAGATGAACTTTAATGTCTACAAATGCTCAGTAATGCAATGGGGCTGGTAAACCCTTCAACCCCAATGAAAATGAACGGGACGGTATTGCCTGCTGTCACCCAACAATGTGACTTGTGAATCACTATTACAAACAAACTACAACGCAGTCAGCAAGTAGACAGAAGAGTGAAAACGGCAAGCGGAGTACTCGTATTCATCTCCAAAATTTTTGAATACAATTCCAGGGACATCATTGTTCCCTTGTACAAGGTATTAGTGCGGCCAGACTTAGAATTTGCTGTTCAATTCTGGTCGCCACATCTGTGCAAAGATATCGATAATATCGAAAGAATCCAACGCAGAGCAACGAAATTGAAACCTCAGCAGCGAAACAAGCGTATGAAAGTCGCCTAAAGGAACTGGGTCTGATCTCTCTCTAGCAAAGACGACTCAAGGGGCAACTAATAAGAGCATTCAAACATTTGAATGGTTTCAACGACGTACCTACAACGGGACTCTTTGAAAGAGACCTGAGTGATCGCTTGCGAAACAACGTTTAAAAACTCAATCATAAAGCTCGAAGAACGACTTCAAGTCAACAGTTTTTTTCTGTATTTCATAGTCAGCATTTGGAATAGACTCCCTTCCGATGTTATTAGTGCGGAGTCAGTGAAAGCGTTTATAAATCGTCGTGATATACATTGGGGGAGATATCCTCCACAGCTTAGAACTCCTCCTCCAGGAATCGCAAACTCTTAACGACCAAAACTTCCGAAGCCACCTTAATCCATCCTCTCTCTCCCGCTCCAACTAAATACACAGTTTGACATCTCCAAACTCCGCATATTAGCGGCTCATGATCGTGCTTGCGTGCATTCATGATCGTGTCTTTGGCAGGGATTCTTCCCCCATTTTTTCTCTTTTTTCCAGTCCTCTATATCCTACTAACATAATGACAATAGCTCATAGAGGGCCGGGGTGTAAGTTCCAGTGTCTCTTTGGGAATGGGCCTATTGGTTCGTCTACTCCCGCGTATCTTAGCTAATCTAATTGTAATATAATTCATAGTTGATTTGATAAATTTATAGAATAATGCTACAGACATTTCAAGAAAATTTTTTAGATAATTACGAAAGATACTCTTCTTTAGTGATCCATATGCATACGACTTGAAGCTTATCAAACCTTTTAGGCAAATAAAACTTGCAAATCCTAGTACAACTGCATTGCGTATTCCTCATCTAATTTTTTTATAGACATTATCATATATATACTATCGAGAGCAACAAAACTTTCAAATATTATTATCGAATGATTTTGGGACCATATTTAATAGTTATGTAAAAAGGTCAAGATAACTCTGCAAGTTAAAGATGTATACCTCTGAAGATACCTAATTTGTATAGGACATACCAAGTGGACACTATTAATTATCACCCGCGAACGAAGGGAGAGAGGTGATATTTTCGTCGGAGATTTAAGTATATATTTGTATATCTGTCTGTCCACCCAATAAGTGGTCGAAGGAGTTGAGCAATGTTCATAATTTTTTATGGGAGTTTGGTCGGTTGACCTAGATGTGACCCATGCTAAAAAACTAGACGTTGCTGGCCATAAAAATGATGGCATTGAATTTTCCTCCGCCGGGGCGAATTTACCTCCACCGCGGCAGATCGTCTCACGTCACGAGGCCTCCCATTTTTCCTATGTTATTATTGAGAGATCTGAAGGGGCGGTCAGCACGGCGCTAGCCTTGTTGGACACAGCATCCATATGAGAAACTAGGATCAGCTGCCCGTCAAAAACGACTTCGTTGAATTTGCCCCCACCGCTGTAACGGCGAGGGTGCTACCCTCTTGCAATTTTTCCTTAACAGATTCCCGCCAGTTTTATCATTCTGTTCTAACAATTTGGCAACATTCTTCGTTCCGCCAGCTCTCCGGAGAGAGCTGTAGAGCAGGAATGTGAAATTTCCCAGGACTCTTTTTCCATTTTTCTTACCGCTAAGATGACCATATAGTTCCTTTGTTTTCTTTGCTTACCATTTTTTTTTTTTGCACCCTGCTGCTTATGTCTTGTTAACTTAAATTTTCTTTATTAATCTTTCCATCAACTGTATTTTTTGCTATGAACATTAATTTCGTCATCAAAGATTCCGACAGCGGGTAAGTTGCGACGCTTGTGGGTGTCTGTCAATATTCATTGTCTATAAATATCGAGTTTTCTTTTTTCTTACCCGTACTTGCATTTTTCAGTTGCGTTTTACATTTTTTCTGAGAAATACTGACGGCCTATCCTAACAATGCAAAGGTGTGCTTTCTCTGGGTATAGATGCTGTTTGCTACGTAAGCTAAAAAGCTGTACCTATTTTGTGCCAGGCTTTACCTGAACCGTGTTACCTGCCTAATTCTGGCATTGGCTGCAGTTGGTTGAGCATAAAAGTTACCTAAATCTTTTGGGTCTCGTAGGTTTAGTTTGCCATATATAGTGTCATTTAGGAACACGAGTATCAGTAACGATAGTTATAGTATTAAAATTGCTGTAGCTAGATCGCATCCTGATTACTGCAGTTGAAAAGTGGCCTAACGTTAAGTTGAGGGCGATGCAGGGGAGGTCTCCTGGAGGGTGGCGCTTCTCTTCTTTCTGCGGGGCATACTGTACGCTCTAAGGCCTACGGGCTAGTTAGGGTTGCTCGCGAAAGGTTATGGGAAGTCACGCACCTGGAGGACCCAGTGAAATCTTCCAGTGTTAGTTAGGCTTCCTGTGAGAGCCCAATCTGTTTCCTGTCATGCCGTTACTGCTAGAAGTTTTCAGTAGTCTTTGTAATGTCATTTGCCATCCATTTGCCATCCGTTTGCCATCCATTTGCCATCCATTTGCCATCCATTTGCCATTCATTTGCCATCCATTTGCCGTCCATTTGCCATCCATTTGCCATCCATTTGCCATCCATTTGCCATCCATTTGTCGTCCATTTGCCGTTCATTTGCCGTTCATTTGCCGTCCATTTGCCGTCCATTTGCCGTCCATTTGCCATTTCATTTCGGACGTGTCTTTCCTGCTCCTGCTGATTTTTCTTCAGTTTCATGCTCCTGCTGATTTTTCTTCCGTTTCATGCTCCTGCTGATTTTTCTTCCGTTTCATGCTCCTGCTGATTTTTCTTCCGTATCATGCTCCTGCTGATTTTTCTTCCGTTTCATGCTCCTGCTGATTTTTCTTCCGTTTCATGCTCCTGCTGATTTTTCTTCCGTTTCATGCTCCTGCTGATTTTTCTTCCGTTTCATGCTCCTGCTGATTTTTCTTCAGTTTCATGCTCCTTTTGATTTTTCTTCCGTTTCATGCTCCTGCTGATTTTTCTTCCGTTTCATGCTCCTGCTGATTTTTCTTCAGTTTCATGCTCCTGCTGATTTTTCTTCCGTATCATGCTCCTGCTGATTTTTCTTCCGTCTGTTCTTCATCTTCTTTAATGGAACCCTGTCTCCATGCGTGGGGGCGCCATCGAGCGCGGATGGCGCGTGTCAGTCGTCGTGATATGTGTTCTTTCTTTTCCCCTCTGATGTCGCCTTTGTTGTATAGGCGGAGACGAAAAACTTCTGAATATAATAGTCTTTTTTTTTTACTTCTTAGTGCAGCACAATTTCTCCCCTTTTAATACCTACTCTGATCCTTGGCACGGCAGTTACTTGTGTATTGCCTAATAGTGACGTCTTGTGAACAGGTGGGCGGGAAACTCCTGTCTCTTCGTTGGGGGGACGCACCTGCAGCCCCTGTTACAAGTTATTCTCGGCTCTTACTGAAAGAGGAGAGTGCCAGTTCAGGAGGTTATCCCATCTCTTCATCCTACCTAAGTTGACTCGTTTAAAAAGCCATCATCTTGACGATCTTCGCGGATTATATACCTGCGTGGACGGTGAAGAACCTAAAATTCTTCCCAGCACGGCTCCTTGTTTGGGAGAAGTCCCGACTGTGGATAATTGGTGCTCACTTTTGGTGATCAAGACCCTTGTTGGCCGCGTACGTATGTTTATTTGTTGTCCCCCTTTTGCTGGTTGCCGTCCTAGAAATTATACCTACGGAAGTGACCAATTGGCGCAAGCGCGTTAGATATCTGCGGTGGCATTATGCGTGTGCGTCAAAATTTACGGTGTTATTAAGAGTATCGAGCGTATTGCTGTTCTTTGCGTTTCTTTTTGTGTGAATAAAGTTAGTTGGTGAGATCAGTGTCCTTTGTGATCCCGCTCAGCTTGCACCCGGATTGGAAAAAATAAAAGTGTTGCACTTGTTCTCCCCGCAACACCGCGGGTGGTGGTCTTACGCCACGAGGCGCTCTAGTTGAATTTTGCTTTTGTACAGTGAGACTTGCAGCGATAGTGTTGCACGTACAAAAAGTTCACCAAGTAAATTGTAACAGCTAAGATAGTACATTTGCAATAGACGGCGTTATTCGCTTCAACAAAACTAGTATGCGTTCATGCGAGTTGCAGCGCTGGCATTACATGCGCAGTCAGTTAGTCACGTCCACGAAGCCAGCACGCACATGTACAGCGAAAGGTACACGTAAGTTCCAGGACAGGTGCAGCTACGCGGGTACACCTGTGGACCCAATACCATGCCCTCTTTGCGCTGCAACGCACCTCTGACAGAACTAGATCGCCGCCTTCGTTTGTGGCGTTACCGATTGGCACTGTGAAGGGGCACTCGCCGATAATCATTCCTATTAACAGTCAGTGGCTCCTGAAATTCAATTTTCTACCGACCCCCTGCGAAATTGCGATGGCTTCCAGCCTATACTCTTTTCCCGAACGGCAGAGGCATAAGAACACACGACAAATAAATAATTACTCGCGTCACAGTCACGTGACATCGCAGCTCAGCCAATTATTCACGTACAGCGAGTTTTTTCTTCAACTCTCTTGAATTTATTTCGACTCGCCCTAAATCACTTTTTGCATTGAATGATGGTTAACAAATGCTGTTCTCGTCGGTTTTTGAAAATAATAAGAACAATCATCATCAAAGTTTTTGTAATTGAGCAAACGCATTTAGGGGTAACTATACCATAGGCAAAATTCTCTATTTCAATAAATTGATGTAAGAGATTATTAAAAACTATTTAAGCTTATATTTTTCCTCCTATAAACTAATAATATTCTGTAATTTTTATGATCCATTGGATAAAAACAATTAATTATTGCCACAGCAGCTTCAAACATCATGAATCAGTAGTGGGTCCGTGCGTAAACCGACCCACCGTACCCTATTAAAAATTTCAGCAGTCATTCCAGCGGCGCTGCGCAATTTTAAGCCGTACATACACCCGCGAACTCCGCAGTAATTGCGCAACGGCTGCGCAGTTATGTCCGCTTTTCAAGGGT
>LQNS02277997.1:612358-622733 GCA_001587735.2 Parhyale hawaiensis | reverse complement strand
CCCTATCTAAAAGTGAAGGAGATGTGGCAAACAAGATCACAAGACACAAGCAAGACACAAGCAAGACACAAGCAAGACACAAGACACAAGCAAGACCGGTTCACAGACTTTTAGTATAATATAGATAGATAGATAGATAGATAGATAAAAGCACGAGAGCGATTTGCGACCTATCTCATGGTGGGTCTAAGCACAATGGATAGAACAATGATCAGCGTACTCATCACGTGACAATAACAGACAAACTACTGATGTTACTGCTAGAAACAGCTAATGAGCAGAGTCAATGCTCTTAGGAGGGAGACATACAGGCACTTGATTGGCTGTGCCGAGCTTGTGACGTCACATATGATAACGTCAACTCCTGTGACCGCAGACAAGATAGGTAACACCCAGGTCCTGTTTCCACAGCAGTCCAGGTAAACTTGCCCGACTTCCGAGGCACCCACAGCAAGCTAAAATATACCTAAGCCAAGTAAAGTTATGGATTTGAGAGAAGCTGAGATAGAATAAAGCAAGGGTGTATCATCCTCTGTGGCACTGAAACTCCAGTGACCTCGAAATCATTTCATCCATCATACTTTCAAGCATGTTCATTTGGGCTCCGAAATTAGGCCTCCAAAGTCTGACGTTTCAGAAACTTTCAGCAAGTAAGCTATCTTCAACCAATTGAATGTTGCACTTAGTTTAATTTCAGACATTGACCATTAATCAGTTACCGTTGAGACTTCTAAAGCAATCTTCCTCGGTAAAATGGAATATTCAGGAAGCTCAACACAATCGAGTCGCTTTCAACCTTTGCTACACGACCCAAAGTTGCAAAGGCAAAGCTTCTGTCTGAAGTTACAGACAAGCCAAGCCCAGAAAGCTAAATCCAGCGCCCGATCGCATGCATCTTTTCTGTCGCGTTGAGCCATTGGATCAAGGATAAAAAATTCGAGCAACCTGATATTAAGTTTATATTTTCTGCTAGTTATTTACTGCCACAATATAAATACAGTGCAGGCATCTTCACTGCAGGTAGTTGTGGCGACAAGTTAATCTTGTTAGCATTAGCTCCAGTCACGCGCATTCGTTTCGCTACTTTGGATCAAATCTCAGGCGTCATCAAAAACCCAAACAAGAGTGAGTTTGAAGTTGTCTTTTTTTTATAAACGTTGGAGTGAACTCATGAGACGCTGTGCAAAGCAGTGAAACTGCCGCTCACCATCCAAATTTTGAACAAGCTTAAGCAAAAGAGATTAGTTTATCTCTTTTGCCCCTATCAATGTCACACTATGTTTCGCATTAAAGAACTAATATTTCACTCTCCTTGTGGGTTTGCTGTACACACACCAACTCCTTACTTGTTCCCCACTTTTCCAGCAAATAATACATTTCTTTAACCTTATGGGTCCAACGCCTTTTGTTTTAAATATGTATAATGTAGATGATACGTCGTACGACACCTCGTATCTCTCTTTTCCCCAAATTATGGCTATATACGCTACTAGATGTACAGCAATATGAGATTATTTTAGAGAGGCACAAAGTTTGTGGTAAACTATGTGAACCAGCAGATATGCGGTCGGTCTCATACGTACAATAGTTGTTAAAAATAGTAATTAAAGCGTTCAAATTTGCGGTGTTACTACCGGGAGTCGTTAGAACTCTGTCGTAAGAAAAAATTTGCAGCCTTTAATATGCACAACGTCCTGCAAATAATAAACTTTTAGTTACAATTACGACATTTTATATTTTGTCGGATTAATGAGCTTCATATCAAGAGACTTACATATTATATACAAGCATGGTAACTAGAGATACAACTTATTTCATGCGCACATATGTCCTAAGATATCTTGTTTTCAAAAGACTTATTACTGGGATAATTAAGCCGAGATTATTATAGCAACTACAAACATCTTCCCTGAAGATATGTAAGTTGTTTTATTAGCATCCAATCTACGGCGGTTACTCCTAGTATTTAACTTACTCCTTCGCAGGGGCAGTGCTAGTATTATATATAATTATTGCTGTCGATGTATAATTTTATGCTCTGCAGATTGTTTTTTAAATGGCTTTATGCTAATACAGTCGTGATGAGCACCAATACGCAGACATTATTTGTCCTACCAACCCTTGGACTGGATTATAGAGAGAATTTTGGTCCACCGCCGCTTCGTTGTAAATGTTCGTGGTCGTCAATCTGCTGCAGAGGATAGTTGAACCTACCTGCTTGATTCACATTTAAAGAAAAAGAAACTTGAATGCAGGGAATCTGGCTCTGGCGGTGCTTCATAAGTCATTGCCAGGGGCTTCAGAGATTACAAAAAGAGTGGAAAACAATATATGGAGTTGGCAAGAAGCTTCAGGGCATGTTTACGATACAAGTAGCTACATTATGAATCAATGCACGTAAGGTAAAAAATGGTTCATCAATATTCCAATGTGGCCTTTCTTCGCTAACAGACGCCACTGTAAAGCACCCCATTCCCTTCATTTCACTTCCGGGCGGGGGTTCATAGGGCCCTCTTGTTCCCTAACACTAGGGCAGGTAATAATGGTTGGAGCACGGCAAGATGTGCTTGTTTTGGGATAAAAACAAGCTGTGCTCTTTTTCAGTAAAGGGACGGTACTTTGAAATGCTAGTACAGAAGTTGACGATACTTATTGAATAAAAGATCGGTTTTGGCCCGTTTCTCACCAAATTACAGCCCTTTCTATGCCATAGCCTATTTGAGCACTTATGAGACGGACCCTTGAAGATACATGTCACGTCAGGTTATAGGTGCTTGTGGGTATCACGCGTAGCGTACTAACCAGGGATAGCACGAACACTTGAAGATTTTTACTCATTACTTGCGTATCAATACGGCTATAAAGGCTACGTGTCTACGGTTGCCAAAAAGTGTCGCATCAAGACTGAAAATTAGACAACGGTGCTACTGACAATAGGTATAAAATTATGTTTGTTCTTAAGATGACAATTCTAGGAACTTGGAAACTAAAATTGCGCCAACAACATAATTGAAGGTAACACTAGTACATATAAATACACTGCATTTTGATGATAAAAGAACATCCCGTCTAAAGAACTATGTAGTTATCGAATGAAAAGACATATCATCAACCATTTACCAGACCCCAGTCGAATTCAACGGGTCTTGTTCTTTTGACGCCTTATCCAAAATGTGCTGGCGAAGAGCTGCTGGACCCACAACAGAAGGCTGTAGACCAGGGCCGAGATATAGCGAGACTTGTCAAGTGCCTCTTCTGTTGTATCTCACAGTTACCACTTACAAGTTCATTTACGACGCATAAGCCCCCCCCCCCCCTTGGTGCGTGAGAGCCCAAGTAGCATAATACCTACGAGAGCAGCACGCTAGCGTTCGACCTCACGCTGCTTGTATTGCAAGTTCGAGGCCAACCCGCTAGCTCTTTGCTGATCTAGGTGTGCTGACTCGTGTCAATCTCGTACATCGGGTTGATATATATTTCTGTATGAATTTAAGCTCATCCAAACAATTTTGTGCGACAGTAGATAGGGTATGGTAGGCTATCACTGTATGGTCGCGTTCACACGTTATTCATATAATACGCGTTCACTCATCCACTCATCGGAATGTTTTGTAGTGTCAATGTCAGCGCAATTTTGCATCCCCACAAAAAGTTATTAAATTGCTGTCGTCAGATTCCTCTGCAAGTGTTACTGAGAAAGTTAAGGATGTCTCTTCAACTTTGGAGTGAAACGAAACTCTGGAAACCGTGCACTTTTTTGCTGTTCTTAGAGCACAGTAACACATTCAGACAAGTGTATGAGCGAACGCGTTTGATGTAGATGACGCGTGAATTCTGCCTAAGTCAGTGCAGTTTACCTCCATAAGGACCAACCAAATCCTCCTCTTCCTGCAGCTGCCAGGCCTCGTACAGCGGCAGCAGATGCCAGCAGTGGGAAGACACGAGCGGCGGCGGCCTAGGGGGCGGTGCCATAACAGGGATCGTGCTCGCTGTGCTCGTAGTGGTACTGGGTACCACAGCTGGAGGGTACTACTACTACAGGAAGAGAAAACTGTCAGTAATCTTTGTTGTAATTAAACTAACATTATGAATGCCGTTGATATATTGGTTACAATTCCGTCTTCTTTTTTTATGATATTTCCACTTGCCACGCTAAACGTTTTAGTGGTGAACTTTAAGGAATTTTTTTTTGTAACTGGCAGCTTCATGAAAGAGTTTCGGATATGTTTATTTGTCTTTTTTTATTCATTTCCTGGTTTACTCTTCGTACTGGTGAGCTGGTGAGCAATTCCCTTCCACTTCCTCTCTTAATGCTCCGTTGTCATAGCTAGCGAAGTTTAAACTGATATTTTACCTAATTTATCCCTCCTGAAGGCTATATTCAAGTTCAGATCTAAATTAACCCATTAACATCTTATTCTTTAAGGGAAAACGCTATTAATAGTGTCAAAAATGGACAGTGTGCGTTGGTAAACTCAAAGAGTGGAGCGTGACCTGTTTTCGGCACTGCACGTGGCGCTTTGCATAGCATTAATGCCGTTACTGCTGTAATAAAACAATTTCTTTTACCGGTAAAATATAGAACGCGCAATACAAACAGCCGACATGTGTAACCTCGAACCTCACCTCTGTTCACCAGGGACTCTGAGCTGGCGGCAATTATTGGTGGTAGAGGAACGCCGCACCCGGACGCCGGCAGCACATCCGCCAGTGCGGACTTGGCTCTCACCGAAATGACAGACGACGCAACAGATCGCAGTTCCAGCAGCAGCGACGCTGGGGACGGCAACAGGCTCTCCCGGACCCTCAGAAGTTTGAAAAAGAAAGTTACCAGAACCCAATTTTACCCGCACTAGGGCGGTCATTACCACATCTTACAAATTCTAAAACACGTAACCTATATTTGATTTAGCGCAAGTGTAGCATCTCTAAAGCACAGAAAAAGTTAACACTCGGTGTTGGGGGCATTTTTTTTCAAGGAGTAATAATGTTATTATTACGTTGCAATTTCTCCCTGGCTTTCACTAATTCCGCAGGCATGTCATGAAGGGGTTACCTAAAATTATCTAGAAGTCTATTGTACACACGTTTCTGTGCAATGTCTTCTTTTTGGATGACGCATTTTTTGACGTGCTGTTCCCATGCGCAATGATCTCGTGTGGCAACACCCTCGATCATGAATTCCACTTTTGTCTTTGCATACTATATGATCCTTCCTTTTCCCTCTTAGAACAATTTAATACTGTTTAGAGAAGCTTAAGCTATCTTATATACCTATACGCTTACGTTGTATGGAACGTGTCGCTGAGTGTGACAAGACAAATGGCAAGGAGGTTTAATAAATTTAAAAATTTTTTGTAGACACACTCAGAGACGTGTTGTACTCACAACCCAGATAAGCTACCGCAACCTTAAGAAACTCTAACCATAATCTGAAATGCATTTATGATAGCGTCATCTGTCGACGAGCGGCAGCCTAGCGTGCTGAAGTCGTGGATGACACAGGACGTTTCGGGTTCGAATGCCATGCCAGGCAGGCGATCCTTGCGGCGTTTGACGCGCTGAGTCAGCGCTATAGTTCGTGGTGATCCGTGGTCGACTGCAGCCGTAAATTTCTCAGGGGCCAGTTGGCTTACAGCATATCCACAGCACGGATCAGTGCGTGTGGGTATCACAGTAGAGGTGCGGTCATTAATAACATTCCGTACTAAATGACTGTAATTTCGTAGACGAAATTCAAATGAAGTAAAGTTACTCACTTATTCTGGGCTCTTTAGCTTTCTCGTTGTTCATTTATGCGATTCTTTTGTTTTCAGTAATTGAAAGCAAATGTTTCTAAGCGGTTACCTGAGGACGGCGCTGGGTCACAGGTCTAGCGCAGAAATGGTGATTACAACACGCCGCTGATGTGTTGAGGGCGAAAGGAAACATTCGGACGATTAGCTGAGAAAACTTAATCGTTGACGATCGTGTGAACCCTGCTTAATAGCTTGTTATGTAATATACTAGTAGACCCGTATGTGAAAAAATTCACACATCGATAGATACATAAATTTGCTTAAAATAGGCCGGTGCGGAATCTTCTCGTCTTTGACTTACTCATGCTTCATCACAAGAAGTTTGTGATTACATTTCTTCATTGAATGTACTTTCCTTACTAAAATACATATAGAGCAAAACTCTACGACGGCCAACTCAAATTAGCGTAAGAGATACGTGCTTTCTACTGAGCAGTACACTTCAATTCATCTTCAGCACACTCCTTCCCTCTCTTACAATAATATGCAAAAAAAAAAAAGAAGAAAACTTTATTTGTAAGCCCTGAAACATCGCTGAATTTCATTTCCGCTGCGTATCCAGAATACACAGTGAGAGAGCTTCAGCAAGAAGAAGTTGGAATAAATAATCACTACGTCTACTATACCGGAAAAATTGGTCTCTCTACGCTTCGTTGATTTCTACAAAATGTGTATACCGTAATCTAAAAGGAAATATAATTTCAATGTATGTAGGGTAAAGTCATGAACATCAGGCTTCACGGGAACGGCAAGAGAAGCTGGAAGAGCAAGAACTGCATTCATTGTTACTAACGATTAGCACTATTCTTCGCTCACAGTCGATATTGTTTCTAATGAATATGGAGGTCTGTATCCAACATACTCGAGGGTGGCATATATGTAACTCTGACTCGGAGAAAACTTGTTCTGTTGAAAGAAGAACCTAAAATGGAGAAAACCATTTGCTGCCAAGAAATCATCGTGGTTTTTACGCTCGTGCTGACCGCTGAAGAATATCTTACCATTTGCCTGGATAATTATGCAGTCAAAATAAAACGATCAGGGTAAACTAAAGGCGGATGAAGTTTGGATGGAGAAGACCTCAGAAGAGAGTACACATCACGATGGAAGAGATTGTTCAGAGAATCTGTATGCATCTGCATTGAGTGGACTTTAAATTTGTCAAAGAAAGACCGGAATCAAATATCCTGTTCGAGTGCCATCATCAGCAACCTGGAATATTTTCTACCTATCAGTTTCCTATGAAGTTGGCAGGATCAACACAGTCTTTTAGCCGGTGATTAAACTGATGAAGCCAGGAAGGCCAGAGCTAATTTTTGCTTATCTATTTCGTTAAGAGCGTGACACCGAACATAGAAATAAATCAATATGTATAGATTTATAAACACACGACGGTCATTCTTAGGATTAGATTTTTATACCATCGCGCAGCATTATTCTGATTTTTCTGATTTTTTTCAACCCGGTCCGGGGCAAAATTATCATTACACAATAGTACCGTTTTTGTAACGTTTCAGCTTGTTTTCCATGTGCTACTATGTGCCGGTAGGGTAATGACGCATAGAATCATGCCAGTTTTTTTGTTTAAAATTACATGTGAAAGCCCGCTCTATTCATATCGAAAGACTTGTATCTCCCGGTAGTGTGACTGATTAGTACGCCCTTTCATCAAACTATTGCATATGAAAATATAAATGTGTAAATATTTTACAATGTGACAAAATAAAATTATTGACATGATTAGTTTTCATTTCAATAAGTCCCTCATGCATCTTCAGCAGTTTTAAGAATGAAGAAGTGTTCCACGGTATTAGCTATTTTTTTTTACCTTAATTTCACACTGAAAATAGGTGCTTAATAATATAGTAAATAGAGAATTAATAGGTATATATCATAACTTGAATTATCCTATTTCAGCTATGATAAGTTGCGCCTATTTAGCATAACATTTTTATCATGGTGAGACATGTTTCACTTTACGCATGTTAGTTTTAAATATATTGCCTACCAATCGGCACTCGTGTGTAAAAACACTTGTGAGGACATGCGCGACTGATCCCCAAACTTAAGCATTCGAGGCACGAATTATTTAAAACTATATTTAGGCTGGTGCGTTGGCTTCGACCTGCTGAATCAAGTTTCGACCATTGATCCTTGAGCGATTACCTCTGAGACATTCAAGAACTCAAACCTTTGTTTTTTACTTCACGACATGGATACTTGAGAGCCTGAACATAATCGAGCTGCTTCTTACACTTGTAACACAGGTGAGAGTGACGAAGCCAAAGTTCCTGTGTGACCAGCCGAGTAGGTTGAGCTTAGATCGACAATTACGACTCAATCGAAAAAAATACTCTCACTCGATTGTTGAGCAAAATTAAGCCTGCGAGGTGTCACTTGTCCGAAACTTTTAAACAGATTCTCTGGCTTCGATCTGTAGAACTAACGTTCAGGCTCTAACCTTACGTCGCGCTATCTTGACACCTCCAAAAACTCATTCTTTTTCAGCAAAATAGTTTAAGCCGGCTTAACGTAATGTAGACTTGTTTCTAGCGCTTGCAACACGATTCAAAACACCCGAGCCAGAGCATCTGACTGCAATTGCGTACAAGTCAAGAATCGAAAAGTTAATTTCGGCACCCAAGCGGACGCGTCCTACGTCTGACGAACATATGTTGGTATGCATACGCAAATGCCAATTGTAGCGACTTGTGAATGCAAGCTGTTCAGCAAGTGAGGTGAGCTTAAACTCGTTGCTTCTTGATGACATTGCATGTTTAATTACTCATGCGTTTTATGAAACCTTCAAGATCTGGCCAGCCTGAAATTTTGAATGAAACAATCTGCAGAATTTCAGTTTATTACAACAATCCTCATTAGTTGATGCAATCTTCAAACAATTAAAAATAGAGCACTTTTCTGAGTACTTACCCAATGCCCAAAAAAATGATTACAACTATGAAGCCTTCCTCAGCCTCTAAACATAATTTTACCCACTGAAACATAGTGTAGAATGCTGCAACAATCTTAAACAGATTCAAATCGTTCATTTATGGACGAGGCACTGAGGTAAAAGTCAAACCAATTAACGATTCACAGAAACATTCAGGGAAATCTCGGAATGTGCGTAGAAAATATGAAAAAAAATCTCCACGTTTTTCATTAAGAAAAATAAAAGGCTCGAAGCTGATGTAGGTTACATAATCAGGGAAGTATTTTAGGTTGCCAAATGTAAATTTTCGGCAAGCCCTGTGCTTTATTGCCTCACTTCGAGCGCTATTGGTTGTCCAGCAAAATTAAGACCTTTTGGCTCTGCTTGTACGGAACTGCGGACAGTATTGACTTTGGCAGTTTAAATCTGGCTGCCAATATTAGATTTAGCCGATGATGCAGAGCTGCTGAAAATTCCAGTCGATGGAGCATGCTTCAGTTTTTTGAAATTTCAAGAGTAACCGATTAAAATTTAATTTCCTAAACTCGGTTTAGCGAGTCGAAATCATCGCCCATGAAGATGTTGCGCACACGTCAATCCTCGACGTCTTAAAACTGCCAATCAATCGGACGCGTTCTGTAGTGCTTTAACGTTTATGCAGCACGTCGGTAGGGGCCGTGCACCCTTCTCCAAAGCCCTTAGAGTATCATTTGGTTCCTAAGAGTGTCGCATTGTGTGTGAGAGTGTCATTCGATCCCTGAGACGTTTATTTATTAGATTTCAGAGAGCGTTATTTAGTCTCTGAGAGTATCACTTGGCTCTAGAGAGTATCATTTGGTCCCTGAGAGAGCCATTTGGATTACCAGAGTATCATTAAGCTCCTGAGAGCGTCATTTGGTCCGTGAGAGTGTCATACGGCACCTTAGGGCGTCATTTTGTCGGTGAGAGTGTGATTCGGCCGCTGGGAGTGTCATACGGCCCATGAGAATGTCGTTAGGGCCCTGAGAATGTCTTTCAGCCACCAAGAATGTCATTCGGCCAGCGAAAGTCATTCCTCCTCTGATAATGTCATTCTAACCCCTGAGAATGTCATTCGGCCCCAGAGAGTGTCATGCAGCCCCTAAGAATGTCATTCTTTCTCCGAAAATATAATTTGATCTATGAAAAGTTCTTGGGAGTCTTGAGAATGTCGTTCAGCCCCTACGAATGTCATTTGGGCTGAGAGTGTCATTTGGTCTACGAAGGTCATTCTTTTCCTGAGAATGTCATTGTAAACAATGAAAATGTCATTCGGCTTCTGAAAAAGTCATTCCGCTCCTGAGGGTGTCATTCGGGCACTGAGAGTGTCATAGTCGGCCCCTGAGAGTGTTATAGTCGGCCCCTGAGAGTGTCATTCGGCCCCTGAGAGTGTCATTCGGCCCCTGAGAGTGTCATAGTCGGCTCCTGAGAGTGTCATTCGGCCCCTGAGAGTGTCATTCGGCCCTGAGAGTGTCATTCGGCCCCTGAGAGTGTCATTGTCGGCCCCTGAGAGTGTTATTCAGCTCCTGAGAGTGTCATTCGGGCATTGAGAGTGTCATAGTCGGCCCCTGAAAATGTCATTCGGCCCCTGAAAAATTCATTCGGCTCCTGAGAGTGTCATTCGGCC
>LQNS02277997.1:586747-598878 GCA_001587735.2 Parhyale hawaiensis | reverse complement strand
ATAGTTTTATGAACTGATCAAGCTTAGTCATACTCGTATGAAGATATTACGCTGTATGAAATACTGTATAGCGAAATCGTGCCGTGAAATGGCCACGCTTAATAAAAGCGAAGGAATCCTAGTCATATAAAGTGAGCAGTTGAAATTAAGAATACGAGAAGTGTATGCTCTTTGGAACTGTGCACACTGAAATACTGAAATAAAGACCCAAATAATGATGTAACTTGATGGTCTATAAGCCGCAGTATACCCATAGAAAATGGAACTAAACCATGTTATAAATTTGAAGAGTATGTATCTACACATTCCTACCTCCGCAGGTATCGCTGCATAACCAGATTCGGCCAGTCCGCAGTGTTGACGGTGTACGCAACGTCCCATCCTCTCTTCTTCATCACCGAGGCTGCGGGTAACGATGAGTGGCAGGAGGCGGAGGTGCAGGTGCTAGGTGAGCTGTAGTGATATGGGCACGCAGGTGTTAGGTGAGCTCCAGGTGAAATGGATGAGCAGGTGCTAGGCAAAGCTTTTCTAAACAAGTCAAGTTAATGTTGCTTACAACAATAAGATGATAGCGCTTAACATCCAGCCGATAGCCAGGAAGTAATAATAACAATAGCAAGGAGAAATAATAACTTTTTATCACTGCCTGGCCAATAGTCATCCAGCAAAAACTGTCGATAATTAACCACCACGAAATTTTAGCCCTGTTCATCGGTTGTTTGCAGTATAAGTAATGTCTAATAAATTGTGGCTGGTATTTTATAGTACTTGAGCTAAAAGCACTGTAAGTAACTTGAAAAAGCGTAGTATGCTTAATTAAAACATCCAATAACCTGAATGGGACATGTGTTTTCTGTTTGCAGTAGCAGGAAAATGATTTACTTCGATTTTCTGGCAGTGAGCTTCCATTCATAACGCTTTATTTTGGTGCTTACAAATGGTACTATGGTTATTTAGTACACCTTCTTATTCCGGACATTTTCTGAGATATGCGGGTGAATATTGGGAGTGCTAAACCCCGTTACCGCGGCCATATTACCAGCTACCGAGGTGAATTCAACGCCATACTAAGCTGGATGGAATGCACGCAAATGTACAAAGACGATGCAATACATACACGTCGTACATAGAACGTACATGTAACCGAGTTTCACCAGGTAATCCCGGAAAAGTATAGGTATTTTCCGGAATTACCGGGTTTCCGAGAATTTCTTAGATTTACCCGATAATTTCGGAGCATTCCGAGAAAAGTTTGGACTGAGAAAAAAGTTCTGGAATATCCGACATTTCAAGATATGAATGTCTGAAATATCGGGGTTCTACCATATTTATATAGCGAACGAAGGGTTTAGGAGTAAAGTGATCCCTTAAGTGTAATTTGCAGCTATTAGGCGTATTTTAACGGTATAAAAATCCATTAATTGTGATAGCCTACAGGCCAATGAGCTCGTTCTCATAAGGTTAGATAAAAGGCAAGGACATGGTACTACTAACAATTAAAGATTGACACTAAGTAATGCCAATCAAAAATTGACGCAAAGTAAGGCTAATCAAAGCTTGACGCTAAGTTAAAAAAACACTTCTAACCCCCCCCCCTAAAAAATGACCTTAACACTAAAAACCAATAAAAACACTAAAACCCCACATAAATGCTGTAAAAAAACTTCGGGACGTTTGCAGAACCAGTCCTGGCCTCACCTAACATTATGAGCGGGAGCTCATTTGAAGGGGCTCTCTAGTAAGGTGGTGGTGGTGGAGCACTAAGGCAGGCCCAGCGCGTTTATCTGTCAGGAAGCGTACGAGCAGAAGCCTGTGGAGTTGAACGGCTGTTGGGTGTAAAGTTCAACGTTACACCTAACCTCAGCTGATGACACTTACGGGCGATTTTAGTTATATTGCGTTACATGTAAAGTCCAATCTAGCTATAATATAACATAGACTGTATATACTTTCGTAGACACCTAGAAACAATCTGACTTGGCTATATTTGTAACCAAAAAAAAATTTTATGGCCTTAGGTAATGACAGAGGAGATTTTTAATTCCTCTTATTTTAATCTTGTTGTTGTTGACTAGCTGTTCGGTGAGCGTGAGGTGAATTGGATGTGAAGGTGTTAGGTGTGCTTGAGGTGAATTGGACGTGCAGGTGGTCGGTGGGCTCGAGGCGATGGGCGCAGGTTTTAGATGGGATTGAAGTGACGTGGCAAGTTGGAAGTGCAGATGCTAGGAGACTTAGTGGCCCGGCAGAAGTGCAAGTCCTAGCGCTATTTCAGAGGGAACGGAAGAGCAATCTCAGATATAATTATCAAAATATTTACTTAGCGACTTTTATTCTCTTGCACAATATTCATGAACTCGTGAGGGATGTTAGGCCTAATATTTAATTTTCATTTTTTATAATACAATGTCCATGAGAACAAAGGACTAGGATGTTTGACTACCTAATCATAGCAAAGAAACTGCCTTTTATGCTACAGACATATAAAAAAACCCGTGTAAAGTAGAGACAATGAATGACAGCGGCCCGTGCTGGTAGGCAGCATATATCAACAATTAGCTAGTAAGCGCAATAAGAAAGACTCGCCACAAGTACAGGTAAGGCAAGGACATGGCCATTAAATGTAACTGCGGTCATGCCTGCTTTTACCCACGCACAGGAACCTAACTCAGCGCTGCTTGAGCGTTGAGCTCAGAGGGCTCGGATCGGAGCAAATTTTTGGTAGCAATGAATTAATAGAATTTTTCGCCCTCATCTGTCAGCTATCGATATATTTACAGGCAAGAATATTTAAACGTTCTACTTCTCAAGGTCACGCGCATCGCTTGTCATTTTAGACTAGATTAGATAGTGAACAGTAGACGGACCAACAGGCCCATTTCTATAGAGCGTCTGGGACTTACGTCCCGGCCCTCTATGAGCTATTGCCAATTTATAGTGTTAGTGTATAGTGATATATTTAAAGACTTTCACCAATTGCCGAGAAATGTCGCAATACCCAGTACGCACCCTGGCGATGGACTACCGCGTCTCGTGAAGTAGTTCACAGAGAGTCACCGAGTTGCTTAACAGCTAACAGATTTGAAAACAAAATTAGAAGCAGTGCATCTCACACACGACTTGCTCTAAATTTCCCGAAGTAGTTATTATTGCTGTGTCCCTACCAGCATATTGGTTAGCTAGTAACCCGTATCTGGCGAGCTAGGTACGCAGAATCAAAGTTAAAACCTTGAGACCGGCAACGTGGCAATGAGATGAAATAATTTTGTGGTAAATTGTTCTGTTTTCACCCAGCAAGCTAGGCCCACCATCACATTATCTACTGTATAGAACTAGGGCGGGCTCATTCACCTCTATGGCTGAGGCTGCAGCAAATGCCACAGATAAAAATTTCCTTCGGAACTGATCTCCATTCGTCGATTTTTCAGACAACGTGAACGAGTTCAATTTAATGCTACAAGCTGACACAGACGCTGGGCCCACCGCGTTAACCATAGACGACATCTCGACGACTGGCTGTGCCATACCCCATGGGACCGAGGAATGTCTTCCTGGTTACTTCAAATGCACCTTGACAGGTACTGTATTCTCATCGTGGCTAAATGCCTCGTACTTTGCAGGGAATGATCTCTGAACACCCAGTTGTGCCAGGTACTGTAGTCACTGAGCAGCATGTTAACAAATGCCTCGTTAAATTAAACGAGCAAAGTCCATACACAGATACTTCAAGGATGAGAGGCAGTAAACAGGAAAAATAGGAAGTCTCCTGAATTAAAAAAAAAAAAAAATACTGTAGCTTCATAAATAGCGAGCCTTCACATAATGCTCATATTCCTCCTGGGAGATAATTTCAGCTCATGCGTGTTTTAATAATAAAGCATATTTCTATGTTTTTCATTAGTAATCGTGCCGCGTGAATATCAGCTTATTTTTTTCATGTTATATAGTTAAAGTGAAACAATTGTGGTCACGCCTTGTAATTGCCATCGGAAATTATGTTCTTCCGCAGCTGTAATTATTTTCAGTAACTTGTGACTGCAATACAAATATTTTAGGATGTGTTCCCAATTTAGCACGATTCCAGTCGAATGAAAGGCCCACTCATTCTCTGTTTCACCAGTTGACTCAATATCAAAACTTCCTAGGAAGCGGTTACCGTTTGTATTCAACTGCGCAGACTACATACATACACTATGCCGCACACGCAGTCAACAGTTGCCATAATAAGCGAGTAATGTCGGGAACAGAGCCCTAGGCCGCTCCCTCCCTTGAGAATTAACTTGCTGTCACTGAAACATGGGAGTAAATTACCTGGAGAAGAAAGTTAATATCACTTGAGTTGAGTTCTTTATCGCTCTTCTAATTGGTGGTTCTCGGTTGTTAACGCTGCTGTATTGCAATTTGGGTCATGTAGCCCTACTTATTGTGATTGGTAATTTAATCGTTATTATCACTAAAACTTCACGCCAGGACACTAAAAGACGTTAGAAACTCAAATGTAGCATAGAGACACACCTAGTCACCCAAAGACGCTGCTAAGAAGAAAGAGAATGGATAAAAAATTCCCAGCCGACTTGAACGCCTGCAGATCGACAGTGCCGAGCATGGAACTGGGCAGCAAATTTCATACAAGTACCGTTCCGTGAATGAAACACCGACCGAACTGACAAGTTTGGCACCAAACTGTTTCCAAATTTAAGGGATGGGCTACGGACGCAGTTCAACTGTTTCTTCCAAAGATCCTTGGTGCAGGAGGCGAGGAGTGTAGCTAGTGACTTAGTTATTGAATACCACACAAGGATACAATATGTACTCCAATGAAGGAAACTAAGCATATAGAAACTTCTCCACACAATTCTAACGTCACCAAACACAGTGCGAACCTCACACAGGATCCCAACTTTACTAGAAGCACAAGAGACCAGACGCCTAATGTAGCTACGTCTCAAACGTCAGCTTATCAAAAAAAAAAAGAAACTCCGAGCATTTCAAGAAAGCCTGACCCCTGCAGAATAGTGCCACCTATTTCGAGTGGGGGATGCGGAGGCAACTGAGCATACGAGACCGTCTGACAATCATAGACTTAACTTTAGCTGGATTCGTGTTCATACTCCATGAGGAGCACCATGAGTCAGTCTGCTCCAAGCTTCTGTTTAGAGACTGGACATCATCCTCACGAAAGCCGGTGACAGGAATTACCGCTATCAAGGTGAAACCGTCGACACAATTAACCATAGCTTTTTCTAAGGCAGAAAAACATACATATCACTAGTGTACATTGCAAACAATCTGGGAAGCTGCGTCTTCACGATCGTACGTACGGAAGGCAATGATTTGGACTCCGATTTTTCGGCCTTCTTGACCGATTATAAATGTTGAATTGAGCCGCGGCCGCAGGTGGTTCGGTTGGACAATGGAAGTTTGGTTGGACGATGGCCGTTCGGTTTTAAATATCTGGAGGGTTGCTCTTCGCAAGGTCACTGCTGCAAGACCACTTGATCAATTACTGTGACCGTGCCTGCTAAATGTAAACTAATTTTTTGTAAGTGCTGCGAACTATGCCTCAGACTCTGCGTCCGCAGGTTTGTGTGTCCACGAGTGGCTGCTGTGCGACGGCACCAACGACTGCGGCGACCTCTCGGACGAAGACGACTGCAATGTCAACACAAACTTGTGTGACTTTGAAACCGATTCAGAATGTGCATGGGAGGCTTGGGACGACGATGGGTTTGGTAAGCAATGAGCGAAGTTAGTAAGTTGCGTGCGGTATGAGTAAGCAGCGAGAGGTGTGACTAAGTAACAAAGGGTGCGATAAGCAACGGGAGCTGTGAGTAAGTAATGACTTGTGTGAATGAGCAAAGAGTGGTGAGATTTTTGCAGTGGCTCAATGCAAACAGTGAGGATATGTGGATCACTTGTGGCTCATTTGAACTCAAAAATCTTATTTTTCGAAATACTTTAACAATGCAATATCTTAGTCTGCCTCCTCAGGTTCGACTTACTTCTTGTACATATAAGCTGACAATTTTGAAATCTCACTTATCGACACTATTACCTGCACCTTTTTCCCTCCTCAGGCTGGGAGCTGAACGATGGTCAAACGGTCCAGGGTCAACAAACTCACTTAACTGGTCCGCCAGCAGACCACACTTGGCGGTCAGAAAACGGTTACTATTATTACATAACCCATCCCAGCACCTTGCCTGAAAACAAAACAGAGACGTCAGCTCGCTTTGTTAGCCCAGTAATCAACCCAAACATGGGCAACTGTGCACTGCGATTCCACACCTACATGTTTGGTATCAATATTAAGGCTCTCAATGTGTATGTTGCTCTCACGGAGCAAGAAGAAGAAGAAGGCGGAGAACATTTGGCCCTCTCAGTAAAGGAGAACCAAGGCCAGAAATGGCTGAGATACGTCGTGCCTGCAAACACCACAGAACTGTTCCGGTTTATCATCGAAGGAGTGGTGTCGCTAGAGGACTACGTCGATATCGCAATAGATGATATTTCCCTGTCTGCCGGATGCACCCGGATGATAGACGACCGGTTTTGCCCTGTGTACACGATGAAGTGCTACGACGGGAACAACACATGTCTGCCTGGTGTTCTCGTCTGCGACGGTGTGCCGGACTGCCCCAACGGAGCTGACGAAAAGGACTGTCCTGGTATGGTATACATTCTATCTTATTTATAGCTTTCAATGAAGATATGATTGGTTGTATTTAATGTCAGTTAATGACAATGAAGGTAAAGCGTCTTTTACATGGTAGTTGTGATGCAAATAGAGATGATGGTTTTAGAATTTTTTGTTGTAATTTCGATGCATGGTAGCTCTACTTCAAGATAAATCTATTTTTTGCCATTATTTCATCAACTCTGTGCGCAAATGATGCTAACACTAGTTTAGAAAGTCATCTTTAGATTCACACTGATAGAGTGTTCGGCATACTTACTGTACTCATACTTAACGCACTATTTCACATAGTGATGTTCCTGAAACCTATGCAAATTCTCTAAACTGTTTTGAACTGTCGTAAATATGTCAAACTACAGACTCGCCCTGCGCCCCGGGGACGTTCTACTGCAAGAGCAGCTACCCAGCGTGTCAAGGGTCGGAGAAGCTATGCAATGACGAAGTGGAATGTTCTGCATACGAGGCTGACGAGAGCCTGTGTGGAACTTGTCCGTCCTACTACTGCTTGAATGGTGGCACCTGTTTACTGGGGGACTCCAAAGTCCCCACCTGCAGGTAATATCGGGAGAACCTGCGTTCTGGGGGACTATGAAGCTCCCACCTGCAGGTAATGTTTTAGGGGAACGGTGTTCTTGGGACTCCAAAGCTCTGACCTGCAGGTAATGTCGAGAGGAACCGTCTACTGGGGGACTCCAATGCTCCCACTTGCAGGTGAAGTTGAGAGAACCGTCATATGTACTGGAAGACTCCAAAGTCCCCCTCTGCAGGTAATGTTGAGAAGAACTGTGTACTAGAAGATGCCAATGCTTCCGTATAAGGCAATATTGCAAGGAGAAAAAGAGATTACACCATGCCATGTATCTTAGCTTAACTCATTTGGTGGACAACTTAAGGATCTCCGTATGCTTCTCCTTTTTAAGTAATTCGTCACTGAGAGAATTTTCAGGTGCAATTATCCATGAACTGTTTCGCTGCTACCAGATGCATTTATCAATGAATGTTTTTCAAAAGATGCATAAAGGTTTTGAACTATAGCATCTACGGCTCTAGACGTCGTAATGATAGTAGTTTCTCCCACCCAAGGATTTGTCGGAGACTGATGTATAGAGTTAGCTAGAAGACTCGGGCGCGCCTCATATAATCTCTCTTCGAGGGGTGTGCGTCAAGATGACGGAACATGTATCTCTTAAGAGGACGAGAATACCTGGAACCTTCATATCAGGCAATTCACTTGACTGGGATCATAGATACTATTAATTCTCGACCACATTTGTCGCATCAAACGGACCACGGAGAAAATGCCGAGATGACGTGGCAGAGACAACGACTTTTACAGGCGAAGAGAGAAAGAGAATCCCACAGTGCGAGAGAATATTGTATAAAAATGATAACAACCATAGTATGAGTACACACTATAAAGCTAACATGAGCGCACCCTATCTAGATATGAAACGGGACATTTAGAAGGTAGATAATTTTTTACAAACTTTGTATCAGACGATGCTGTCTATGAAAATTTGCCAGGGAAATAACAGAAAGGAATTCAAAAGCCGATTTGGTACTCACCACAACAGGGAAATCTCGTTCAAATGTGGATAAGAGGTTAAATAAACCGCCTACTCAACCATCGGAGCGCTGCATTGGCCAAAAGCACTAAAGTATAACCAAAGATTGACCAATTTTATGGGGTCAATATTCAAGGCCCGTACACAAAAACTAGAGAAAGCAGGAACATTCAGAGACATTGCAAGTGAGGCAATAAATGAAATTCACCTGAAGGAGAATATTTGTGCTGCTGAGGTCAAAATAGATAACTATACTCTGCACATGTGTAACCTCGGATACCGAAATTGTGGCAGAGTAGTGCGGTATGTGAAAGAACAGCTTGACTCTCACATTCTACAGAAATTCTCTAATACAGAGTTTCCCATTGGGATGTATATGAACCTACGGACCCCCTGTTGGTTCACGACGGACCCCTGATTGGTTCATGACATTTGAAGCTTCTACAAGAATATTTTATAGCTGTTATTGCATTGATGATACGGATTAATAACTTGTTTGAAAGTGTAAGAGGAAAAAATAAGTTTCTCTGCACTATTACATTCTTACATCCCCCATTGTATCTTTTTTTTCAATCTTGAAAGTTTAATAATGATGAAGTTACCCCTTATTGCCCTGTTTTCATCACAGAAGACGTTAGAGTTTTCTGAATACCGATAACTGCAGAATAACATTACTTTGATTGAATGTAAACAGTCTTTGCAGGAAAGGCTAAAATAGATTCATGAGAGATATATGCGAAAAATTACTGCACATGATTAGCAACGATATCACATGTGGAGGAATTATATGCTTGGTGTATTTTATTATATTTTGATTCTATTAGGTATATGAATTAATTTACATTACGCTTGACGCAGTGAACATCAACAAAAATAAAGTGTATTAATTTTGTACACAACTAGGAATTTAATGCTATTTTAATGTCAAGAGGTCTCCGTGTTTCAAGACATTTTCACTTGGGGTCCGCAGAAAACTGGAGGTAGGGGATCATTGCTATAATAGTATGTGCAAAATTCTATTTGTTAAAATGTAAAATATTGAATTGGTGTCTATGGTGTGCTATCGGCCACCGAAATGTGCTTCTGAGAAATTTAATGTTGTTGATGAGTTACTTGAAAGTGAGCACACTCCAGTCAGGTGACTTCAGCTCTTCTTCCTAAAATGGCTTCATCCAGGCATAGCCATGGAATAGGTAGCTTTATTTTTAGCAAAAAGTTTTCGTACACAACAGATGAGAGAGAACAAGCCGTATCTTTACTTCAGGTAGTGGATCAACTTTCGTTAGTGCAGGTGATTTCTTCGCCAACTCCGAAAGACAACATCTTAGACCTTCTCTTTGTACAGAACACCGAATTTGTAAAGAATATCAACACACAGGACACTGTTTTGTCTGATCACAAGCTCATTGAGATCACAACCTAGTTCAGTAGCTATAAAGCGAGTGACTCGAAGAATAATGTATGAAATAATATAAATAGTGTTCGTGATTTAAATGCTTTCAATAATAAGATAAATTGAGAAGGTTTGAACCCTGAACTGCAGTCTGTGAACTGTGACTCAAATTGAAACAATGAACAAGATCTTCGAAAAAGTTCGGTTGTAAAAGTACGAGAACTACCTCCCATCGACATGGAGGAAATGCCCTAAAATTCACCCCTGTAAATTCCGCAAAGGCTTACTGAAGAACAGAGCAAGACTGATCAAATACCAAAGTCATCGTACGTCTTGCAGCGACGAAATGAATGCCAGTGAAAACTGGAAAGATTGAACACAAACTTGCAAAATCTCATGATGAAGAGAAGCAGGAAATAGAAGTACAAGTCATTACAGGAGATGAACGAGAACACGTAAGTACGTATGCTTTAAATTGCTCGTCTCTGAAAACAAAATAGGGCGATTATTGGATAAAAATGGATCGATAACTGACGACGATCCAGAGACGAGCAGAATATTGAGCCGTCAGCACCAGAACGTTTTTGAAAAAAATCAGTAATCCTGCAGTTCAATTATTAGAAGCAACTGGTAACATCTTGACCCAAAACAGTGCTTCAGGACCAGACGAAGTTCTTGCAAAAGTCTGCAAAATGTGCAAGTTGAGCAGTTCATACCCGCTTTACCTCCTGTTGCGTAAATCAACGGACGATGGTGCACCAACAACTTATAAACATGCAATCATTCAACCAATACTCAAAACTGGAAATAGTACGGGTCCAGCTATCTGTAACTATGATTCATTAACAAGCCATGTAGTGAAAGCGTTCTAAAGGGTGTTCGGTAAATACCTAATGCCTCATCTAGCGAGCAATGACATTTTCACTTTAAGCAGCATGGGTTACGACATAAACGTTCCACTATTCACAACTGCTGGAACGTTATGATTCCATCGTAGAGTCATTGTTTCAATGGAAGAATGTGGACGTAATGCACTTGCATTTTCCTAAGGCGCCACTTCTGAAAAGGTTGACTACGGAGTCTTAATGCTAATACCTTCCCGTTTGGGTGTATGTGGAAAATTTCTCTCAACAACAGAGTGTCTTCAAAATAGCTGTACTCAGTTGAGTACCACAAGGCACCGCGCTTGGGCCTGTACTTTTTCTTATAATAATGAGGTACGGATGCAACTATGCTGTCCCATCATTTGCTGACGATATACAAATACCAGCTGTTGTGCAATCTGTGGAAGACGTGCGGTCTGTCCAGCGAGATTTGGAAAGTGTCTGCCTATGGTCAGTGAAAATGACATAACTTCTAATGAAACAAAATTCAAGCTGCTAGGAGGTGAAAATATTCAACGCTCTTTGAATCCACACTATATACCACTAGTGATTGGCATGGAATTGAGAGAAAGACTGTATTAAGAGAGCTTGGAGTGAGAAGGCAAGACGATGCTACTACATTCGAAGAACGTAGAGCTAGAGTTATCGTTGGGGGGAAAAATTGAGTTGATGGGTCTTACGAACTTTCTCGTCATGCGAAGTAGAGATCATTCTCAGACTATGAAAGTAATTACAATACAACGAAAATCTGAGCGATTTGCAATCAATCATTTATGTTTGCGACATTCTGGAACGTATCATAGTGAATATGAATGAACGGATTGTCGCCAGATACTCAAGTAGACATTGTGGTAAAGCCTCGGTGACAAAATATTCTGATAACTTCACTGTACGGGAGCAAGATTGTTTAACATGTGCTGCATATTCGAAACGCCACAAACATGAAAGCAATAGAGTTGAAAAATTTGCTGGATTCTCATTTAAGAAGACCATATAGCAGATAAACCAGCGTTTTACCTACACTGTGGAGACAATTCACTGTTGGCTCACTCTTTGGTCGCTAACATTGACCCAACAGAAGACACTCAGTAACGTGACTCCACACACTTGCGATAATGTGAGAAACTTTGGCCGAAGATCCACACGATACAAAAGGTAAGGTAGGATAGGAGTGTACATAATTCTTATCTCTCACTGACTGGACAGCTGTGTCCTCAACTCATCGCCCAGTATGGCTTGCACAGATCCTCGGTGATCGTATGAGTAGACAGCTGACAAAGCAACAGTAGTTCGATGAGTGCTATGTAACTGATAAGTCTCAACTGTGCTGGGTTAATTTCGGTCTACAGATACAACTATCAGTAACTTTTTCCGCGCAGACGCTGCATATGGAATAGTAATTACGAGTAATAGGTCAAGTAAACTTGACAGTACCCCCTGCAGTGAAACCCACCCGCACTGCTTCGAGCTTTAGATATATACTAGACGACCCGTGACCCGTTGGGTCGTTGTCACGATCGTCTTGTCTGTCTTTCGTGCCCATTTTGCTTCCTTCTCACCAGTTACTCATACTGATCTTTCTTCAATCTGTTCTT